>JAJMBD010000005.1:0-376167 GCA_030565185.1 Scheffersomyces titani | reverse complement strand
CTAGTTAACCATATTGTATCAATGATACATTAATACAGCTGCTGCTTATATGTCCGTGGTATATATTAGAAATTGGATAGTATGAAAAATCTCCATTGGCTGGCGTTAATAATTTCCAATGGATGGTTTGAATTTTTTTGGGTTTGGTATGAATCAATTTCGACCCCTCGTATTAATGATTTTGAACCGTTGGTATGAACCAATTCCGGTCGCTATTCCGAATTAAAAATGAAGTCACTGTACGCGTCGTTTGAACAACTCTGTGAAAATTCATGAGCTATGCGATATTCTTGAACTGCATGTGACGGGAAACCTATATGCAGACAGTGGATTTCCTAGAGATTTGGATTAATGGATATGGACTATTAATCACTAGAGAAGTATCTAAATATCTATTCAGCTTAGTTCCAATTTGCTGTACTTATATACGCTCAGGTCTGATATTATGTTGGGTATATTTTAGTCACCAACAGGAAGCCAACAAATGGAATCGTTTGTCTTTAAAGTAAATTCCTACAATCCGAGGTGATTCACCCCGGAAACCATTTGACATTCGGGCCGGATTGTCTTGGATCCTGTATCTTATTTTCCATCAGCATACTACGGACACGAGATGATCGTTGAACAAACCTATCTGCCGGCCACTGACGGCTCTACCAATATAGATGCTAACATGCAACTTGTTGAATCTTTATTATTGTGATCTCTTGATAATCCAGTCACAGAACTGGCTTTCAACAGTTTCGGTTATTGTGATTTAAATGTTGATTTTCATGCCACTTAAGGGAGTTAACCAGTAAATTTACTTTGAAGACAAAACAGGAAAGTGAAGGAAGCAAATTGAGCAGATATATTCTGAGTACTATACATACATACAAATATATTTTGAAGCCACTCGACCATTTGACATTGAATACGCTCGACAAAAACACATCTAAAGAAGTCCTCCACTAGACAAGAAGCATTCTGGAGACCGACCGCCTATCTAGCAATGTATAACTAATGAGTCTGGTTTCTGAGAATGTTCTAACGCGCATCGTTGCGGAATTGAACGACATCCAACGTCTTGCTGTGACTGCTCCCGCAAATGGCAGGTTGCAAATTATAGCTGGACCAGGCACTGGAAAGACAAAGGTGCTTACTTCGAGAGTGGCATATCTCTTGCTTAAAGATGAAATACCGCCGCATCAAATAGTGGTTACTACTTTTACCAAGAAGGCTGCGAATGAGCTAACTGAGAGGTTGGAACTATTGTTGAAGAATACTGGTATAGACGTGTCCAAGATCTTGACTGGAACTTTCCACAGCATCTGCTACCGCGTTCTCATGATGTACGGAAAGAAGATAGGAATCGAGAAATACAATATTGCCGATGATAGGGACGCTGACCATATCTTGAAGGAAATGTTGAATGGCCTTCTGAATGTAGAATTAGATTTTCTCGATTCTTTACCAGACGAGGAGACAGTCATATTCAGGCCCAACTCTGGCTCTGATAGCAGAAAGAATTCTGGCTACGATACAAAGAAAATAAAACGCCAGATCTCCAAGCTCAAATCGTCAGGAATGAAATATGACACCTACGAAAGACTGACCAGCCATAACAACGCTCTTTCTCTATTCTACAGAAAGTACCAGCACAAACTCCAGGAGAATAACTTGTTAGACTTTGACGATTGCTTATTGTATTGCTATCTACTTGTTACCAATTATCCCGTATTGAATTTCGTTCAACATGTCCTTGTAGATGAGTTTCAGGATACTAATGAGATCCAATTGCAATTGATGTACGAATTTGCGCGTGGACACCCTACAGATCTCAGCAAACGAGACAACGTGACTATTGTTGGAGACCCTGATCAAAGTATTTATGCCTTTAGAGATGCGCAGGCCATAAACTTCGAAAAAATGGAAAAGCATTACCTTTCACGTTATTCAGAACCTTGTCGTATTGTCAGCTTGATAGAAAACTATAGATCTACCTCAGACATCTTAAACATCTCCGAGAAGGTCATGAGACAGCAACAGAAACGAGTGGTGAAGTCTTTGAAGTCACAAACGATAGCATCCTTCCGGCCCGTCTACTACAATTTGACATCTGCTGAAGAAGAGGCAAGATGGGTTTGTTATCAGATCGAACATATCATGGCGCTTCCAAATTCTCCGTTTATTTTCAGCGAAATAGCTGTTCTTGTACGAGCAGCATATCAGACTAGAGCTATAGAGAACGAACTAGTACGTAGACGTATACCCTACTTCATGATTCGTGGCCGTGCTTTCTGGGAGAGAAAGGAAGTAATTGCTATATTAGACTATTTGAGAGTAGTTGCTCATGACAATGATAGAATTGCATATCTTCGAACGCTCAATTTTCCCAAAAGGGGAATTGGAGACAAGACTATCCAAGCTGTGGAGAGAGCTCTCGAATTAGAAACTATAGCAGGACGTGAGCTGGTTCACCTGACATTGACTGAGATTGTACAGGGAAATAGAAACGAATTAAAACTATCTACAAAGATGAAGCAGACACTTTCAGCTTATCTACAATTCATATATAAAGCAAGGGAACAATTGCTGAATCTTGATAACGAAATTAGCAACGCAACTTTAGATTCTGAGAGGAGAGCATCCAAACTTGCAGAACTCTTTGAGTTCATTTATGTCCATTCGGGATTAAAGCAAGAGTTTTCAAAGGATGAGAATCAGGAGCTCAACATAAAAGAAGTTGAAAAACAATTCTGTGAGTTCGTTCCCAGAGACGAAGACTTACCCTTGTATCTTGGAGGTTCAGAGAGTGACCAAACACAGGACAACAGGAACTACTTAGCCAGGTTTATACATCTGGTTGGGTTGTACGAAACAGACGACAAGAAAGAAAATGAAAAAGAAGAAAACCATCGTGGAAAAGTAGCGCTATCCACTATCCATGGGTCCA
This sequence comes from Scheffersomyces titani, assembly GCA_030565185.1. NCBI lineage: Eukaryota > Fungi > Ascomycota > Pichiomycetes > Serinales > Debaryomycetaceae > Scheffersomyces > Scheffersomyces titani. Next base: position 373,232 of record JAJMBD010000005.1, on the reverse strand, counting down.
AAGGTCTTGAATGGCCAATTGTGTTTGTTCCTGGATTATCGGAAGGTCTATTGCCTGCTCGATTTGCAGTAGCAAATGGTGGACCTGAAGCAATTGACGAAGAAAGACGGTGTTTCTATGTTGCGACCACTAGAGCTAAGACGTTGTTGTACATGTCGTCATACACTTCTTTTGGTTCAGGAATGTGGAATGTAGTAGACACTGTTTCAAGATTCATAGAAAAAATCAAGGGTACAACTTGCGTTGCTGATTTCCAGGATGCCTTCAGGAACTGGGACTCATTGACACAATTGTATTCGCACATTTGCAGGACACTTCCATCAAAGAATATGTTTCCATTTGATAACTTCTTTCGACTTTACAAGGAAAGATTAACTCCATTTATCAAAGGAGAAACATTTGCCATAAACGAGCAGAGCTTCATGTCGGCACCGAAAACTGTGTATGGTGGGATGGGCTTTTCTAGTGCAGCACAGGAGTTGGGCAAAAAGAGAAGAGTTATTGGACTTAGTAGTTCGTCCAATATTAGACCACGTAAGAAACAAGCAAATGAAATCAAGGGTTCCTCTAGCTTGAATAGATTGAATTCAAATGTAGATACTATAATTTTAAATTCAAGTCTCAGTTCGAATTCGAGCAAAGCACCTAAATATGCTGCTCCTTCCAAATTCAAAGCACCCAGATCAGTGCTTGCTAATAGTGCAAAAAATAACAAAGCGCCAGTTTATATACCCAGCCGACAGCGTCCCGGTAGTTTGTCTTCCCGTTCTGCAAACAGAGCCCCATGATATATAGCATATAGAAGATTTTTGGTACATCTGATTTTATTGATATGCAAGTGCATTCTACATTTTGTTGCTGCGAAATCAATTTTTTCCTAAAAGGGAAAGTTATATAAGCAGCACTATTAATCAAACTAGAAATCATGATTCCATAAAAGAAAGAAAGAATGTTTATTACTTTGGGCATTACAGAAATGGTGGTAAAGGCATATCGAAATTGCAAGACACTATAAATAGGAATGTTTTTCCTGACAGTGCTGTTTGGTAGAAATAACAAAGATAAATCCTACCATCTCTATCCTTATGAACACCATCTATTATCAGAATGAATAACACAGGTAGAACTAATTGTGCTAACTGCACTAGACGTGACGGCGAAAGCAGTACTGATTTCAGTCTTCGGTCAAGGACTTGTCCCTACAGACCCGAGAATCAAACCTGTCTTCAGAGAGGCAACGAGAGTTTTAATAATCGTGAAACAATAACAGAAATTGTTGAAACTACACAAATTATCGTTGACGAAGTAGAGCCGCTAGAGAGGGGGAGGAGGAGATGGTGGAGAGTCATGGGAAGAGAAGTGACACCCAACCTGGCGGATGGCCATGGAAACAGATTCACAGAACAGTTCTATTTTAACTGGCTCCCAAATTGGATATTCGTTGATGAGCCACTTTTCGACCCTATCAATGACAGGAGAGAGATGTCAGGTATTGCAATCGATAAAGACTCCGCCAGCTTTACAAGCACTACAAACAGTCTATTTGATTAGGTTTATTCATAAATAGTTTCTTTTATAGCAATATATCATCATTCTACTTGTCTACTTGCTGATGGTAAAACTCCATGGGAACGACAAATGGACGTTCTTGTCGTCGTCAATGAATTTAGTGATGGCCGAGTAGCTTCCTCTGGCCAAAAAGCCCGATGGGGCCTCTACTTCGGTGAACTTTCTTTCGTAGTATGGCTTATCCTTCGTGCTGGGAGCGTAGGATCCTAAAGGCTCTTCGAGCTTGTCGACTCTTATGCCCGATTTTTTGACGGAATGCAAGTACTTCAAGCCGGTAACGATTTCATGCTGAACACGGAACTTGATCACCAACTGGTAGACGGCCCTTTCCTTGATCTGGAACTTGATTTCCTTGCCAGCAATGGTATTTCCCTGTGCGTCCTCCAAGTTAAATGTGATGGGTTGTATGGGTTGGTCTGGGAATTCCAAACCTATCAGGACAACGACGACAGTTCTCTTGTCGCCAGCCTTGACGGGATAAGCGTTAGAATCAGCAGTCAAGCCCAATGAGGCCTTCCATTTAGCCAAGGACTCGTCTTCAGCATCTAACTTGGTGTATTCAGCGATTGTTTTCTTCTCGCCTACAGTGTAGCCTTCGACAGTTTCAGGGATCAAGTCCTCGTCAGCAGAAGGGTGGGACATGGTGAAATGATTGGAAAAGAAGATAAAAAATTGTGTAGTAAAATATGTTGGTACAATTTATTGGTTTTAATTGAGAATCACAATGTTGGCTCAACGTGTGAAAAATCGCCCTGCCGCGTATAGTGAAGATGTGAAAAGTAGAGACTCAGATAGAAGAACAAGACGAGAACAAATATAGTCGATCTTGTGAGGGGAGAAATGTGATAATAGTAAACACCGGCGGGAGAAATGACACGTCTAAAAAGATATTGTTTGCCGATTCCAGACTACATAGACGTTGTGAGCAGGATAGGCTACGGTGGGAGGATATGTTACGGTGCAACTAGTGAATATGACAAGATAGATCTGGCACTATTTCATACGAGAAAATAGAAGAATATTTAAGATTATTATGAGAAAGTTCCGAAAGAGGACGACAAGATGCTAATAATCATCTGTCATAGATAACGATGGAGATATTGGTGTTTATTGGTTCAGTTATTAGTTCGCTTTCAATACTTCTCTGCTTTGTCGTCTCATACCGAGGAAGCTGGATGTCGTTGGATGTCGTTCACTTCTCTTCTCAAACGTATTGTCCACGGCTCTGTGCCAATAGTTTGAGGCATCATTGCACAGCAGATCAAAAGCAAGGTGAAAAATGCACACCAATTTCATCTGGATCTGGTCAGGGTATGGACGCGTCAGACAGAGGAACTGTGATTGGCGGAACTATGTTAGAGCAGCAATGCCATAGTGAGTAATAGAACACGTAGTGAGCTCTGAGTAACATACACTCTATTTGATTCACAATGAACATTCACTATACTTTCCACTGTTTTTCTTTAAAATCAATTATAAACTTCTCTACAATGTTCCCTCAATGAGCTCCTCTCCTCTCATTTCTATTCACTACTTATTAAATATATAACTGGTGTTGACAGCGACATACTGTAGTAGCTCTTCATTCTAACGATTGCCATCGTGGCTACTGCCTATGTTACCGTTATTTCTATTGTTATACCCTTCCTCGTAGTATTGGTTGTTCTTGTAGTAGGGCTTTTTGTACTTCTTGGATTTATTCTTCAATATGTTATCATCCGGTATGATGATGTATGGATTGTTCAAGAGTCGTCTCTCGGTATCTTTATCGTACGGAGGAGCCGTCAACGGCATGGCCCCGTATCCATAGTAGCCCTGTGGAGATAGCATGGGAGCTCCATAGAAGTTGGGTGGATATGCTATGGGTACAGATGCGCGGGAAGGGGGGATAGTACCAACCCGTCCTGGATGGCCAGGTGGAGGATAGAAGCCGGTGGATGGGTTGAACGGTTGGGCATTGTAGCTCATAGGCATCTGCATGGCCATGGGATTGTATGGCATGAAACCAGGATTCACATCGTTATTTATATTACTATTAAGGTCACCATTGTTGCTCCCATAGGCATCGAGCGAATATTCGTCGATATTATTATTGTTATAGATGTTGAAGTTGTTATTGATATTGTTATCATTATTGATAGTATAGTACTCTGTTTCGACTCTTTCATCTTCTTCTTCTTCTTCTTCATCATCATCGTCTTGTTCTCCCTGGAAAATCTGCTCTCTGATCTTCTTGTACAAAGCTTCCTTTGATGCTCGTTCTGACTCCATCTTCGAAGAGTCTGAAATAGACAATTCAGAAGGTGTACTCACATTAGATTCTTCGGGAGCAGGTGATGCTTGTAAAGAAGAAGCTCCATCATTTGGTGTTGGAGTATCGTTTCTTATAGAATCATTCTTCTTTATAATTAACTTGGGCTTGAAAGGACTACTGCCTCCAGCAATTGCATTTGGACTTTCTCCATCCACACCAGCAACAGTATTACTGTCATTCTGATCCTGGCTATTATAGAGAAGTCTCAGGGATATTTCCGACACTTTCCTGAAACTGCGGCTGTCTATGTCCTTGACTAGAATCTCAGCGAATTCTTCATAGTTGACTCCATCACGCCGAGTCACAACAATTTCGTTGGAGGTGTTATTCCAATGGCCCAATCTATAGTAATGGCAAAGCTGGTGACTCAAGAGTCGATAATAAGAGTTGCGGAGAAAATGTGCTTTAACAGTGTACTCTGGTTCTGTCATTGATGTCCGTACTTGTGGATTTGGTATGGATTCTGATTCGGTCCCAGGTATGGGATTTGCTTTTGACTCAATTTCTGGATCCGGATCCAGTTTTTTTACAACAGAATTAAGTGTATTAATAAAGGCTATCAAGTCTTTCTCTAGCCTAAGCAAATACAACCGGTCCTGTTGTTTGGCCACTGCTGTGACAATAGATGGAGGTGGAACATCCTTGTTATTAGAATCACCCCGGCTGGGACGAGCCGGTATTCGGTGGAAATTGGATGTCATTGCGGGAAAGTCACAATTTGTTGCTGTCGGTCGTATTTACTTTTATGGCGGTCGTTTCTCTCTTTATATCTGCCGTAATCTGTCAATTTTTCAAACTACTTTCACCTTCTGAACAGAAATGGAAATGTGTAGCCAATTTGGAATTGTTATACCTAGAAAGCAATTTAAAAAGTGAAAAAACGGCCAATAAATAGAATTAAACGAAATATGTTCAAACTATTATGTCAAGAAGTGTATTATTGCTCCGTAAGTTAGCCTGCTATTCCGAGCTTTCAGGTATATCTTTTTGGTTGAAAAAATCCCATCCTGTTAAGAGAAAGACGGATATCCGGGTCTATTTCGCAGTACTGCAGACAGATACACAAATAAAAACCTACTCTCCACCAAACTGGTTTGAAATTTATGATTAGATATAGAAGTTTGGAAGAGTCTTTAATTGTGTGGAGAATAATTTCTATTTGTTTTTACTATTGGTCTTTACTATTAGAGCAAATCTAAAAAGACATTTCTAGTTGTATAACACGTCATAACCAGCATAATCGAAAGGCAATGTCTTCTGCGGACGAGGTATGTACATACAGTAGTGGCAAAATACTTTGCAAGCATAGATTTATTTCATTTCAATCAGATCAACCACCAGAAGCCAATATTATAATCGGTTGATTTTTATTTTGAGAAATCCCCAGAGAATGGACTATAATAGAATATTACTGATTCGATCTAGATGAGAATCAAGTGTAGAAATCACAGTTACAATTATAAAAATTCAGCTTTGATGTACTGAAGATGATTCCATTCTATTCTTGCAATCCATATATCATAGCATGGAATACTATAAACTGATTGTCATGGTGTCATATGAATACTCTGGAAGAAATTTCTCTATTGAATTCTTACTAACAATATTGTACAGATCAGAGCCAAACGATTGGCCAAATTGGCCGTACTGGCTCCTGCTGCGGCCAATAATAACGATCAGCCTAAATCATCTAGTACCATAGGTCCAGCATCAACTCCAACTCCAAAACCAGTACTGGACGATACCCCAAAACCAATTTCAAAACCAAAACAACCTATAGAAGAACCACCTAAAACTCTTCAAGAAATTGCAACACTTTCTGAAGAAGAACAGCTTGCTGAATGGATGAAGATTGAAATCGAAAACATCTTTCAAGTTACGACCAACTCTCAACATAGAAATAAAAACTTGATCTATTTAGCTACTTTGGAGTCGGATCTTGCTCTGTCGCAGAAATTGTTGGGTCAAACTGAGCTCGAAGCCATATTCATGGAAGTCTTGACGGATTTAGGAGTTCCTCGTTCGAATAAAAACTCTATCGAATATCTCTATAACGTGTATCATAGAGCATATGGAACCAAGAGAATATTACCCGTTAAGACACCTTTATACAATGCAAAAATTGCCATTGTCAACGAAATTATCAGGTTGTCAGCTTCGTATGGTCTGATCAGTTTTCAGATACCAGAAATGTTCCTAAACAATGATCTCGAATCATCTATTCAATTATTCATCAGGAGGGGCCACGACTTGACTCCTTTCTTGATTGACATCATCAACTCCAGCATCGAACAAGATTGTCTCTTGGATATCTTGAACATTATCTTGCCTACATTGAGTGTTCAGTTGTATTCGACTAATTTACATGACAGAGCTTATGCCAACAGTCTCTTGTTAATTGAGTCTTTGGTCAATATCAAACCAGTAGCAGCTGTATTTTCGCAAGTCGAAGGTTTCCAGCCTCCTTCTCGTGAAAATGCTTTAGAATTCGAGCACAAAACGCTCTTGGGTTCTATCTTGAGGTTGTCACCACTTGATGAAAAGGTCAGTTTATCATTCTTCGCTTCTGACCCAAGTCCAGTTCAGTTGAATGGACTAATGGAATCGATGCAAAATGAATACAAGGTATTGATTGAGCGTCTTTTTTACATCGTAGACAGATTGATTCGTGGATCAACTGAAACTCGTGAAGCATTGTTGGTTTGGTTTTCTGAATTGATCAACTTGAGTCATTTGAGAAGAGGAAGTCATGCCGATTACTCCAAACTTCCTTCAGATGCCATCATATACAACATCTCCATCATTCTCATAAAATTGAGTATGCCATTTCTTGATTATCCTACCTATTCCAAAATTGACAAGATCGATGTTGATTACTTTTCCAAGAGTGAATTGCTCAACATTACTGAAGAATCCAGAGTAAACTCGAGTATTGCTGAGGCCGATGACTATTACAAGGAAAGAAGCGAATTAGATTCTCCAAACTTCATCTCAACATGTTTTAACTTGACGTTGACGTTTTTGCATTATGGAATGGGTGGTATCTACATTCATTACGACAGATTGAAGAACACAGTTAAACAACTTAACGAGAGAATAGCCATGATAAGCTCACCTGTCTTAACTCCAGGCGTTAATCCAATGCAACTCCTGTTCATGAGACAGCAGTTGCCAACATTACAGAAGAGCGTTAATAAGCTGAAAGCTTCCATGCATGCGATAGCTGCTCTCTTCAGCTTCAGACCGTTGCAACTAGAAGTGTTTGATTTTGTTGTAGGAGCCTGTACTTTCATTACGAAGTTGATTGATCCCTCGCATGCTTATCCAAAGTCAAAGTTATCGATTCCGATCTTCAAGATCGACAAGGTTTCTCAATTGGACGATCACGATTTCTTGAAAACAAAAACACCAGAGCCATGGAAGTATTACCCGGAGTACATTTTGGAAGGTCTTATTAATTATTGTAAGTTTTCCATCAACTTTCGTGGATGTCCATTAGTGTCAAACGAGGACAAATTGCGGTTGTTTGTAGAGTTTGCAATCGTTCTTTTGAGATGTCCCGAGTTGATTGGTAATCCTCACATGAAGGCTAATCTTGTGGAATTGTTGTATATTGGAGTAATTGACGGAGACCGTGGCTTCGTCACACCAATTCTTTCTGAGAACAAGTTGGTCATGGACAACATCTTGTATTCTTTGTTGGATTTTTATGTCATGGTAGAAAAGACTGGAGCGCATACTCAGTTTTACGACAAGTTCAACAGTCGTTACTATATTTCTGTGATCATTGAGCAGTTATGGAAGAATCCTGTTTATCGTGGACAATTGACCGATTATTCCAAACACAATGTAGATTTCTTCATCAGATTTATTGCCAGAATGTTGAATGATACGACGTATATTTTGGACGAGACTTTTAATGAGTTGGAAAAGATCCATGATTACCAAGATGAATTGAAGAAAAGACAGCAGGGTCAAACGAATGAAGAATTGGGTACGGATGAAGAACTTTCTAACAAGTTGGCTAGTGCTGAAAGAACAGCCAAGTCTTATATGGGCTTGTCCACCAAGACAATGCAATTGTTCAAGTTGTTTACCAAAGAAGTTCCTCAAGGGTTTGTCTTGCCTGAAATTGTAGACAGATTGGCAGGTATGTTGGACTACAATTTGTCTGCTATGGTGGGGCCAAAGTGCTCGAATTTGAAGGTTGAAGCACCTGAATCTTATGGGTTTGAGCCCAGAAAGATGTTGGGCGATTTGTGTGAGATTTATTCAAATTTGGCAAATCAGAATAAGTTCATAGTAGCTGTCTCTCGAGACGGTAGATCTTTCAACTTAGCTTATTTTGAAAAGGCGGAACAGATCTTGACCACAAAGACGTATATCAATCCAAAGATTATTAAGACGCTTATCAACTTTGCGAGAAAGGCAGATATCCAAAGACAGGAAGACGAAGATGAGGAAATGGAGTTGGGAGAAGTTCCCGATGAGTTTTTGGATCCTTTAATGTATACTGTGATGGAGGATCCTGTTATTTTGCCTACTTCCAAGATCAGTATCGATAGATCTACGATTAAGGCCCATTTATTGAGTGATCCTACTGATCCTTTTAACAGAATGCCATTGAAGGTGGAAGACGTAGTTGATGATGTAGAATTGAAAGAAAAGATTCTTGCCTTCAAGAGAGACAGGAAAGCGGAACGTTTAGCTGGTAAGACTGACGATATGGATATATCTTAAGCATAATCTACAGGTACTTGTTTCTACTACAAGATCAGTTAGTTCAATACAAGAAGATTTGTTAGTTCAATACTGTAAGTTCGCATAAATCGTAGTTTATTGCAGCAGCTTGAGATTATTCTTAGATAGGTGAAGAGATAAACTTTCAATATCTAGGTGAACTACAAACAATACTTATTCTTTACATATATTTAAACATTATAAATACATATGTATGTTGTAATGAAAACGGTTTATTAAAACGTGAGAATTCCTTCCTAAAAATACATTAAGACGCCCAAATGATAGTTATTATTGATTTTGAGGTTGAAAAACTTAAGCCTTAATAGCGAACTTTCTTTGTGGGAAGGCGATTCTTTGCTTTCTAGCCTTTTCGGTTTCTTGAGATCTTTCGAACTTGGTTAATTGTCTTCTGATAGCTCTGGTCTTCTTGGCTCTCAAGTCCTTTGGTTGGTACTTCTTACCAGCGTAGAAGGCTCTGACGTTTTCTCTTTGGTTCAAGTTAATGACAGTCAAAACTCTAGCGATGTTCTTTCTGACAGTGTGGATTCTTGGCAAAGAAGGCTTTTGCAATTTTTGGACCTTCAAGTTGGCCAATTCCTTCTTCAATTCAACCAATTGAAGAGATAATTGTTCCTTGGACTTGGTTCTTAATTCGAATGTCTTGACACCGGCCTATGAGATGTTAGTATTAAGTTGGAAGTCTAATGTTGAATGCAGCGGTGGCACGAGTATTCTTTTCTTAGGTGAATAGTGAGTTATATATTGGTTGAATAATGATGGAGTGATCTTCATGGGGTATCGGCGAAATTTTTCACTTCTCTTCGTGCTAATCTACATTTCGGTCTTCAGTATATATTCGGGAGCTAGAACATGATGTCAAATGTCTCGTTACCTCTTATTACTGTGTCTTTTTCGTCATCTCTCTCTCTCTTCTGGTTATTCTTGTCATTTCGTAGATTTTCGGTCATGATTGATTTTCCCGATAGATAAGGAGACTACAAAAACTGGGATTTGGGGAGACGGTCGGCTTCTGTTGTTTCTCTGTGACTCTGCTGCACTCGTCTGGCGTAGTGAGGGCTATTACATACCATTTTGATTATATGAACTATTGTTGACTAGTATGAGAGGATTGAATATTCAAATGTATAATGAAAATTTTTTTAACAGTACAGAGCCATTCTCACGGTGAGGGTTGCGGATTTTTCGGTGGACGCACGTCTCCGCTTAAGTATGGAGATGCAAGTCATAGTCGCGGAAGCTCTGTGATGGGTGAACAGCGGGTACTGCGTATAGTATAATTGTTTGGGTGTGCATGTAGAACTTGGAATCGGTTGAAGCTAGTGAAAGTATGTCACGTGTATCAGGGCTCCAGCCCTAACTTGAGTTAGGGTACGTAGCTGCTGGTAGATAAGAGATAAGATGGTGTTAATGGAGCTGGAGTAGCTGAACTAACGTGGAAAGAGAGGGAAATAGTCGAGCCAGATACGAAGACTATGCTACGAAGTATTCTCAGTATGTGAACAAACTGAAGGAATTGATGTAATCACCATATTGACCGAATCGTTGGGTTTTTTTCGCAACTTTTTCACATTCGTCTGGAATCGGCTGGTTTGGCTTGATCCAATAGATTCGCGCTATTCTTAGAAGTGTTCTATTATTTGTTCAATGTGTAGATCTGAAATCTTTCGAATCATATACATACATTATATGTATGGATTTATATTTGTATGTACCGATCTGTGTGTAATAGATCTAATCAGTCACATCTCAATGACGTCTGCTACTTCTCTACAAAGCTTTCGATGGAAGGAACTTTTCTCTGGTCTCTTCTGGTAGACGTCTCTTTGTCGTGGCTCTTCTCTCACTCGGTTTCATATCTTCTCTACTGACTACAGACGCGTGCTAATTATATAATAGCATTACATGTATACTGATATATAGCAGGCTAGGCCTGCGGTGAATTGAACACTTTTACGCTGTGAACATGCCTTTTCTCTACTGCAACTATCTACGACGAGTTCTTCAAGTTGGTGGATAACCATTCCAAACCCTCGTACAAACCGTCACCTGTAGTGGCGCAGGTGGCCTGGATGTACCATGGTCTTTGACGGATGGAGTGCAAGCCCAACTTCTCGGTGATCTCAGCGGCGTTCATGGCGTTGGGCAAATCCTGCTTGTTGGCGAACACCAACAACAAGGCGTCTCTCAACTCGTCTTCGTTCAACATCTGCTGCAATTCTTCTCTGGCTTCGGCGATACGGTCTCTGTCGTTGGAGTCGACGACGAAAATGATACCTTGTGTGTTTTGGAAGTAGTATCTCCACAAAGGTCTGATCTTGTCTTGTCCACCGACATCCCAGACGGTGAAGGAGATGTTTTTGTACTCTACAGTTTCAACGTTAAATCCAATGGTGGGGATGGTAGTGACGATTTCACCCAACTTCAATTTGTACAATATGGTGGTCTTACCGGCGGCATCCAAACCGACCATCAAGATTCTCATCTCTTTGTTGCCAAAGAGGTTGGAGAACAACTTGGAGAATGACAAACCCATGGCTATGATTGTAAGTTATGAAAAGACGGAAAATGGATTTGAAAACAAACAGACGGTCTACGGCTGGAACGGAATGGATACGGGTGTTTTCTTGAGTCGATTGCTACCAAATAGACGCTGACACACGGAACGATTGTGGAAGTTGATGTGAAAATAACAACAAATCAAAAATCAAGTGCTGGAAATTTTGAGGGCGCTGGTGCTGCGTGGTGCACGCACGACCAAAACGAGATCACCACACGAGACTTTAAAACATTGCGGCATGGAGGCAACGCGGTGGCTATGGAACATACTAGGATCTCTTATGTTAGCGAAAGAGACGATTGTACAAGAATGTCACCATATAGAAAGCTCTACAAAGTTGGACATCGCAAAGGATAGCAGATTACTATATAGTATCCTTAGATTCAGTCAGAGTAAAAGCACGTGCACATAATAGTGTGATACTCGTGGAAGTATGGGCCCCGACCATCAGAGTATGGAACCGAACTCGAACGACAACTACTGTAGAAGATACATAGTCCAGAGAAGAATATAGCACAAAACTGCACAATACTTTGGTATAGAATATATTAGCACATAGATTGGAGTAGGATAATGTAGTTAGTATCTGCATTGCTCTGGATATCTCGTAGTATGATAACTCTTCTACACTGCCACTTACACTCACCTATGTATTTTATTAATGCTATGTTAGCTACGAAAGAACCACACCTCTATATCTTGTATCCTAGCTTGTAGGCACTATGGCCCTGTGATCTATTCTTTCTGTAGCGATGCTAGTGATTTGTGGTTATCTATGTTGAATGGTGTGCAGCCACCAGTAGGTCAGCTATGAGTAGCAAAGGTGGACTATTAGAATGCAATTTATAGCAAATGCAACATTGGTTGCTTGGCAGGCTCGACAAATCAAATAAATAAGAATATCAGCGATTATCATCGCTTCTAGGCGCAAGATGAACGCCATATCTATGAAATAGTAGGTGATGGTAGCGCAGCATATGGGTGCAAAATCATTTACCGACATTAACCTTACAGTTCGAAAACTGTTGTAAAGCCCGGATAAAGACCGCATAGATCACATCCTTGTTCTCGGGCTCCCAGTAGATCTCGGACAACCGGATGTGCCATGGTGGATAATCTTGGAGATCCAACAGTGGCCCAAAGCTGACCAACAAGTCCGGCTCGGGGCCGACAAGTTCAACTAATTCTTCGCTTATCAAGTCAATGGTGATGTCGTTGACCGAAAGTTCGTTGTTCTGGGCCAATTCGCTCATGGTCTTGGTTAATTCTACGATTGTAGGTTTCCCGTCCTCGCGTGACAACAACCAGATCTCCAAGTCCACCTCTGTTTCTACGGAGTTTACCTGGGTTTTGCCAGTGTGACTGCTGTAGATGACGGTATTGTGGTGGGGAATTCTGATAGCGTAGCTCGGAATTAAGTCAGTGCCAAAATAGGCTGCTAAATTCTTCAGAATGTAGCGATTAAGTTGGGCCAAATTTCCTTTGTTTTCTTCCACGACTCCGTTATACTCGTAGATGATTAAATGGGGAATTCCGGCCGAGACCGTCCAGGCTGCAAGCTCGGCGATCAGTCCGATCAAGCCGTCTATTCCACCGTTCTCATCGTCGTCGTCTTTCAAGTCGAGAATGCATGAGATCACCCTCGGAATTTTGGCGAGTTTCGACACGTCATCCCTGATCAACTGCGGCAGCTTGTTTGGATAGTAAGTCAATGTATAAAACTTTAGCAACATCTTTCGGTAGAGGTAGGTCACATTTTTGTAGATGGAGATCATGAAGAATAGCAGAAGTAACACCAAGTGCTTGGAATAGAAAATGATGGTGGAGTAGGCCAGACCGGATTGATCCATCTGCTTGTGCCTGAAGTCGTTGAACAAGTCGCGAGAGACGGCGTACCAGCTCTTGTCGCGTATAGTATTGGGTGGATGCTGCAAATTTTCATTTCGATGGGAACTTTGCTGTTGAGATGAGAGATTTTGGGATCCCTTCTGACTTTCATTCCCATTCAGCTTCAGATTCTCATTGACGTTCTGGAGATTTTCGCTTATGTTTCCAGTTTTGAAACCGCTGGGGCCGACATCCGCGGTTATGTCAACGAGCGACGTGCTCGTGTTGTTGTCGTTTCTCACGTGGTCCAGAAGCTTTGAACTGGTCATTTTGTCGTAGTTGAACAAAAGAGAAAGAGATACATATTTCTGTAAATGTTAAATTGAATCTGCAAGAAGGAGACAATGCGACTGCATGGTAGCGCAGAGATAAATGGGGCGGAATCGAGAAACATTGGCACCAATCCATAAGGGTGTGGCAAGAAGAGTGTGAGAGACGATGGAGCATACGTTGGCAACTTTTTCGTCTTCGGAGGAGTTTTTTTCATTAACGTGGATCTGACACCGAATTTCTAGCGTTGTTGGGAGAAGCACAAATTGTATTGGCTGGTAGCGCTCACAATTGGTGTGGTAAGTACCGTTACTGGTCGTTGATTCGTTTGGGCAAAACATGCCTAGAAGATGCTTTCGTGCTTGAAGCTGGGTTGTTATTGGTGAATTGATATATATATTCAGTTAAACTTACTTCTGTTAAAATGGCCAGGAGTCGCATTCTTCGTTCATATTCTTGTGATTTCTGCAAGAGACTTTGGGAAGAGCATTCTTGAGAACAATGGATTCAGATAGTAATGGTTGTCTAGGTCGACGGTCAGTTCATTCTCGTGTATTGTTTACATAGTGTTGCAGTTGCAAGATAATAAAACAAAATAATTTTCGCAGCAATTCCAAAAAAATACAATAAATGTTTCTGATAATAGAATATGTCAAGGGTGGCTTTCTTATTTCCTCAGAATACTCCAAGAAACAGAAGCTTTGTCTACGAGAATAATTGTAGTATTAGAGTTTCGAACAACAAACCCAAGAGATATCTGAACTAATTTGTAAGCTAGATAACTGACAATAAGGAGCACTTTGATTGAGATAAGTGGACAGTACATTACATTGTGCTAATTGCGGCCCGATTATTCGGGAGCAGTATCGACTCCAAACTGTTCGTATCGGAGTCATCGAAAGTTCACCACGCTTTTAACCACTAACTTCCCAGTGCTCTTATTCCGTATCGTTAAGTGCCACAGAATTGATATCGCAAGAGGTCTCCCGCATTGTGATCTCTGGAGTTAGCAGACATGTACTGACACCTTCTCCAAACGGCGCTCTCGGAGCTCCAACCCCTGCAACTAGCCTGTGATGGTACAACTACCGGAAAGAGCAAACGAGCTGGTCTTCCCAAAAGAATTTGTCCCCGCCAAGTAGGCTTAACCATGCTGGATTTCACCACTAGCATTACTAATGCAATTCGACTAGCTCACTTCTATTTAGCAAATCCCAACTGGCGAGTCTGAGGCAAAAGCCCGCGGCAATTCCACGGCTGGTGTCTTGGTGCCAACACTTGGGATGGAAAGGCTGGAGCAGTTATCGTCGGAGCTATCAAAACGATTTCGCATTTTCCACCGTATCCAGTTCCCAATTCGGAACGGGAAGAGCTCGCTAGCTGCATAAGGCTAAACAACAAAAAAAACACAGCCAGAGCCGCGATCAGCTTGGGGTCGTGGCCTAATTCAGATCCTCTCACACAGCCAGAGTACTAGGGACAATTCCTAGTTCTTCTAGGCTATTGTCAGCACACTATGGAGTTGGTGATGTCCATACTAATCCATCCATATCTGTCCACTTCCTCGATAAGGTTTTCTTCAGCAGGTATTTTTACACATTCAGCGCAACCATTGTTTGACTCCGTTGCAAACCCCCAACCGCCCCCACCCCCAATCCCCACTTAATCACGTTTTACCCCATAATAAAACTAAATTCTTGCCTGGTGAATGCGATCGTTTTTTCGCAAAACTACCGCCTGCATACAGCACGCCGATTAAAGTCCAAGAAAAGGAAAATTTTGAGAAGTTATTGAATTCAGCCAAGGCACGGTATCTTCTGTAGACCTCGAGACAGAAGTGACCAGCGTGCGACTTAGACTGTTGAAAGACTCTACATCTCTTAGACAGAAATACTTGACGACCCACGCGGCTTTTCCCGTTCCAAAAGTACCCAGAAACACTCATACCTTCTCATTATTGCTGGATGGCTCCTGTGTGAAAAACACATTTCAAACATCTACACTTTCCAACAAACAACCGCTTCTATAGAGCTCCAGCATAGCGCAGAGCTCAGAGTCCCTCGCAGAGCAGCCCGGAAAGACCCGCACCGCCACGCCAGGGCCGTGCCGCTGCTTTAGTACGGCTGATTTCGATCTTTAAGACATCTAAAGAACCCGATCCAAGGTAATCTACGAAGTTTTGAGATTACAGAAAGGTTACAAGATAAGACCGTATTATTGCTAATATTGAACATTTGCTAACAGTGGATTCATCATATCGTTCGATCTCGTACTATTGGATCATTTAGAAAGCGTGTCACCAACGATATCATAGCTAACCACTAAAATTATTCGAGACAACTACAACCATCTAAAGATATCCAAAACATCAATATTGTAAAAACATTGACAGTAACACTTAACAACATCTTAATATCTGTATCTATTTATCCTACAGATTTATCCTGATCATCTATAAAAACATTCAAGATGTGGAAATTTCTAGATGTTCTACTTTATGACAACACCATCGAAGAAGAATACTACCGGAAAATCAGACAAAAGTCCTCCTCCAAATCGGCTGTAATAGTAGGTCTTGTAGCTGCCGTGGGAGGCTTTTTGTATGGATATGATACTGGACTTATCAACGACTTGCTAGAAATGAGATATGTCTACGAAAACTTTCCAGCAAACCAGCAGGCGTTCACGTCGCATGAACGAGCGCTAATCACTGCCGTGTTATCGCTCGGAACATTTGTTGGTGCTCTCATAGCGCCTCTTATTTCAGACAATTATGGCCGGAAGTTTTCCATCATTATCTCTTCTGGTCTCATTTTCAACGCCGGCAACATTATGCAAATCGCATCAACAAATGTAGCATTGCTTTGCGTCGGTAGAGCGATTTCCGGTGTATCAGTTGGCATTCTATCGGCTATCGTACCGTTGTACCAAGCCGAAGCTTCTCCCAAATGGGTCAGAGGTTCCGTCGTGTTCACTTATCAATGGGCAATTACGTGGGGCTTGTTGATAGCGAGTGCGGTCTGTCAAGGCACTCGTAAAATGACCAACTCCGGCTCGTATAGGATCCCTGTGGGACTTCAGTTTCTCTGGGCTCTTATATTGTACACGGGTATGCTTTTCTTGCCGGAGAGCCCCCGATACTACGTTCAAAAAGACAATCTTCTGAAGGCTCTAGATAGTTTGTCCAAGTTGCGAAAGTTACCACCAGACGATGCCGATTTGATCGAGGAGTTGGTGGAAATCAAAGCCAATTACGACTACGAGTTGTCTTACGGTAAGACCAGCTACCTTGATTGCTTTCGTAGTGGAGGAGGAAGACACAAGCAGGTATTGCGTATGTTTACTGGAATCGGTGCCCAGCTCTTCCAACAGTGTTCGGGAATTAACTTCATTTTCTACTATGGCGTCAACTTCTTCTCCAGCACCGGCATCCTGAACTTCTACATCATGTCGTTTGTGACGTACTTGGTTAACACCATCTTCACGATCCCCGGAATTATTCTAGTAGATACAATAGGGAGACGACAGTTGCTCCTATGGGGAGGTGTTGGCATGTCGACAGCCAACTTCATCATTGCGATCACGGGTGTCAGTATTTCCAGTAAGGAGACCAGCTCGATTCTCAGTGTATGTTTTTCGTGTGTCTTCATAGCGTTTTTCGCCAGTTCCTGGGGTGGATGTGTATGGGCACTAACGTCTGATATATACGGAATTAGTATCAGACAGAGAGCCATATCCATTACTACGGCAACGAACTGGTTGGTGAATTTCATCTTCGCCTATATCACGCCGTATCTCATCGATACCGGACACCATACAGCAGCCATCGGAAACAAGATATTTTTTATCTGGGGAGGTTGTAACGCAGCCGGTGTAGTTTTCGTCTATTTCACAGTCTACGAAACAAAAGGATTAAAGTTGGAAGAAATCGATTACATGTACGCTCATTGTGACAATGCCAGAAAGTCCACGGAGTTCAAGTCCACAAAAATCGATTACACAAGATTGGATGAGAACTACAATGCTGTACCCTGGGACCCCCCTCATGATTCTACAACAAGTTCATCGCCTCCTTCAAACATCAACGAAAAGGACGTTTCTTCAGGGCCAACCAATGACGCCAATATACCAAGTGACACAAACGAATTTGTTCCTTTGTACAATGACAAACAACTCCCTAGTAATCCTGCTAACACCATTAAAAATGACATCACCATTATTCCCTACAACAACATAATACTGCCGTCTTTATCATCGAACTCCGAACCTTCTTCAGCTGCTTCGTCGATTCTCAACAACAGATTACACCACAACTCTGTTTCTACTACGAACAATGTCTCCGTAGCTACATCCAATCCTGGCCATTCTTCTGGTCAAGGAGGTGCTTCTAATGACTACTTGCTGTATTTGGATAGCTTGAAATCTGAATACGGCAGTCCTCCACACTACAACAATGACACACTACACCAGCAACAGACTAACCCGTCGAACTCAAAGGGCTCTGTAGGAAATACGGGGTCGATGCTGAACACATCCAAAATCTACACGGAACGTGATTTGAAGAGTATTTCGGATGAGTACGATCTTATAATGAGAAGCGGCAGTGGAAACACCAACAACCACGATAATCAAGCTACAGAGAGAAACAGTAATATAACTGCTAACAATCTCCACCATAATAATAGCAACATCTCCAACAACATTAATATCCATAATAGTAATAACATTAATAACAGTATCACCAACAACTCGACCACGATTATTGCCACGCCATACTTCAACCAGCCTCCACCAGACTCTTCCGATGAAGAAGATGAAGACGAGGACGAGGAAGAACAGCAACGGTAGTTATAAAATTACAGGGCAGGGCTGGTCCGCTCCAATCCATATTGCATAAACTGATTTCAATTCTTCAATTCTATCCGTTCGTTCTGTCGACGACTATTATTTGTTTTATTTCTCACGCAAGGCTTTTACCGGGGACTATGTATCTATGTATTGTATCGATATATGTATTTACATGGTATAAAATTTAAATGGTATAAAATTTAACGTCAATTAACTATTGCAATAGTAAGTAGTGTAGGCTATTGTGTGAAAAGCAATAGCAACGCATAAATTCTTGTTAGTTCGATCATAATTTAACTTTAATTACATTAGCAGCATAATTAGAATTACATTTTATCCAGCATTCAATTCATAGTGTTAGCTGAGGTTTACCCAAAATTATTTATTATATTGCTAAACAATGGTAATTATAATTGCTAAAAATGGACTTGCTCTAAAGCCCTATTATTAACATTTGGTTCATAACCACTAAAGGCAAGTTAATTATGGACAACAATAGTAATAATGCACCATATTTATTACCTTGGAGATCGCCACCATTGCCCATTATGTGCTTTTCTTACATTTTCCAACATTTTTCCTATGTTTACCAGATTTCAATTGCATTTGCATTCAGTGACAGGAATAGAAGTGCCTAAAAAGTAAATCAACCCGGACAAGCCATTGTTGGCTCAATAGCCCCGTATGCTAAAGTTAGATAGGTGCTTATTTTAGGTCTCACCATGCATTCTATTTTCTGCATAAGCACATCCAGAGACACATTCTTCTTTTAAGAATAACTTCGAC
This sequence comes from Scheffersomyces titani, assembly GCA_030565185.1. NCBI lineage: Eukaryota > Fungi > Ascomycota > Pichiomycetes > Serinales > Debaryomycetaceae > Scheffersomyces > Scheffersomyces titani. Next base: position 354,237 of record JAJMBD010000005.1, on the reverse strand, counting down.
GTCAACTTGCTTTCGAGTCTGCACAATGCCAACCTAAAGAGTAGAAGGTGGCTGATTCAACTTAGCAAGCATAGTTTGCTGCAGCGCCGATCCTTTACAGGGTCGGGGCTCAAACCAGGATTTAAATTAAGGTGAAGTAACAAGGAGGCATAATAGTATGATTTTTCAAGTATCTCTACATATTGTGTGTTTCACCAAAAGCCCCCTAAACATATAATATCCGCTTAGGGGGTGCTTTGCTCGTAAAATATTTCAATAAAATAAAGTGTAGTACGTAGGCAGATAGTTTCATTTTAGATCGGAAGCAAAGTACGACATTTTTATTTTTGATGCTGGTCTAGATGGATCGGGCAAATAATATATGTGTGACGTGAAGCACTACAGTTGCCAAACAAACTCTTTTCAAACCGCATAGCGTCGCATTGCGTTTATTTACTAAATCTTTCTGATCGACCTTACTGACAAGTTTATTTTGCGCCAGACTGACTAGCGGAAGCTCTATAGAACACGTATAAGTGACAAATATCCGGAAGCACAGAATAAGCCGATCCAGCAGATACGTCGTAAACAAGCCATTGTCATGTCGGTATTGTCCCCGAAATGCCGACCTGTCTTGGGCCATCCAGTGTAAATATCCAGATCCATTATACAAAATTCAGGTTGATTTTTGGCAATATAGATTCGCTTAGTATGTCAATGACCCAACAAAGAAGAATCAGAGTAGTGGGCAATTTCCAATTATTGCTGATGAACGCTGGTATCTTAATTTCAATATTATTTGTCCTGGTTCGCTAACAATGGGCTACATAACTTTATCTATTTGAATAGGCTAAATACCAATAAGTAAGTTTTTGGTCCATGGCGTTCATTGAGAAATTCAGCATAGTAAGTTGAGGATAGAAGGGCTAAGGACAGATTCATTACAAAGTGTATGCAAAGAGGTTGAAGATTTGCTTATTTACGACTACCTTAATTTCGCTTTTCGTGTATCAATTGACTATACAATATGGAGAGAATCTGAACATTTGAAGACAGATAGTACCAGAGATTATATCACAATAATACGAGGCAAGAGATAATCATAAGATGGTGTCAGTAGATTTCAGGATGTACACAAATAGCAAACAATCTCTTTTCAGCAATTGTACTACTTAGTAGATCGATCGTGACAGCTGTGCCTTACGTCATAGTCAGTATCAGCCCTTCATCTAATTTCCACAATAGCCCCGAGGTGATTTGAGGCAGGCAAGGCTAGCACAAGGGGCGACAGAAAAAATCACAACAAATCAAAATCACGCCAGAATGAATGAACTACGTAACTGTCTGATCTGCTCATATCCTTACTACATCGAACCCACATACGGAACCAAAGAATTCGCATCCCATTCCCAACCACCACAAGAATGTTGGAGAATTGAAATGAGATGGGCTCACAAATTTCACACCGTTTGAAACCAACCAGCTCCTCGTTACATCAACACCCCTCAGCACCACCATGGGCCGGACGATGACCGCCTCCTTAGAAGCAGCAGAGTTGTCAGGTTAACAGTTCCAGTGTTCTTGATCCCTCGGATATGGCGACCCCAGATCACGTGCCACATGAACCGGGTCATCATCTACGAAATTGAAGAAATAGTTTACAGAAACAGAGGCAAGAGAGGCAAGTGTAGGTGTTTTACTTCAACAATTTATGGCCGTCTGAATACGTCAGACAATTACAGAACCACACAGAGATAAATCATGGACAACTCCAACGACGCCAGCAAGTTTGCCATACATGAAGCAGTTCGTGAGGGCAAGCTCCTATTGGTGAACCACCTCATTGACGAAAATGGAAAATTACTCTTTTTGAAAGATGACGATGAGAGAATCCCGCTCCATTGGGCCTGTTCGAGCAACAGCTTGGAGATGGTAGAGATTCTTGTTCGAGAGAGACCGGGAGTCAAGCCGTATGACATGGACGAGTTGGAGGATGCCTCTGGTTGGACTCCCATCCATATTGCGGCCTCGGTCGGAAATCCCCAGATTTTGGAATTGTTGATGAAGGTTTCCGCAGAGCCCCCGGATATCAATCTGGTCACAGGACAGGGTACGACCGCTTTGTATTTGGCTATCAGCAAGAACCACTACGACGTTGTACGTAAGTTGGTAGACGACTACAAGTGTCTGTGCCGAGTCAAAGACAAGATGGGGTTGACTCCGTTGCATAGAGCCGCCAGCATCGGTTCGCAGCCGATTGTAAAATTGTTAGTAGAAAAGGGAAAGGTCAATGTGAACGCGAAAGACGGCCAGGGCTGGACCAGTTTGCACCATGCATTGGCCGAGGGCCACGGCGATACTGCTGTTCTATTGGTGCAATTGGGAGCAGACGTGGAGCTCGTTAACAACGATGGTCAAAAACCGCTCCAGGTAGCTGTGGACGACAAGGTTGCGAAATTTTTCGTAGAGCATCTCCAGCAGTGAGAGGAATAATGAGAGATAAAAATGAGATGTTAATCTGAGAGATAAAGATGACAGAGCCGAGCGTTGGAGCCGAGAATAAAACTAGATGGACGCCTACATACGAGGTGTTAGTACGCTAGTGAATCATTGGAGTGAAACGAAGACAGCGAGGTGGGCTGCAGCATTAGCAGCCGTTTGAGGACAATTGTCGCAGCTTCGAGACATTTCCAGCACATATCTAACCATGACTAAAACGGCAGAAGACGTCATTTCGAGGATTGGCCGATTAGCCACATAGGGCCGGCATGAACACATTCCGGCAGTAAATATTGCAATAGCACACAAGTTAGATAAGACGAGAACAGACCAGAAGTAAACTGCACGATGCTGGAAGTAGAAGTAGACCCCAGTGGCATCCAGAGGGGAGAGAGATTGCCAATCGTAAACGTCAAAGATGTTTCGATTGAGATGCACAGACGCCGGTTGTGGACGGGTGTTGACAAACGGAGGCAATTGAGTAATTCCACCTCGACTCAGTTTCAGGCTTTGTGAATCAATGGTATTGTTAGTGTGGAATCCCTCACTGAATTTCATGTGGTGTGGAAGGAGATACGGGGCTCTGGAACCGGTCGGAAACTACCAGCAGCGGCGAACATCCGGGTACCGGAATGCGCAGAACGTCGGTTTTGGGGAAGGTGCAGACTACCAGCCACCGGCAAACAGCAGGGTGCGCCAGCGAGAACGAGCAGCGACGGACGGCGTACCCCCGGTCACGTGATGCCCGGAAGTACCAATAGGGCACAGAAGTTCCCGAACAAGCCGAATGCAAAACACCATTCCAGCAGCCATCTATTAAGCATGACCATTGCCCCATTAGGCAAGTTAATAATAGCCAGTATTTTCTAGAGCCATTCGGGCTGGCAGGGAAGAATAATATTTCACATCCCTTATATAACCCCTTAGCGCTCGAAAACACCTGATTGCAGTTTTTCAGGATGGAGTGCTCTTTTCCTTACATTCAGTGAATTCTTTGAATTGTTCCCACCAATTGTGTCTATTCGTCTCAATTGCTAAATACCCTTTGTCAGCAGCATACATCTGGCACCCATCTAGTTCATCTAGTGTCAATTCTATTCGTACTACTCTCGAACTCCATTGCTAGTTCCAGACCTCCAGTGCCCTTCTAGCAAGAAATAACCCTTCCTCGTACGCTTTTGCATACCTCGGTTTTTGTATTATACCTAATATCGCATCACAATGTTGGCTATCGGTGACTCCATCTTACGGTTGGTCAACTTTTTTTTCTTGGTCATTGCCTTGGGTTTGACCGGTTCTTTGGCAGCCACCGCATGGCAGCAGAGCAACCCACAAGTCAACTTCGCTGTTTTCGCCGCAGCTTTCGGCTTGTTGACCTCGTCCTTGTACGGGGTTCTTGCCTACTTCATCGCTGCCTTTGCCTGGCCGATCGTGTTGGCCGCATTTGACTTCCTCAACTTGGTCTTCACCTTTGCTGCTGCCACCGCCATTGCCGCCGGCATCAGAGCCCACTCCTGTTCTAACGATGAGTACGTCAAGAACAACAACATCACCCAGGACAGAGCTGGCAGATGTAGAAAGGCCCAAGCTTCCGTAGCTTTCCTTTACTTCTCGTTCTTCATCTTTTTGGCCTCCGCCGTGTTCTCCATCATCAACGTTGCTCAGGGTGGCTTGTTTGGCTCATCTTCCAGAGCTGCTCCAAGAGTCGGAGTCCCAACCATGTCCCAGGTTTAAGCCGAGGGTTTACCACCGAGACCTTGACCCAGCTTTTGATACATGGTCTCAGGGTCTCAAGACAAGTTCTCGTGAATACCAATGCCAATTGATGCCATTGCCCCACAATAGTTGAATATAAAACCACCAAAGTGATTTTCTAAGGAAAATTGTTCGTGGAAGTCTGAAAAATCTTGGTGAAAGATTTGCTTGACCGGCGCATTTGGTTGTCCTGCTTGTGTTTGTTGTCGTTTCTCGTCGTTAGCTGTTTTTGTTCATTTCTGTTACTCCATTTTTCTGCTAAATACCTTATAAATACTAATTTGATTCTTTCCTTGACTCATCGTGAAGAAGATATCGTTTATCGCTAATTGTAGGGATGCCTCGGCAACGAGGAATTGCGTTTCGAGCGATGCCCGCACCTGTCAAACAGGGATGCGCAAAAAATATTTGCCAGACCTGGGCCCAATAGGGAAGGGGCCACTATATCGGCTTCATTCTGTTTTATCAATTTTCTCTAGTCCTTGACATGTCAATATCTTCGACATAGTAACTGGATTCTACAGCAAGTAAATGCAGCTGAAACTCCCAATAATTAACACAATTTTTCTAGGCCTTCTGGTCATGCTTAAACCTTCTCTTTCCTCCCATCTTACATCCTTTCCATAGTTAATCATCACTTAGGAAACTACTGGTATCCTTCAAGTGCACTTTTGGGTATCTATTGCCTCTTTCAGAATATGCAATTGCCACTTGAATTCCCCTGGCATTCTTCGGCATAATCAGGCTGTGTCCAACTCTTAGATCAGCTAGATTGCATAAATGATACAACTAAGGAAATGGCTATGTCTTCTAAGATTATGCTGCTTTTATTTTGCTATGATACATTGTGCTATAATTCTAGAACAACCCCAAGTTCTATGCGTTTCTAAACTAAACGATTCTAATTTTAGCGATACTAATTTAAGCGATGCTATTCTAGACCACCCAGACATCACCAAATGATGCTGAACTAAGCGAGGCTGTATTCACTTGTTCTTTCTCTGTTTCTTTTCTCTCTCGTATTCGTTCTTCTCGGCACCTTCTATAGTAGAAATGGAATTAACAATGTGGGCCATCTTCTTATGATAAGCGTCGTACATGCTCTTCTTCTCTTCAATTTGTTGTCCGGCCACAAATCTCGATTCTTGTCTGATATCTTTCAAGGCAGCCTTTCTTTCCTTCTTCAACTGGTTTTGCATTTTGTTCATTTCCTGTCTTTCTCTGTTGACATCGTATGACTTCTTATCTGGGTTGAAGTTCTCTTCAAATTTAGGTGCAAAAGTGGCAATAGCCAATTGTCTGTGATGTTGTAATGCTAATGGTTTTCTTTCTTTTGTCAAATTGCTCTGAATCCTGACCAATTTGGTAAGCAAAGTAGTGGCTTGAGGTAAGGGAGTGGCAAAGTACTTCACCAAATGCTTCAAGATAGTAATAAACGACTCTATTACTTCAATCAAGGCGGACTTTTCCTTCCATAACGAAGTACATTTATCCATCAAAGAAATGATTTTGCCCAACAATTGAAATTTAAATTCACTGGATTCGTCTCGAGCAAACAACTGGGAAATGCTCATGTTAGTTTCTTCTAAGACAGAGAATTTATCAGATTTAGAGATATTAAGTTTGCTGTTGAAGATTGTAGAAGTTGAGAGAATCGATCTGCGTACGTCCTGGGAAATCTTAGTGGGTTCAGGAGCCAACAACAAGAGTGCCTTCTGTAAGAAATTAACGATCTCTGGTACAAATCTCTTGGAGTATCTCTGATAAGTAAGAAGTATATCTGCAGTAAACACACCCTGACTAATCTGGGAAATAGTAGCTTCGCTGCTGTAGACAAGACTCGACAAGATCTCGTTCATGAGAATTACTGTAGGCGTCACTATCAAATGGTAATGATCAGAAGTAGAAAACAAATAACCGACCAATACAAAGAACACGAGGTCTCTCTTCAACACCGAGTTGCCAGCGATTCTATCTTGAATGTTGTTGATTTCTTCTCTAACATTTTCCACCAAAACCTGATTATACAGCTCAGACAACTTCTTGATGATGCCAGTCAACTGCTCAATAAGAACAAAGTTGGGTTCATCTTTGTTAGACAAATACAACAAGTGCTCAAACAATATCCCTACAAAAACATTCATTTTATCTTTGTTTCCTTCAGCCAAGTTCGGCTTGTACACATCCACAATCTTTTTGACATAGGCAGGCTGTCTTTCGGTTTCAATCTCGGCAAGAGCCTTGACAAAGTCTCCGTGACTGCCAGGCATAGAAACCTGTGGTTTCTTTACAGAAAGAGTTCTACCGAAACCTTTGGTTTCGTCTTGAACAGAGGAATCTTCTTCTTCATTAGTTTCTTCAGCATCAGATTCCTTTATAGCAAATCCATCTTCTTCTTCGTCATTGCTTCCAGCCCAGAAATCGTCGTCCAAATCGTCACCCTCGGCATCTCTATCATCAACTTCAAATCCGTTCATTCTTCTCAATCTGTCAGCTTCTAATTTCTTCATTTTTTCATCATGCTCTTTTCTCAACTCTTCATCGGTTTTCATTCTATCTGCTGGAACGGATCTTCTATCGTACGTCAATTCTCTTACCTTGTTATCGTAATCGATTTGTTCCTGGGTCTTGGTCAGAAATTTGGGAACAGCAGGTTGCTTTACGTTATACATCTCTTCCATTACGTCACCAAACTCGTCGTCCAAAACTTCGATATCATCCTGAGTCTTCTTAAACTCTGATTGCCTTTGGTGCTTGTAGAATTTGGACTTGGCGATAATTTCCTTCATAACTTCCTTCTTAGTTTTCTTTCGAGCAGGTTGTCCTTCTTCTTCCATTTGATCTTCGTCTATATATTTGGTCTTGCCAGCTCCCAAGCTTGTCTCTTCATCAGATAATCCAGCTTCATCACCATCATTCAATGTTAAAGCACGTCCTCCATGGGTTAAAGTGAACCCACCAGATTCAAAATCATCATTATCTTCATCGCTCTCGATCAGGAACATATTTCCCTTCTTGGATGTAGCCTGTCTTTCTCGAGTAAATCTCTCTAACATCTTCTCTTCGGCAGTTAAATGTTTATTGCTCTCTCCAAATCTTCTATCAACAAGGCCACCAGCCTTGCCATGGCCCTTTTTCTCCAAATCGTACTGAAGCTTCATGGTAGTCTGCACCGTAGAATGGGTTTTAACAGCTGCATTGTGCTGTTTTGAGCCAAGCTTGACGAACTTTCCCCCTTGGATAATCAGCACATCGTGTTTCGTTCTATTAATTTTCTGGTCAAACTGGTTGAACTGTGTTCTGATCTCACCTATAACTTGTTCCTTATCATTTCTTCTGGTTTCTGAAGCTGTCTTTTGCTTCTTATTCTTCTTCTTCACATTGGTCTGGCCAATCAAGCCTTTGGACTTGAGAGCCTCCTTCAACTGCTTGAGCTGCGAGCCTGCCATTTTACAATGAGATTGTGCTACTCAGAATGAAAGTTATCTGCTACCTGAAAGTTCTACACTCTTCATATCAAAGTAATTCTCCATCACTAAAAAAATTCACATCGTGCGGCTCACGCGTTGAAAAATTTGTGTGGCGCTACCATTATTCTACAAACATTTTGCAACCCATGAAATAGTCAGCGAAACTGAGTAAAGAATTTACTCATTTCATAAGAAGTCTTTATTAGTAGAATACTTCAATGAGCTTCATGAAAATCAATTTGTGTCGTTGAATTAATTTATTTCATGTTTTCTTCTACATTTGCTGCTTTTGGCACTTTTTTACCTCCACTTTCTTTCATGTAATACAATAAATTATGGCTGGTCTGTGCTATTCTATAATTATAAATACAGAACCTACCTTCCCAAGTCCTGCTTGTAAAATTGGTTGATCATACCCAAAACTCCCGATTTCTTTCCTGGTCTTGTTGACTCTTCCTGTTCGGCATCATCAAACTTATAGTTAATATTATAAACCGAATCCATCAAATTGTTGCTGTCTGAAGGACCTTGTACCATCAAAGACGGCGATGGATCAATGTTTGATATCACCGAGTTTTTGGCCAATAACTTGTTATTACTGTTTATGGTCCTAATGTCTGCTTTTCCAGTTTCACGTGTTCCACTTTTCAAAGTATTTCCGTGTTGCTGTGGAGGGTTATTGTTACTATTGTTATTGGAACCTCCATAACTCTCAAGGAAATACATATACGACTTGATCATTTTCTCATTCTGATAGTTGTCAGCATTCAAGTCGTTACCACTATCATCGTCGCTGGTATCTGGCAACGAATTGGCATCTTCAGAATCACTGATTTTAGCTTTATCACGTCTTTTTGATTTGATATTGTTCAACTCAATTTCGTTTGCCGATTTTTTGGAAATAGTTCGAGCATTCTTTCTTCTTTTAGATTTCTTAGACTTAGATTTTCTCTTATTTAAATCGAACATCATATTCTTGTCCTTTTCTTCAAAGTTAAACATCGCAAAATAGCAAACGTATCCCAATCCATCTACATGGATAGAGTACTCTCTGAAAAAATCAATAATGGCCCCAGAACTGCTCAGAGCCCTGAACCACAAAATAAATGGTGTCAAGATCAAACTGAAGATTTCATTGAGAATTATGACAATCTTCAAGCTGTACAACTCGCAGAACTCGTTCTTGATTTCTACAGTGTGTAATCGCTTGTTCCAGCTACTTGGCAAGTAATGAGTAAACTGGGATACATATCTCAAGCTGGCTTCTGGATCATAGACGAAAGAGTGTGAATTGGGATTTAAATTATCCGCAGTATCCGAACTGGACGTAGAGGTGGACGTTATGGCCCATAGCGTACCAAATATACTAATGTAGAATAACGTCGATTTTCCTTCGGTGATTTCAAACGACCAGAAGCTGTGAGTTTCGTCTTCAAACCAGAGTCCCATGATGACTAAGATGGCCATGATTGCACCCAGAATGAAGTTAACGAGGTTCATAACGTTAATCACAAGAAATCCACGAGGGAACATATTGATGTACGTATTGGCAGGGCCCACAGAGAGCTGCAATCTTCTGATGAAGAAATGGGGCAACTCATTGAACTCGCGTAACTTCCACTCGGCATAAGGTGTGTATTGTCTTAAACCCATGATAGAAGCGGGGTTCGACTTGTACTCATTGAAGTAGCGGAAGAAGTATAGCAATACAAAGTAGACCACAATGAACGGACACAAGATCAAGTTAATAATAGCAGCCATCTTGAAGCGCGAATTTAACTCCTTAGCTAGCTGATTCCTGTTGAAATCCTTAAGTAGACTAGGATTAATCTGACCCTGGTTATTGAACGCAAAATTGTTGATACAGAGCTTCAAATTCCACTCCAAGGTCTTGGTTAGAACAGATTTGTTGTTGATCAACTGAAACGATGAGTTCTGGAACGGACTGAGGGAAAGATCTAGAACGTCCTTGTTGATTAAGGCGATCATGTAATTTTCCTTCCTCATGATCCTGTTGGCTATGTCGTGAGCATTGAGTCGCACTTTCGAGTTTAAGTCATTTATGTAGTGATCTGTAGCACCGTCAAAATGACTCGTAGTCGAAGTCAAGCTGTTGTAGTCTTTGAGCAACATCAACCTCTCTACAATCGTCTTCCAAGTGATCGTCATCAATTCGTCGTCACTCAGGATGTTGATCAAGTGCTTGTAGAAGTTTTTGATCTCCTTGAGCTTGTAATTGTAGTTGAAGTAAAGCTGGACCAACCGCAATACGATGTAGTTTACAAAGCCAAATAGAAAAAACTTTGCCAACAAAGGAACCACTTCAATTAGGAAGTTAGGGACAATTAAGTCGGCAAGTGTCATATAGGTCGAATCCTTGTAATTGTCGAAAAAGTACTGGTAGTTGATTCCCCACTTCAAGAACACAGTGAAACCAAGTATGAAGATTAGAATCAACAAATCGATGATACGCGATAGCACGATGTTGAGCATCCCCTTTCCCCGATAATAGTAATAGAGATCTGTGAGGAACTCGTCCATGTTGGTGATATTGGCCCAGAGATACAATGCTCTTTCCTTGGGAGGAATGACGAATTTAGTACCGCTACTTCTACGGTTGCCGGTATTGGTATAGCCCCTACCTTCTACAGTAGAGGCGGCGTTGTCTCTTTCCACAGGCTTCCGGTATTGCTGATTGTATACGGGCAACGTCAGAGTAGCCTGGGTGTTTCCCTTGGCCAGAAATATGTCTCTGGCGTTGGGAATATTGAAAGTAAGCTTTCTTCTAGGACTGTCACTCTGAGGTTTCGACAAGCTAGTGAGCAAATCGTCCTCTCCGTCGTCCTCATTTTCACTCTGGATGTTAACTGGAGGCTCCCCTACACCCGGAGTCCAATCTGCAACCGACTTCGTCCTTTTATACCTCGGTTTAACTACGGATGAAGGCGAAGGCGAAGCCAGCAGCGACAAATCAGAGTCCGATTCCGAGTCGAGCAAGTTTGTTTTGCTGTTATCGTTATCGACGTTGCTAGCGTCTTGAATATTGGGGTTGACAATCTTGATATTGTTATCATTATTGATGTTATTATTGCTTTCATCTACTTTGGCTCTGTTATATAAAGAAGGACCAAGACTGGATTGGGCGACATTGCCAAACAAGTCATCGTCCTGTCGCTGCAGATTGGCGAGGACTTGTTGGTTGTAGGTGCTGTCGAATTCCGGATCGTAGTACTGGTAGTTTTCCTGAAGGTGGTTGTAGACTGAGTTGAGGCCAAAGATCCGACTGAGAAAGGTGTCGTTATTCTGAGAGCCGTCCGGATACGGGCTGGTAGGAACTCCGCGCAGTCTCGGTTGCGGAGGACTATCCCTGAACATGGTTATGGACGGTGTTTTGGATTTAAAGATGAGTTGCCGTTGTATAGGGCAATGTAGAGATAGTATAAATCATAATGCGTCTGGAATGGCGATAGCGTCATGTGACCCGAGGCATGTGATCTATTCTGAGGTGAGACGTTGGCACTCTAGACGGAGGAGATAGCAGAGACGGAAACTCGATGACACAATTGAACAAAGTGCACATATAGCGTAGGTTGCAAGATTTGTCTGCGGAATTGGCAGAACATCGAGCTACCAGGATTCACCGTTGCAGTGAACTATGCCAATCTCCCTGAACAGAAGTCTTGTGACTCTGGTCTTGTGACCTTATATACCTGCAGACATTGTTCCCCACAGTTTTACTCCCTGAGAGTAGCAAACGTGAAACTCGGACTTTAACGGTTCTTGACACATGATACTGGAACAGAACCAGCAGATAGAAGTCTGGAACTGGCGATATACCGATTGAGACATATGCGAGACGACGAAGGAGGGGAGGGAAGGTTAAACTTTTCTACCTGAAACGAGCCAGGGATGATAGAGCTCCCCACCGAAGGGTGCGTGGCCAGAATGGAAAACATGTATGGAAATGAAGATGGGACTACGAAGGAGACAATGAAATGATGCATGTCGATTAATAATTGAGATGCGCGGATTGTATTTTGAAGCGTATTTTGTAGAAACTTGTAGCAGTTCTGTAGCATTGTCTGGGAAGAGATGACCCCACGAAAGTTTCTGTATGGAAAGACGTCCGATAAGAGTGTGGAAGTCTGAAATGTTCAAATCTGTGGATATCTGTGGACTCCTCTTCGGACCGCACTTCCACAAGGAGGGGAGCAGGCGAGACGGTCTGCCATAGAGTCAAAAGAAGGTTCAAAGGAAGCGAGGGGTTGGAGGCTTGAGGCTGCACCTGCGATAGGCTGGACTAGTCATTTTAGGTGATGGACAGGAACTGGACCAGGCACAAGATGAAGAGGGGTTGGAGAGATACTCGGAAGCGGTAGGGTGCTTACAAATGACGGGACGGTGAATGACAGAATCAGCTGTTGGAGACGAGAAGTAGATAGGAGGCAGAGATAAGGCAGACTTGTGAAATGTGAAACAGAGAAGAATAGAGCGAGAGAATAATGGGGAATGTGGCAAAGCAATTGTTACGTAGTTCAAATTGTTACGTAGAGATGTTGGCTGAATGTAGAGAGGCAGTTGCACGAACAGTAACGCAATTGATGTGAAATGTAATTATGGAAATAAATTCATCAGTCGTATGTCAATTATATCAATAGATTTATCTTGCACTGAAGCAAGTAAACGCTATCCGCTGGAGATTAGATACCAGCAGGCGGGGCCGATCCGGAGAGAAAGTGTTGAGAAGTCTAATTCGAACGGCAGCTATTATTAGAGTCGGAGAGTGCAACGGAACGGTCGCCGACCTTGTGCTGGGACGGAGAGTCCAGCTAAACTCAGAAAATAAAGCCAGCGTTGGTGAGCCAATTCTGAGCCGTCAGTCCACTTGACATTGTGGGGTTGGCGATCACAAAGAGAACACGAGAAGACAAACGAATGGAAGGAGAATGTGTGTTGAGATGAGGCGAGATCTAAAAAATGACGAGATGAGCTCGGTCTGCGATGAGTTGAAAAAAATCGACAAGCTGGAAATTGAGAACCAGAGAATGGCCCTATGTCAGAGATACACCAAGTTGCATATCGCGCAGTAAAGATTAGCAACGACACCGAATATTCTCGGCAATCTCGAAGCCCGAGGAAAGCCCGGTCTGCGTTGGAACCCAAGGATCAGACGGTGTCGAACAGAAGTCGTATTGTCTCGCCAGGATCAAGCCATTCTGGAATTGCTTTGTTGAATTGCTGTTGAATTGCTGTGCCGGCTCTGGGCAGAAAGAAAGACCAACAACACGCCAGACTCGCCGGCCAGCTTGTCGGACACGGGCAGGGGTCATTTTCGGACTTTTCTCATCCAATCATCCATCTGGAGAATGATTGATGGCCAACTTACGAAGCATACGACTTTTACGAATTGGCAGATCAATCCAGTTCCAACCTGCACTATCAAGGTCGGAATCGCAGCTTTTCTGGAAGGACAACAATGAAAACTGCAGCCACAAAGCCTAGCGATCTCGTCTAGAGCGTTTTCACTTGCGTGACTTCTGTTCGTCTCACAGAAGCATTGGTATCAGTGACGAGTTGACTTGGCTGGAGCCAATAGCAGACACTGGATTCGGAATTCGACCCTTTTCCCCAGAAATCTCACCCGGAGTTTTTCTGTCTGGATGCGCACAAGAAGCGAAACCGTCCCAATGCAGCAGCGGTCGTGCGCGCACCGTCGCCAGTCCGGGAAGAGCGAGGATCCGAGTACCGACAGACACTTTGCCGACAGACACAAACCCAGCGGCCGCCCAGCTGCTGCCGACACCTACCTGCCAACGCCAGACACCCAGACACATCCGCGGGCGAGCTGGACGCTGGCATCGAATGCAGACATCGGTGTCCGACATTCGGGCCCGCGATCTGGACAGTCGGATCCAATGTGCTCTGTCTGGCAGACTGACAAGCAGACACACATTGGCAGCAGCGCCATGTGCAAGTGAATCTGCCCCACACACGACCCCAGAAATAGCAGCAGCAGGGGAAAAATAAAATGCGGGGGTGGATGTCGCACAAAAACAACCCCTCCTCCATATGGAAAATTTTGCTAACGGGATTAACCTCGTACATATCAATTTTAATTTTAACTCTGAAAATCTGGGCTTTTTTGTGGGTGGGAGGAATAATAAAATAAATATCATGAGTTTGGGAGCTCACAAAACAGTAGATGGGAATTTAGTGCTTTCCATAACATATAGATATATATATACGTCACAATCCTCCACAGTACGTTCCTGGCAATAATTCTGCCGCTTTGGATCCTTTGATATTCATACTTCTATTCCGTTTCTGCTGCCAGATCCGTCTTTTGTTTGTAGCCTTGACCCGCTACCACTTTTTCCCAGTTTATACTTGCGCTGTTGAATTCGGGCAATTCTAAGCACTTTTTGTTCTTCAGCTTGACTCACGTTTCCCCCGTCTGGACATCTTGCGATCTCCCAGCATCCGTACCTTCTGCCAGCTAGAGCCTCTGCCAGCTACAGCTGCCCCTTGACATTGACACCCATACGCACTTTCCTGTCACCTGTCAAACCCCCACTCGGACTTGAATCGTCTCCTTGCTCGTCTACGAGTTCCACCAATCTTCAGTAGCTACCATAGGGACTGCCAACAGCTGCTTCCCATAATCACATATAGCAGCTCGCAAAAACTCCACCGTAGTGACCAGTGACTGCTTTAGACACGTAGTCCGTCTTCCCCACTTGCTAAGAGTACATTTCGCCTCGCTTTCATTCTCACTTTTGGATACACATTTCTCACCCTGTTGAATTCAGACTACCATGAGACAAGACACTATCAATAGCCAGAAGCTCCCTTCACCCAAATTGGGTCCTCCTTCCCCATCAGAAGACACCGAGCCAGAGTCGCCGACCCTGGAAAAAACAACCAACTACGGTACTAAAACTCCGCTGGGCAACCCCAGAATATACAACTGCAAGCAGTGCAACCGAGCCTTCACCAGAGAAGAGCATTTGACCAGACACACACTCAGCACCCACAACAAGTTGAAACCCTTCACCTGTGGCATCTGCTCGCGACCCTTTTCCAGAAGAGACTTGTTGTTAAGACATGCCAAAAACTTGCACCAAGGCTCCGAACTTGCTGTCAGTAGAATCAGGAAGCTGTACAAACGTAACGAAATCAACCAGTACCAGCATTCTGCTGCCGCTGGCCACAACGAGGACGACGTTTCATCGCCATCTTCGTCAGCAAGTTCGCCATCCAGTAGACGTAGCATAGACAATTCCGATATCTCATCGACGTTGCTATCGCCGGCCCCATCGGTGATGACAACCACCAGCAGTATTACAGGCAACTACAGCAGTGCCTCAGCTAAAATCGTAACAGCATCTGCGAACCCAACGGCGCCAGCGCCAACGCCTGCTTCTGGTAAAGACTTCGAGACTTCGGAAAAGAAACGCATGAAAATGTCGGTCAACATGTTGGTGAGTTAATCTTGTAGACAAGTCTTTCAGAATTGATTTCTAAGCTTTCATTTCAGATTTGATATCTGTCTTGTAAAATCTACATCGCTAGACTTCTATCACCTCCAATGCATCTTGCCTACATCTATCTTACGGTGGGTTCAACATTCCCAAAATTATTATGACGGTTAACATGTGCAGCATGTTCTTTTTGTATCGGGTCACTTTCAACAATGGACACTTTCACTTCTCTAACGAATTACGATGATTACAGCAAAACAACAATTAACAAGACAACTTCCAAGAAAGCAAAACACATAAAATTAATCAAGAACTCAAAATAGGATTGTTAATTCTGAAAATCGATCATAGCGATCGCTGGTTTCACCTTTAAGTTTATGTCAGATTATGTTTGTCATTGCAAACAGTTTGTTTATTTCTTAACTTGGCTCGTGCCATTATTTATATCTGTATCTTTACAAATACTAGACATGCTCTGGAACAACAGTGTAGAAACCGAAGATAGAAGCAATAGTGAATGATAGCTACAGTAGAATTGTTGGAATCGTAATGTCATAGTGAAATATTTCAAAGAGATATTTCAGTTCATAGTGCAGGATTTTACAAGTACGTATATATTTCTCCAATGACTTAAGCTATGAGCGTCGTTATTAAACTATTTCAGCCATAAAATCACGAATTTGACAACAGAAATGGGTTCAGAATCCAAAGTTGGATATCCAACGCGAGAGTACAGAATCCCATATGAGAGTGCTGGTGTTCTGGTTCGTCATAATGAGTGGTACTTGATTCTCACTTCCAACAACTACCATTTCTATTTCAACAGGCAATTGAAACAGTCTTACTGGCAATTGGCAGATATAGCTGCAGAATTCGAAGATTTAGATATAGAAGAATTTGTACTGGCTATCAACTTGGATGTGGTTTCTTTGATGTTTGCCCGAAATGTGGGACTTAAGGGTTTAGATGGCTATTATTTGGAGAAGCAAGAGGTAGGCATAGTTACGATTGACGTTGAAGAATTGGAAGTAGAAGAAAAAAAAGAGTTAGAAACCGAAGAAAGCGATGCCGAAATTGTGGATGAAACTAGAATGGAAGATAGAGCCAAAAATGACATGATCAGAGAGTTCTTAGAAGAAGAAGGTTATAAAATTACGGATGAGGTAGCGAAAGAAGAATCAAAAGCTCCAATAGGAGCTTCTTTAGTTTCAGGATATTCATCGAGTGAAGATGAAGATGAGCTGGAAGGAGAAAAATCTGTGAAAGAACATGAAAAGGATGATGAAAATCGAAGTGAGTCACAAGAATTCGTAGAACAAGAAGAAGAAATTGAAGAAGCTAATAGGCAATCTGAAGAAGAGTCCGATGCCGAAAATAGTGGTCTAGATCTTAATCTTTCTGACGAGGAGGAGGAGGAGGAGGAGGAGGAGGAGGAGGAGGAGCAAGAAGATGATTCGGTTCAACAGACTACAGCTGTTAGAGAATTCATCGAGCTTTTGGATTTATTTGCTGATCGAATAGATGAATACCAACCCTGGGATCTTGTTGAAGAAGATTTGCTTCCTGATTTTGTTAAATATCCACAGTACTATGCCCTTGAAAATGTTTCGCAAAGAGAGGAAGCATTTGACATATGGTTAAAGAGTAGAACTCACAACGAAGATGCTGATCATTCAGAAGAAGTTTTACGAGAGCCTCCATTGTATCCTACACCTACTTTGGACTTCTACCATTTCCTTCAGGATCACAAGAAGGAATTGAAGACCGCTACATACCAAGAATTCTACAATAAAAACCACCAGCACATTAACGACGTAAATCTAGTGCCGAAGGAGAAAGAGTCGCTTTTCCGAAAATTCAAAATCATGCTCCATGACCAGACAGAATTTGAGAAAAATGTCAAAAAATCAAAAACATTACCGCCGGGAGTCAATCTCAAGAAGTATAAGTTAGATGAGTTTTTATCTTCCCAGAAATGCGCTGATGTCGATACCAGCCAATTACAAGAAATTACAAACAGCGGAAATACAGACTACGGAAAATGGCTCGCACTAGCTAACAATTTAAGCCTCCAAAAGGAGCTAATTGAAAGCACCAAAAACTTCATAGTCGGCGACGAGAAGAGACTAGCAGCATACATCGACAAGTTCTACAAGTGACTGATGGATACACCATTCTGTAAATATATACTCTAAAATAGTCTGTATAACCGGATGTTGGTGATGAAATCACGTGATTTAGTTCCCCGAAATATTTGATATAATTTTTCAGATCCCCGGATTCGAGAAAATGTATTTTCACTAACGAAGACAATGGCCAATAGAGTGGTTGTAACAGGTCTCGGTACCATTACTCCATTGGGTGTGGGAGTAATTCCCACCTGGCGCAATCTTGTGGCTGGGAAAAGTGGACTTATTTCCACTTCTACCTTGCCAGACTATGAGTCTGGAGGATGGGCACAGATTCCATCAAAAGTGATAGGCAAAGTTCCGGAAGGTTCCATAAACGACTATAAATGGCAAAGTCAGGACCACTTTGATAAAAGCGAAGCAAGACGATTGGCTCTTTTTACCCAGTATGGGTTGGTAGCATCGAAAGAAGCACTCGAAGATGCAAAATTACATACTTTTCAAGGTATAGACAAACGTAGATTTGGTGTTGCAGTTGGAAGTGGAATTGGTTCGTTCCACGATGTGTATGAAAACCTGACACAGTTCTTTCAATCGGGATATAAGCGAGTCCAGCCTCTTTTCATCCCCAAGTTGCTTACCAATATGGCTGCTGGGAATATCCTGATAAAGTATGGCTTGCAAGGTCCTTTGCATGCCGTTTCTACGGCATGTGCTACGGGATTACACGCTATTGGTGATGCTTATAATTTCATTATGAACGACTACGCGGATGTGATGATATGTGGAGGTACAGAATCTTCCATACATCCATTAGCATTGGCTGGGTTTGCCAGAGCCAGATCTGTAGTGACAGACTTCAATGATGATCCACTGACTGCGAGTCGCCCCTTTGATGGGAATAGAAACGGATTTGTGTTGAGTGAAGGGTGTGGAATTGTAATATTAGAGAAGTTGGACCATGCTTTGAACAGGGGAATAAAGCCCGATGAAATTTATGCTGAAATCAAGGGCTATGGCCTTTCTGGAGATGCACATCACATTACAGCTCCTATGGAGACGGGCGAGGGAGCATATCTTTCTATGAAGATGGCAGTAGATCGTAGTGGAATTTCTCCGAAACAGATAGGCTATGTCAATGCGCACGCAACATCCACAGTGATTGGTGATAGGGCAGAAAACAATGCTATCCTTCGCCTTTTTGGTGATGACGCTACAGGAGTAGCCGTTTCTTCGACAAAGTCATCTATCGGTCATCTACTTGGAGCCGCTGGAGCAGTCGAGTCCATCTTCACCATCAAGGCAATCAAGGATTCAGTGATTCCACCTACCTTGAACTTGGATATTGCTGGAGGCCACAAGGAAGATAACGTGGAGAACTTTTCACATTTCGACTATGTTCCCAAGGTTAGCAAAAAGAAAGAAATTGACTATGCTTTATGTAATTCGTTTGGTTTTGGTGGAGTGAATAGTTCACTTTGTTTTGGGAAGTTCAACACATAGAGAGAAGTGGGATATGACATAAAAAGACAATGGCATTAAAAGCATTACAGCATTTCTAACGATTCTTATGATATCTTTTTATATACTCTTACACTATAATATTATGATTTAGAATCTATCTATATAGAATCTTCTGTTACATAAATCTTGTAAATCTTACAACATATTCGTACTCCTGCCAATTCAATCTATACCAATCAAATGAGTTGATTTTAGGTTGCGTCATACTTAGATCTTTCAATACACGTAGCTTACCATTGGAGTAGAAATAGCAAATTCGGTGAATAAGTTGCGCCTAACAATATTCTGTCATAGTACTAACACAGTCTCGATTTTCTTAACATTATAGAACAGAGATTCCATAACTACAATTCCACTTTACAACCTGACTCCCCTACAGCATTCCCGATTACTAAATACTATGACTAGATAGACCCACCCGAGCCAAGGTTAGTCTCCTGAACCGGGCCGAGCCTGTATACTCCTGATCCACATTATATGGTTGGAGGTGAAATTCACCTGTGATGATGTGATGGCTGCTGGTCACAAAACTGTGGATGCGAAAAATGCTACTAAATCAGGGCTAAATTTGCATCAATTTTTTCAAACCAGAGCCACTGTTTTATAGCAGTAGTCAAAGCCAGACTATTGCAACAAAACGTGAGTTTGTTCGGCTCGGCAGGCTGACTAGGCGGTTACGTTTTTTCTTGCCTGCTAGAATTACTAGATTTGTTTGTGTGGATTACTGTAGATTCCTTCTGTAGAGATGCATATATATAGAATAAAGTCTGTGATTGTACGTCGCTATCTTCAACCTCATACTGTAAATCTTGTATTTTAGTTCTTCCATAACATCCAAAGCGGAATTTATCATATTACAGCACATCCTTGTCGTTCTCCAATGCTGGCTACCATCGCTAAAACAAAACATATACGGAAGACCAAACCGGACTCCAAGAAACAAGAGCATTTGAAGACACAACTCAATGCCCAGGTCCGACTTGAGGCATACAATAAAGAACAGAACTTAGAGCTCCCTACCACCATCTCATTCAACCAGAGATCTCAATCTGTGCTTCTGATAACAGACTTGAAGGAGCCCTTAAAGTTGCAGACTGACTTTCCAATCCCAGAGCTCGGCGATCACGACGTCTTGGTCAACAACAGAGCGATAGGACTCAATCCTATCGATTGGAAAGGCAAGAAGTACGGATTTGGTATCTACCATTTCCCATGGATCAATGGAAGAGAAAGCAGTGGAACTGTAGTTCAATCCGGAAAAAATGTTGACGAAGCTGAGTTCAAAGTAGGTGACAAGGTCATTATCAGTAGTACCAGCTACAGAGACAACAGAACGTCGACATTCCAACAGTATACTGCTATTGATTCTCGTTTGGTATGGAAGTTGCCAGACTCATTTTCCTTTGAAGACGGAGCCACCATTGGAGTTGGACTTGTCACTGCAGGAGTCATTTTCTATAATAGCTTTGGATTCGAGCTCACACAAGATATAGTTCCACAGGAGGGAACAATACTCATTTGGGGAGGGGCCACTGTTGTCGGGATCTACGTTACTCAGTTGGCAAAATTGCATGGGCTCAATGTCATTTCAATCGCCAGTTTGGCTCATGAATCATACTTGAGAGAGAATGGTGCCGATGTAATCATCGATAGATACTTACCTAGAGAAGAGATCTTGAGACAGGCTGAACAGTACTCTCCATTTGGAATCCAGTACGGTGTCGATTGCGTTTCAAAGGAAACTGCTGCTTCAGTGCTCGATATCCTTGACCATTTATCTGGAAACTTGGAGTATCAACCTATTTTCTCAGGAATCGTAGGAACTCCTAAGCAGTCTCCAGAATCTATAGATATCAGAGAAGTCGTTATCAAGAGATTCCACGAAGATATTACTTTTGGAAAAGAATTTGTTGATACTACAACTCATTTCTTCCATGACGAGAGAATTAAGCCTGTTAGATACAGACGCTATGAGGGTGGACTCCACATCATTGATGATGCCTTGAAAGATCTCGAGCTGTTGGGTGCCAAAGGAGAAAAATACGTAGTGACTATTTAAGAAATAGATACTAATTCATGGTTTGCGAACATAAAACAATTTTGTAATTAGCTAATACAACGCATAATATACTAACTACAAGTTTGTAAATTCTGTTTGTACTGTTGGTGTCAGTAGCTCCTTATCCTTGTCTATAGTCTTTTGTCTGCAGTTGTAGAAGATTTCGTAATATAAGCCACACTATGAAAAAGACTTTATGTGATTTTGCGCCTATTTCCACCCGACCCGTGCCGAAGCCATAAGATCGGATTGCTCTAGTATAAGCGAAACGGTATTCGTATCCATTTGTGTATAGTGTGGATCCGATTAAACGATTATTATTTGTTCCCTTTTTCCATATCCCTATAGTTCTTGTTCTTCAAAGTCTGCTCTTCTGGATACAGTTTCAATCTTCGAACACTGTATTAATTGCCTTGCTACTAATTTTCGTCGTCGCTATCGATTCTGAATTGAGCTTCAACTTCATCAGAGGATGCATGACTAGTCTTGGAGTCTGGAGTTGAATCGATATCCTCCAACTCATACCCAATCTCTAAATCTAGTTCGGAACTGCGACTAGCAACACTAATCTCTTCTTCTTCGCCTAAGGGAACAGCAACGTAGTTCGATTTGCCGAATAATGGTAATACCATTCTTCTTACTCCATTTTTGGCTCGCTCCAAGATTAGAGATCGACCGCTTCTTCCCATCATAAGCCAGACTATAAACCCTAGCAAACCTAAAAAGATGATAATTCCATACCAACGATGTGGCTCGATGGCCCACTTCAGCTCCAGACTTTCAGCATCGAATTCATAGTCGTAATGAGGATACTTAGCGCCGTCTCTAGGAGCTATAAACTGTGGACGTGGAGAAATGCCATTCTGCTCAGCACCAAAATGATACACGGCTGAAGAGGCGGAATGATAAAACCCGGGCCTCTTCATTATGTATTCAGATTTAGAATTCTCTACCTCCTCTTCAGAAAGATTTAATGTCTTGATGGTGTAGTTATTGAAGGCTTGCACGTATTCATCGTTGGCATAAAGAATGGCTCTACCTAAAGTCCAGGAGAAGGCCGATCCGTCGATATCTTCTACCAACTCTAACGACTTGAACTGGTCGTTCTTGGTGGGCATCTCGTCTATGCCAATACGAGGGAATCCCAAACCAAGATGTAAGAAATTCAAGATCCACGACGATTTGAAACACAACTCCAGCAATTCAGTTTCCGTTAACTGTTTGTTGTCTGCCTTTCTATTATTCATTTCAATCAAATCACTCCAGTCTTTTTTACATATTTTGGACGTTTGCTCGTAGATGACTTTGTAATCGTAGGTATCTGACTTATCGCTGTTCTTTTTGTTGTCGTTATTACTCTTGTCGTCTTTATTGCTTTTGCCGTCTTTATTACTCTTGTCATCACTGTTATCCTTATTGGTCTTCCTCTTTACTGCATGCACATCTTCTCGAATCTCATTGATATTCTCGTAGCCCAATAAGTTATTGATAGCTTCCCAGTAGCCACTGACACCTACAAAGTGGTTGACATCAAAATCGAAAGCAGGAATGGAGTCTTTCAACAAACAAGCACTGACCACGTCTTCGTCACTGAACTGCTTGCAGTTCCCCAGATTATCAGAAGCAGAAGAATATGTGCTGTTCAGCAACACAGGAAATATTCTTTCGAGACATTTTTGGAAATCGCTCTCTCCTGTGAAATCTACTGAAAAGTCATCGACATCCGAATTGGAAATGTAGCCCTTGGGTAAACAAGGATCTGGAACTGGAGTGCCAATCTTTTTGTTGATTTTATTCAGCTCATTCATATTGTGGTCTTGCCAGTACAAATTAAGAAGAGTAGACAAGTAACGATTGTGAGCCTGGTACATTCCAAAGCCCAAGAACGAGTCTGAGTAGACGTTGAAGTCTGTAGGCTGAGGCAACGAATAGTTACCTACTACAATATCATCTCTCTGTTGGCCGATAGGATCAATAGGAGCTAGATGGGGAACCTGCGCGAGAGTGATTTTGAAAAGATTGTTCTGGTGTTCTTCGATTTCAGTAGAATTGGGCTGGAAAACCACCTGTGTTGAAGCACCTCCCATATCCAACAAACCGTAGGTATTATGACTCTTTCCATGATCGTGTTTCTCGGGATTATCGAATGCACCTTTGAGTGAATTGATAGACAACCAGCCGTAGAGACCCTCGAAGTCCCCATCGATTACATTGATATGACTAGCACAATCAGGAATGTAGAAGTCTGAATTGTTGGTGACATATGTGCAGATGTTATTAAGGATCTGCGTCTGTTCCGTAGGTGTCAACAACCGCATTCCTGCTGTCGAATGCAAAAATATGGGTGTCCTATAGTGCTGAGATTTGGGAACAACAGAACTTGCCAATCGGAGCAAGTGCTTCAAATGGTGTGTACCTATCTTCTGAGGACTAAGATTGAAGGACGAAATGCCGGGTTTGACCTTATGGTGCCATTTCTTCTTCGACTGGATCTTGGGAAACCTAATGGGAATCGTCTTGGGTTTCTTCTTGGAATCCTTGTCTTTATTTCCAACCAGAGTACCTTTAGCTTTGTCTTTCAGCTTGGAGTTATCTTTATCAGCATTCTCAACGTCTGCGCTATCTATATCCGTCTCGACATCAGACTCATCCTCGATTTCAGTTTCATCTTCGCTGTCAGTCTCTGATTCTACAATATCCGTTTTCCCTCTAGATACAGAGTATCGTTTGATTAGGTTGAGCTTGGGTTTCTTACGAACAACACTAACGTCCAGACCCTTTTCGAGCGCAGCGGCTGGATTCAACCAGTTGTACACAAATACCCTCAGCCCCTTGGAACCTGAGTCTATAATGATTATGTAGTCGTAGGGGATGTTATCTTCAGAGTAGACCACCCCGGGCTTGACATATTTGGGCTTGTTCTTGTTATTTTTGCGAGGTCGAAGCGAAACCATTTCCAACTGTGAAATCTCAGTCGTTTTATGGAGTAAACAAGTATTGCAACTTTAGAAAATGGTGTAATAGCTAAATAGTTTGGTGTGGTAGCGTGTTTGATTATTCACCTATTAAAAAAATCTGTTCCTTCGTGGTCGCGCACTTCAGAATATTCGCATCTCACTTAATATAGGAGATAGAAGCTCCACTTAGTAGCATAATCCGTACACTAGAGGTAACTGGTCGCAATCCAGTAGTATATCAGTAGAATCCTGGTACTATTGTGGATTATCCATCATTATTGGAACAACTTTCGCTGATCGCTCAGCTCCATTGTATGGGATTATTCAGTCAATTGTCTTGTACGCAATTTGTACAGTAGCACCATAGTCAACCAACTATAGTCAATGTTCGCCGAAATTTAACATAATATTCGCCGACATTTAGGATCTCTAAGCTATTAGAGACTATTCGTTAATATTGAAACAAGTATAATTGTGATAATCGCATAGTTCACTGGTTTTATTACAGATTCACTTTTCATTACAATTTCTACATTGCAACTGCTACTACAAGAATTAGCTCCATTAGTTCCATGGGAAATTTTACGAGAGCAGAGGAACAGAGGATATTCCCGTTATCCCCCCCAACAAGGAAATTATTTGCCGTTCCCCCAATTCCATGGAAATCACCAGAATATCACTATCACAGAACTTATTGGGGGTTTCTGTATTCGGAAATTGTCCTGGACGGAATTATTAAATTACAAAGCCAGAAGCGCTTGAGCGACCATTCAACTTAATAATAATGTTAACAATGGAGCATCATGTAGATCGTAGCACGACCCAGCATATTTCCAGTAATTGTTCCCATGTTTCCAGTAATCCAGATTGGGCCTAATCTTCAGATTTACATCTGCCGTTAAGGGGTTAATTTCCTTGTACATTAGTACAGAAGAAAAGCCCCTTAACACACTTGCACATAGCATGGGTGCTTAAAAAATAAGCGTCCCTGGAAAATATCCACTTAATGTCAAAAAATATTCAATAAAGAAGGGCAAGCCCGCATAAGAGGGATTTGCAACTGAGTAGATGAAATGGACCGCCAGTGTTTTGGCTACATCTGCATCGTCACTAATTCATGAAGAAAACACACAGATAACCTAACAAGGTGGGATAATAATCGAACTTTTGTTCATGTGAGAAAAGGGCTTTATTGTCTCCGTTTTTGTGTTTTTCTGGGTGAATAGACGCACGGATGGCTGATCATCTTTAGATTGTTTCTGGAGAATATTCATTCTATCTGTATGGAACTACCTGCCTCCTGAATCCTCTCTAGATGACTTAGGTAACAATGCATCTGTCGTAGATACAGCAGGCTACAAGTTATCAGATTTCACTAACGACGGATTTCATCTTGGCGTAGAAACTATATCGCACTAAGAGCCAGTTTCACATGAGGAATGCGGCCGGTATAATGGCTTTTGCACAAAGCTCTACTACTGGCCTGGAAATATGATCGGGGAAGATCTTCGACATTCGCTTCGGCGGGATGAAATTGTGGAGTTTGCATCGTATGTATTGATAATTGATTTGTACTGGAAACAGCGAATTGAAGTGAATATGTTCTCGAACAGAGGTTACGATGACGATGAGCGCGATGAGATCGCTAGAAGACAGCACGTTGGCGGCAGAGAGGAGTATGATGAAAGACAACGTTCTGATCGTCATTCGAAACGTGGCAATTACGAGTCCGAGGAAGATGACAATGGCCGCGGGTATGGTGGAAGCGAGCTGAGATACGAACGTCGTGAGGAAGGCTATGGTAGAGAGCCTGCAAGAGAAGAATACCGTAGAGAAGAATACGGTAGAGAAGAATCTGGCAGACACCAGGAGTCCGGATACGGCAGACAAGGTTCCGATAGACAACAAGACTATAGCAGACAAGAAGACTATGGTAGACAAGAAAACTATGGTAGACAAGAAAACTATGGTAGACAAGAGTCTGGATATGGAAGAGAAGAATCGGGTAGACAACAGTCTAACTACGGCAGACAGGAATCTTCTTATGACAGTGGAGAATCTGAAAGACACGATTCGAACTATGGTAGACAAGAGTCTAGAAGGCAAGAAGGTTATGGTAGAGAAGAAAGGCAAGAGTCTAGACAAGAATCTCAAGGCTACCAAAGACCACAAGGTCGTCCTGATGAAGCAAGATCTGGTGGCCAAGGCGACATTTCCCGTCCTTCTGGAAGACCTCAATCGTTTGGAGTTGATGGTTATGAATACCAGTATTCTACTTGTGATGGGTCCAAAAAGGCTCTTTTAATTGGTATTAATTACACTGGGTCCAAGAACCAGCTCAATGGTTGCATCAACGATTGTAACAACGTACGTGAATTTCTTTTGCAGAATGGTTTCTCCAAAGACAATATTGTCCTTCTCAATGACCAGCAGACAAACAAGCGGGCTATTCCCACTAAAGACAACATCTTGGATGGAGTGAAGTGGTTGGTCAAAGACGCTCGTGCCAATGATTCGCTTTTCTTCCACTATAGCGGTCACGGAGGTCAAACTCCTGACAAGACAGGGGACGAAGAGGATGGTAATGATGAAGTAATCTATCCATTAGATTTCGAGACAGCTGGTTTTATTGATGATGACACTTTGCATCAGTTGATGGTCAATCCTTTGCCCAAAGGAACTAGACTTACTGCTCTTTTTGACTCTTGTCACTCTGGATCTGTCTTGGACTTGCCTTACATGTACTCCACCAAGGGTGTAATCAAAGAACCCAATTTGCTTGAAGAAGCAGGATCTGGCTTGTTGGACACCTTCAAGGCGTACAGTCAAGGTAATCAAAAGGCCGTGGTTCAGGGTATTATGGGCGTAGCCAAGTCGTTCATGAACAAGGATAGGGCTGAAAAGGCTAACGAAGTTACCAAACAGACCAAGACTTCGCCCGCCGATGTCATTACCTTGAGTGGATGCAAAGATGACCAAACCAGTGCAGACGCTAAGGAAAACGGTCAATCCACTGGAGCTATGAGTTTTTCATTCTTATCGGTAATGAGAGAGAATCCTAAACAGACGTATCTCAGTTTGTTGAATGGAACCAGAGATGTCTTGGCTCTGAAATACAGCCAGAAACCACAGCTCTCAGCATCGCATCCTATCGATACCAACTTGCAATTTATCTTCTAGGATGGGAGCCGCTCTTCGATAAAACTATTCTTATGCTTTATACAGATCAATTAAAATGAAAACGTTAGCCGACAACTAAATAAATATATAGTTAAATAAATATTTGGATGTATATATAATCAAATAGCAAGCAAGAAATGAACGTTCGTGTCTGTTCATGGCTGGTAGAACCGCATTGGGAACTTGTTTGGTTGAGGTGTCGTGAGAAGGATCAAGGAATTAATAAATAGTCTATATCTACCCGGGTTTACATGATCGAGCATCGTTGCTCCTCTTTGGCGGGAGGGTTCTGGATCGCTTCGATTTCATCAATCAAACTTTCAAACGCATGGTTAATGTTGACGTTCTCACGAACCGAACTCTCCAAAAATTTGCACCCAAACGTCTTGGCCAACTCCTGTCCTTCTGCTGTGTCTACTTGTCTCTGGTAGTTTAGGTCGCATTTGTTACCGATGAGAACCATAGGGATTGCATCCGTGCCAATGGAGTTGAGGATCTTGTCTCTGATGACAGAAATCAACTCAAACGATTGACGCAGTGTTACCGAGTACACCAACAAATAGCCGTGGATACCGATTAGATGTTTCTCGTTCATTATCAGAAACTCGTCCTGGCCTGCCGTGTCCAATATTTCTATGGCATAGTCCTGGTTTTTGTAGTTGATTGTCTTCAGGAACTGATTCTCTATGGTTGGGTAGTACGACTCGACGAAATGGTCTTCGACAAAACGGACTGTCATGGAAGACTTGCCTACGGATCGCGAGCCAACAACGGCTATCTTACGAGCCTTGACCATTATGCTATTTAGATGGAAAGTGCCAGCGATGGGGCAGATGAGTTTGGTCGGTGCTATAAACGACTGGTGACAGCTGGGTCTACTGTCTTCTGGTGGATCAAAAGCGATGAGCAGCTGATTCTCCAAATTTGCAAAAGATGCTCTACACTGGAAATCGATCCAAGCGTTCGGAAGCTGCTGGATAGAGGAGAATCTCCTTTACAGGGCTGGTATGGAATGTGTTAAGATCCTTTGGCAGAACTTTGGGAAATCAGGTGATCAAGATCTTTCTGACATGCAATAAGGTAGACTTGTTTTTGGATCGCCGCTAGTTCCTGCTCGTTTTCTGTCTTGTCTCCAACTTTAGTGTCCGACTATCTCGCTGTGTTGCAGTTGTGGATTGCAGCTGTGTCTGTCTGTCCGAATATTCTGGTAGACTCGCTTATCTGTCTGTCTGATGTGAGTCAGACGGCGGATTCGGTAGGGTATGTTGTAAGGGTATTTCCTGGGGCAGGGTCGTTTCCTGGATCTCTACAAAAAGGGCTACTTCAGATGGGTGGGGATGAGATGTCAACCCTCCTAATTTACCTAGTACGCTTTATCGGTCTTATCAGTCTAAAATCTTGCCGAGTGTAGGTGAGATTTTTTTCTTTGAACACTTGGAGATAAGTGTCTGCCTGACATTTTTGTGTGCACATCCGTGCCGCAGACAGTGCGGGACTGCGGAAAGGAACGAGCGTATTTGCGACAAACGCTGCGACACTAGTCACCCGACAGAAAATCGTCGCCAGCAGCTATCGAGGGTTATGTGCCCGCGCTGGCGGCAACCAGATTGACGACACCAAACCTTATAGTGTAACCCTATATGCTAATTCAATATGCACCGACATTTTAATCTGTGCGGCCACTACTAGCCTCTGGATCACGGATGAAACGTCGTAATCTCGCCTGCCGGTCTAGAAGACAGCTTGGGCTCATTTCAAAGATAGACGAATTACTGGATTCGGCAGAGCTACCATTGTGCCACTGCCCCTACCGTTACCGTAGATTATTTCATCGCATTGTTGCGACACTGGTGGGATATTATCCACCAGCCTGTATTTTCTGTGCGCCATGTGCAAACATGCCGAGCTGCTGGACGCAAAATGCAATCCCATTTCCAGTTTTCCCACAATCTGCTATTGCCAAATCAGATTGCACCAACTGTACTATTTTCCAGTGCCAACTAAACTCTCAATTTCAGGTTAGCCTAATAATCGGGAAATTAATACTCCTGCACCTTCTTGACAGTGGACAGAAGAAAAAAAAACATGACCAGTTTGGGAAGTAAGCCTGCAAACGAGATAAGGATCCCAACCTTCGTCTGCGCCTGTGCGAGCTCCCTACGAGCCAGACGTGGGGGACCGTGTGGACGACAAGTCTCCGTAGCGTCATAAGAACAGCGCTCCAGAATCGGCCCTAGCCACTACCACACAAAGACGCTTACAAGTACTGGAAATAATAGAACCGCTGCTACACAATCGGGCAGCACAGATGATCTCTTTCCCCCTCGTTCCATCTCTCGTGTATTCAAGAGAAAATCTCACAGTTGTCACAACTCAAAATATTTTATTTTTGACAATGTCGCGCATGGGCAAAATGTCGCGTATTTTCTATGATCTCTCTATTGCAACTGCAAATCTCGTTCCAGAGATTGTTGTGCCCGTAATAATAAAAATATCCCTGCTTCTAAAAAATTCGATATTATGTAGCGTAGATTTATTGTCGACATTTATTTTTACTTAGTATTCTCTCTTGTAACCTCAAAGATAATTGAAAACCAAATTTTGTAGCCCAAATGGATGACTGTGCTGTTTGTGGTGGTCGGCGGGAGGGGAATTCCTTTGCACAGAATCCGCTGATATCTTACCAATCAAAGCTTCTCGAACAAGTGGACGTTTAGGCTAGCGAGCTTGCCTAATTTCGCCCTCTTTGTGCATCTGATTCCAGCTCTTTAGGACCCTCCGTAAATGCCAAACTAAAATGGTTAGTTTGGATCTGGACGCCCGTCACGGCTATCGGTTCCTGCTCTTCTCCAGGAATCCACTTTCTCCATGCGCCAATAATATCTGACTCTAAGCAGGCTGAAACTACAAGGCTAATTGGGCACTCCAACCTTAAATTGCCTAGGTTTGGTATACACGAGAAACTTCCTTTCGGACGTAGGCTATGGAAATCAACCATTCTTTCGACATGGCTATGCATTTATTATATACGCTTGTATGTAGAGCATACATATATTATCGTCGTAACATTCGTAGTTGGATCAGCTCATCTGAATTATTATCCAAACTCAAGGTGTTGATTGTACAAGTGTAGCAGCCCCTTCTCAATCTCTACTTGATCAAATCGTGCACCGACACCTTCCCACTGGAGCCGGACGTAGAACCTGTTCTTCCGCCGTTGGCCATCATGCCGGTGGCCGTAGGAATGTAGCCCTGCGGTGCCGGCAATGTGAGATAGTTGGCGCTGTGCTGGGGATGCTGGGCGGACTGAAGCTGTTCCTGCTGGAGCTGCTCCTGCGACGGCTGTTGCTGGTCCAAGTCGAGCGACGTGTCTCTCTTCTTCTTGTTGATTATGTTGAGGTTCTCGTAGCCAAGGCACACCTTCTTTGATCTCTCGCAATTGTAGCACGTAGGTTTGCGCTCATCGCACTTTATCCTTCTCTTGCGACAGGTGAAGCAGCCGGTTCTGGTTCTTCTCTTGATGATGCGGCGCTTGTTCATTAATGCATTGTTCTCCTCGTATGGAGAGCCTGCTCCCTGATGAGAAGGCACTTGGCCCGCATTAGGCTGCTGCTGCAATTGGTAGTAGCCATTAGTCGCGTAGACATAGGGATACTCACCTGGAGCCCCGGGCTGCATTCCTGGAGCTGGACCCATCGACTGCGGAGGTGGATACATGGCGGGATAGTAGTACGCGTGCTGTGGATACCCTGGTGGAGGAGGAGGAGGTGCATGGTGCACGGGACCGCTCATCTGGGGATGTGGTTGAGGGGGAGCCATGGCGTTTCCATAAACGGCAGAACCGTTAGGATAGGAAGCGTTAGCGGGATACGCTTCGTACGAAAATGCATATGGGTTCAGCGAAGGCGCCACGGCCAGAGTAGTTTGGTTAGTCAAAGGCGGCGACGAGTTGACGGTGTTGAACTGGTTACTACTGGCTTGTCTGGACAAGGGGTCTATTGAAGAAGATACTGAGGTTCTTTGGTTGATCTGGTAGTGGTTGAAGTAGTCGCCATTGACGGGGTTTGAGGGATGGGTGCTGGTGGGGCTAGTGATGTTGCTCGAGTTGGCAGTAGCAGCGATGTTAGGGTCTGTCAACCTTCTCAAGGGCCCCGGCGGTGGGAGGGAGTACGCTGCAGTAGAGGTGAAGGACGATATCCTGGGCACCAAGGGAGATCTGGGAGATGTCCTCGTATGTTGATAAGTGGGCACGGAGGTTGGTGGAGGGGTCCTGCTGGGAGCTGTAGATGACGCTGGATGTGAATTGTTGATCATAGGCTTAGCCGCCGTGGAAATCATGAGCTCGGACACTGAAGGAAGCTGTGGCATTATGATAGAGTCTATTATCTATGAAAAAATGTACGAATTGGAATGAAATAAATATATTACATGCACCGAAGCACTCTGGATCAAGTAGAATCGGTTCCGTGGGAAGCTATCAGGCTGGCTGGGAAGCTAGGAGTGGGAATAGGGTGGGATTGATATAGTTAGTTGTAGTAGTCCTCAATTGTGCCTATTCACAGAATAAGCTATGGGGTTGCAGGAAGGTGCAGACGATGGTTGATTTATGCTCGTTCTACGCTTGACGGAAGCTCTTGCTGCTTGAATGGGTACGGGTGGTTAAAGAGATGTTCCTAGTACTCGGTGTTCATATGATACATGGAGGAGGGAAACAGAAAGGGCAAAAATTGTGCACAACCCACTATGCCTCGAAGGGAATCGTAAAAGCTTTTATACAATCGCAGTATGAAGTACTCTTGCAGGGAAGAACTAAATCGTAAAAATGAAATAGAAAGCAAAAACGAAAATAAAAAATGATTACCTCCTGTACTGGGGAAGGGCTTGTACGCAAACCAAAACTACAGGCTACGGACAGCTTGATATCAGCCCAAATGTCAAGATTCTAAGGTAGTTACCAGGATTCATTTAGGTCGATAACTAAATAAAATGATAATATTACATCAAGCCTACAAAATATAATTTCAGGGATTGCATAATCCAATGCACGTTTTTAAATCCACTGGAAAATAATTTTTAGATACGTGAAAACTGAGAATCGACGTCCAGGAGGCAAACAATACAAAAATTAAAACAAACTGATGAAAACAAAAATAAAAAAAACATAGAAGTGGACAACGAAAATTAACCCTAAAAAATATTCTCTGGTCGTGCAGGGCTACAGAATACTACCTACACCTCCAGCACCATAACCAGGATGTGGCACCTAGCGAAATTTTATTGACTTCGTCTTAGCCAGTGGGAAGACAGTAATTAAGGTTTGTGCCTTGTTGAAATGAATTAAGATCCTTGCGGCGGCAAAGGCTACGAATATTTTGAGTGTTATTCCCTCACGTACCATTATTGCGAGATTTGCCAGCAGAAAATTACGTTCTCAGGAAACTCCGCACCTATGGCACCCGCTTCTCGACGAAGATCGTCGAGAGAACAGCGAACTGAATTAGATCTACTGACGAGTCATTGTGCTACGCTGGCTGGAAAAAAAAAAACCAAGTGCCTGTTTTGGACATGGCAATAGCAATCTTCTCTCCGTGTCGTTACGCTATGCGCCGCTTCACTACTACCTGTCAAAATATAACCGGCTACAGTAAAGGCTATTGGGAGCACTGTATGGTATGATATTTCCGGCGTAAACTTCTCATGTACGTCCAGATAATATGTGCATACATATACTTCTAACCATGTACATTTCATGTCTGTATCCAGGACGTCCTACGCACGAAAAAAACTGTGTATTCCTGTACACTACCACGGAGTGTAACCTCATGCAAACAGAAGATCTCTCTCGTTTTGATAGCCGAACTATATTTTTCTAATTAGATGAAACTCCACTGAGATAGAGGTCCACATGGTGAAACGCTTGGGCGCTGTGGTGGAGATTGATTTCCCCCATCGCTTTTCAATCGGTGCGAGAACGAATTTCGTAGCCACCAGTTCGCTGGCGAGCCTACAAACGAGGTACTCTGCACAACATCCGCCGTGTAACCGCACACCACTCTGCGATAGTGTATATTCGAGTATGGCGTTCGTTCGGTTGTAGCCTTGGATAGATTAAATAATCTATTATTTTGCCTTCCCGACACCTAAATCGACTTTCTTAGTCACTTTCCAACACAATGAAATGGATTTTAGCATTTCAAAGTACCGAAAATCAGTACATGCGGACCTGGTCAACAGAAATATAATTTTCCCCGTTTTTATTTCCCTAGCCTGAGCGCCATGGTTATTTTTTTTATTTTTCACAATACTGCGTCGTTACCCAACTATTCCTTAAGTCTCTGGGTCATGGAGAAAGTGTTTAAAACTCAAACTATATAGAATTCATGGAGCTGGCGGATATTACGAGAGCCGTTGCACGTCGCATTCCTCCTGGAAACAGCGTCTCTCCCATAGAAAGCAAGATCAGCAAGAACTGCTCGGTACACGTCGAAAATATCCCACTTCTGTGGCCATAAAGGGCGAGATAAGCACGAGTTCGGTAGAATACGTTCATAGATAAATCGGGACACTCAAATTTCAAATGGACGCAAGCCCCAACCGATCCTTGGAGGTCACATTAACTTTGCTTACAATTACGACAAACCTAACTACAGTACTCACGCTGGAGTCGGACTCTGCATCTTCTGCTGCGTGTTTTTTCTGGCAGCAGAAGAAAGGAATAACCGCTGGCCATTCATTTAAGGTTCTCTAGAAACGAACTAAACCAACAGTAGTTAGCCCAGGAGCTTTGTTAGTCTCGGTGGATACCGATTCGACTTTGGAGTAGAAGATCAGCGAATGAAAACCAATTTTGGGTTTCTCTTGCAAATAAAGTTTATGCTTTTAGGATGGACATTTCTTTTTGCATAGACAAAAGTGTTGGTTTTTGCATCAAAAATTATATTATCCCGAAATAGAAAAATAATAAAAAGTAATCTACATCTACTGGTACATTTTGAAGGGGTGGCTTTGGGGCCAAGAGCCAGCGCTAAGTGTCTGGCAGCTTACATATATAATGGGTTTGTCATATTGTATGTACGTATTTTTGATGTACGTCCATATGTACATGAACTCAAAGCAAGAAGATTGCTCTAGATTTTTCTATACACGAGGAGCGAGTTATAATTGGGATTGTACCGAACTAGGCGCGCTGTGCCATACTTCCACCCTCTAGGTGACCAGACTTCAAAAAATACCCGCAGACTCTTACTCCCCCATTTCCTATCTGGAGCTGTTTGTCCGCTGTTCCCATATTTCCGCTGCAATGTATCTTTTGAATCTCGTTTAAAATTTAGTGCGAGATCCCTTTTCAGCCGGAGAGACCTGGCTCAGACATAGCCTTCCATTTACGGTACTCCATATTCCCCTGCCCAGTCATTGCCTGTTCCATATGTAGCAATCTTTCTCGCTAGATCAGTGGTTATATTACCGTACCGTAATTTCACCGGAGCTCGTTTACACCCATCATTTCTAGTCCTATCTTTCGGGGAATTCCCCTCTAGCGATGGCCATTGAACCAGAACAGACAAATACATTGCCATGGCATATTTCCACCCACGGCATGGACACGAAAGTCGAGCATCATTGGGCGCATTTCCAGCTGTCGATGAGGTAGCCTTCAACTCTCGCCTGACAAGAAAATACACACAGATATGATCTAGCGGTGCAAGTATGTGCGCCTTTTGTTCTCTCCGTATTCAACTCGCAGAGTACGTTTGTTGGTGCCTGTTACGAAACGCAAGTCTGCCCATAGAGGAGGAAAATTTCGAAAATATCTCACCGTACATATCGCCCCTGTATATTTTGAACTTTTTTTGGGGGTGGCAGGCACTAGAATTGTCGAAATAGGCAATCATAACCTCGTATCCACCAAGAAACTCAAAAAAAATTCCCCGTAGGAACAGCACTCCGTACGAGTAGTTTATTCGAAGAAACGAAGATTGAACAGAGTTTTCTCTACCAAGAAGGTTTATTTAGACGCTACGCAGTCTAGTTTCCAAGCGACGATCTTTTTTTCAAATTGAGTTTGGTAGACAGGTAATTTAGTTTGTCGAACATTCCCAACTCACGCCTGCATTCGATTTTGAGGAATCTTTAACCGCCCAGCTTCAATTTTTTCTCCCGCATTTTTCTCAACTGACTTTTGTCACCTGCCTGAAACCGTAAGAGCATACTTCTATAGACTTCAAGGCGGCAAGGAACTTCTGTATATTAATCTCGATCAACTTTAGCCGACGGCTGTTCCCCTCATCAGAAAGTAGCCTGACTAACAACAATTCCTTGTATAGGAAATTCTCCGTGGTGGATACCTGCTTTATGAATCGATCTGCCAATTGAGTGATAACGGGGTGCATCGCAAACCTTCCGTTAATGGAACTATAAAGTTTTGTCATGACCGCTGTCGACGGTATCCTGCCACCTCATGTGAATGCATAATCGAAACATTAACTACGTTGCAGATTTTGAAACATCCCTGTTGATGTATAAATTCTGTCATGGCGTGAGCAGTGCATTAAGCCAGTGATTATATTGAAATCGTGCCATCGTTAAGGGGGTTTTGGAGGATTTCCACTCGATTGCAAATCAAAGCACTAACTAAAGCACGTCACATGCAAATATCACCTCATTTAGAATTTCGTTTGGTGCCTCCTCACATAGAATTCTGTATTTGGGCCCCGGCTAAGCCGATAGTGAATCAGAATGTAAAAAATATTTCTCGACTAACAATATATTCTGCTAGCCTAAATTTCAACTGCATACCGAAACGTATTCCAGTGCCCATAAAAACTCTATTTACACGCTCTCCAGTTTCGCCCTTCATCTTTACAATAGAACCAAGCTTTTGCTATCCAGCTTAGCCCATTGTTGGAGGTCGTGTTAAGAATCTCTGGTGGTCTGCTGTTGATCGAATAAAAGAAGGTCTTGCCCAGGCGATCACCAGTACATGAAGCAGAGCGTAAATGCGGATTAAATTCGAAAGCATTTGGACTGGGGCTCCCAACTCTTTCCTCTTTTAGGACAAAATCTCTGTTTTCCAAACTTTGGCATGTCGTTTGTAATATTTTACAAACGCTACTTTTACCGAGGGAGCGTTTCAAATTCCACTTCTAAGCTGCTTTCTATATTGCTTTTTTAATTTTTCTCATGTCACATTACAAGGTGAACTCGTACTTGTTGGCGAGTCGTACCATGCTTCGGAATAAGGAAAAGTTCACCGTAGAGGAAATATAATTCCACGGCACACATAATTGCATTCCGATCGTCGCATATTTTCTTGAAAGCTGGGCCATAGCATGGCTCACAACCGACTGTCCCCGATAACCAAAATAAGCTACGAGTTCTTAGTTGAAAATTGTTGGAATCGTTTTCTTGGTTTCAGCGCTTAGATAAATGTTGAGTTGTTGGCTCCTTAACTTTGATTTGGGGCTATGTTGCCAAACCTTAATCATCTGCAAAGGAAGACCGGATCATTCCATTCAAAAGAGGAGAGGGCAGACGCCAACATCACTTATCGGTAAAATAGTTGCAGATACCAAATAAGGGGTGATTGGGCAGTTTTAGCGTTGAATGTTCGCTCAATGTGGAATTCGTAGTCTGAAACGAGAATTTCAGGTGGATTACTGGCTCGCTTAGGGCGTTGGGAGTCGACTAATAATGTCAACGTGTAGTCGCCTAATTGTTTCAAGTTCGCTATTTCAGACAGTATCGCATAATGATTGGGAGCGTTCCTGCTTCTCACCACAATAACTGTTTTGAACTTGGTGCCGTGCCGATCTTTTCAATGCATATGCTATGCACCAGCAGTAAGCGTTGTGGAACGCCTTCAAACGTCAGGGCTCGTTGAAATGAGCTGATAAAGAGTGTTGTGATGACCTCATTTGGCATTTGCAGCGTGTGTGAAGTTTTTGTCATAAAATGTCGTTTTGCTCCAGATAAGTTTACCATTACCATGGCTGGTAACAGGGTGTAGAATAGAGCTGAATTTTTCGCAATTCACTTGCGTTTTGATAAGCTTCCCCCATACTACAAATTCTTTTTCGCGCGCCGTTCTGGGCAGGACAGAAAAAAACGGTTTGAAAAAAAATTATACGAAATGATGAGATGAGCAGAATACCAGATTTAGGTATTGCTGAGAACCTCCCTACCTTAGTTGAACACCCGACTACTTCAACATGTCTGATAACGAAGAGGACTACGACATTGCTGGCTCGTTGGCAGTCAACCTCGAAGATAGCGACTCAGACTCGGGCACTGACTTCAGTGACGAAGAACAGGAAGTCCAGGATATTATTTCTGACGATGAAGCTAAAGATGAACAACCCAAGAAGAAACAAAAGACAGCCAAACCGGGCAAAGAAGCATTCCCATCTTTAGAACTTTCAGGCGACGAAGACGAACAGGAAGATGACAAGGGTTTGGCCTCGTATTTTGCTGCAAACAATCCCCAGGCCAAGAAGGCTAAAGCAGGTTCTTTCCAATCGTTTGGTCTTTCAAAATTGGTATTAACCAATATTGCTAAAAAAGGTTACAGACAGCCAACACCTATCCAGAGAAAAACCATTCCGCTCATTATGGCCAACCGTGACGTTGTCGGAATGGCCAGAACCGGTTCTGGTAAGACTGCTGCATTTACATTGCCAGTAATTGAAAAATTGAAGGGCCACAGTGCTAGAGTAGGGATCAGAGCCATAATCTTGTCGCCTCTGAGAGAATTGGCTCTACAGACCTATAGACAAGTTAAGGAGTTCAGCAAGGGCTCAGACTTGCGTTCCATTATATTGACTGGTGGTGATTCATTGGAAGATCAGTTCTCAAGCATGGTATCCAACCCAGATATCGTCATTGCTACCCCAGGTAGATTCTTACATTTGCAAGTAGAAATGCAGTTGAATTTGAAGACTGTGGAGTATATAGTGTTTGACGAAGCCGATCATTTGTTCGAACAAGGTTTCGCAGAGCAGTTGAATGAGTTGTTGGCTGTGTTGCCTCCACAAAGACAATCTTTATTGTTTAGTGCTACCTTACCACGTTCTTTGGTAGATTTCGCAAAGGCTGGTTTGTCTAATCCAGTGTTGGTGAGGTTGGATGCTGAGTCCAAGATCTCTGACCAATTGCAAATGGCCTTCTTCACTACCAAGAAGAACGAAAGAGAAGCCAATTTATTGCACGTATTGCAAGAAGTTATCAAGATGCCCTTGGGAACGGCAGAGCAAATCAAGAAGTTAAGACTAATGGATAAAAGAATCAACGATGAGGCAGAAGAAGAAGAGTTGGAGGAAGAGTCGGGCTCCAAGAGAAAGTACAAGTTCAAAAAGGAAAGATTGCCCCCGGCAAACGTCTTGCCCTCACCGCATTCCACAATTGTCTTTGTTCCTACCAAGCACCATGTAGAATACGTCACAACATTGCTTCGTGATGCTGGGTACTTAGTTTCGTACATCTATGGTACTTTGGACCAACATGCTAGAAAGAACCAGTTATACCAATTCAGAGTTGGCTTGACAACCATCTTGGTAGTCACAGATGTGGCCGCCCGTGGTATTGATATTCCTATTTTGGCCAACGTTGTCAACTACACATTGCCAGGCTCATCCAAGATCTTCATCCACCGTGTGGGTAGAACTGCTAGAGCTGGTAACAAGGGTTGGGCCTATTCTATTGTGAACGAAAAGGAATTGCCATATCTTCTTGATTTGGAATTGTTTTTGGGAAAGAAAATCCTCTTGACGGCCATGCAAGAACAAAAGTGCCAACTCTTAAAGGACAAACAGGGAGAAAAGTATGTTGAGCCAAAAGTTCAGTACACCGACCGTTTGGTTCTTGGTTCCTGCCCAAGGTTGTCTTTGGAAACTTTTGAAGAACTTTATGAAAACTTGTTACGTAACCATTATGAGCTTTCTGTTATCAAGGAAGTTGCTGCCAAGGGTGAGAAGTTATACTACCGTACCAGAAAGGCTGCCTCTACCGAATCTGTCAAACGTGCAAAGGAAATAATGGATACCGGAACCTGGGACGATCAACATTTACTCTTTGGTCCCAACTTGGAAAAGGAAAAGGACATGTTCTTGGCAAAGTTGGCCAATAGAAATGTCAAGGAAACTGTTTTTGAGTTCAACAAGAAGGGTAATGATCGTGACGAAGATAGTCTTGTCAGTTTTATGCATAAGAGAAGAAAGCAACTTGCTCCCATCCAGCGTCGTGCAACGGAAAGAAGAGACCTATTGCAGCGAGAAAGAGAAGCTGGTTTGACCCATGGTATCGAAGATGAGATCTTGAAAACTGATGGAGAAACTGGTTACTCTGCTTCTGGAATTAATAATGTGGATGAAGAAGAATTGCAGAATGCTTTTGAAGATGCTGATCAATTATCATCCAAGTCCAACAAAAAGAACTACCGTGACGACAGATTCTTCCTTAGTCATTATGCTCCAGCTGCTGTGATCCAAGATCAACAATTGAATATCTCGTCGTCGTTTGCCAACGATGCTGCGACTGCTACATTCGACTTGGACAATGATGACAAGATTGGAAATGGCAAGCAAGTTATGCAATGGGACAGAAAGAAGGGTAAGTACATCAATTCCCAGTCTACAGACAAGAAATTCATCATTGGTGAGAGTGGTGCCAGGATCCCAGCCACCTACAGATCTGGTAAGTTCGACGAGTGGAGAAAGAAGCGTAACATGCAACCTGCCAAGGTAGGATCGCTTGAATCTGAAGGTGAAAGCAAACAGCGTTTCAAGCATAAACAGAACGCTGCCCCAAAGTTGCCAGACAAGTACAGAGACGATTACCACAAGCAAAAGAAGAAGGTTGAAAAGGCTGTAGAGTCGGGCCGTGATGTCAGGGGATATCATAAACCTGGCCAAAGACTGGAAATCAAATCTACGGAGGATATTAGAAAGGCTAGATTGATGAAGGAAAAGAGAATGGCCAAAAATGCCCGTCCTAGTAGGAAACGTAAATAGATATAGCTAACTTATAGAGTCTGTACATTAATAATATTCTACTAAAACTGAAAAACTAGGAAGAATAAAATAGCTTTCTGATTTGGCTATTTTCAATACCCATAGAACGACAATAACAAAAAATAAACAGTAAAAAAAAGTAACTTTCAATGTACATTAATAGTAATAGAACTACTAAATAACGATAACTTAATGGATAAATGGAGTAAGCTTAATAAAAATGTAACGGTGATGTGTATGTATTAATTACTTTTTGCGGTGTATAACTACCTTCTACCACCTCTGTTGTAAGGATGGTAGCCTCTACTTCTCTTTTGGTACCCTCCTCTTCCTCCTCTGCCTCCAGAAGGACCTGAAGGTGGAGCTCTTCTCGGACCCTTTGGCAAGTTCATTCTCCTTTGGTCTCTATGCCCATTGTCATAACCACCTCTGTAGCCGTCGTCATTAGCATTTTCGTTATTTCTGTCGGAATTTTGCTCGGGATCAATTTCAGGTTCATTGGCTTGTTGTTGTGGGTTCAATGGTTGAGTTGGTTGCTCGCCATCCTTAACTTCACCGCCTGCACCCTGTGCTTGTTGCTGGAACATGAACCATTGTTGCATTCTTTGCCAATACTCAACCATCTCGGGAGCCATCTGCTGTTGGCCATATCCCATTTGGGGGTAAGTCTGACCGTATTGGTTCCCGTAATTGTAGTTGTACTGTTGTTGTTGTTGCTGTTGTTGCATTTGGTTTTGCTGGTGCTGGCCCCTCGGTTCAGCTCTCTTGACCTCCATAGCTTTGCCCTTCAACGTCAAGAACTTGTTGACGGTGACTCTGTCAACTGCGTCAGGCGAATCAAACGTGATGAATCCAAATCCTCTGGATCTACCGGTATCTTTGTCAATCATCAACTGGGCATCAATGATGCTTCCGAATTGCGAAAAGAAGTCGTGGAACTCTTTTTCATTGACCATGGGATCGATACCGCCAACAAAAATCTTTCCTACCTTGTCCTGTTCTTCTCTGGCAATAGCTCTCTTGGGATCAATTAACTTCCCATCCAAGATGTGGTCAGTCTTGATAACTTCGTCTACAGACTTGGGGTCTCTGAATGTCAAGAAGCCAAAACCACGTGATTTACCGGTGTTGTTGTCTTTCATGATAGTGTAGTCTACAACTTCACCAAACTTGGAAAAGTACAGAACCAAGCCTTCTTCTGTGGTGTCCCAATTGAGACCTCCGATGAACATCTTCCCCGTTTCCCTGCCCATGTTAGAAGGTTGATGGTGCTGCACAGGTGGCTGTGGAGGAGGAGGAACAGGTGGATACTGTTGGTGGAGGTTGGGATCAGCACCAGGATAAGCAGGCTGGCCCGTGTACGAAGAATGCGGATTGAATTGGAGCTGGTTGATCAGCAGGTTCTGCTGATTTTGTTGCAATTGCTCTGCTTGTTGAGAAGCAGCTGCAGGAGGTTGCAAATTGGGTTGCTGATCTTCAGACACTGAGGTATCTCTTGTAGCTGTAACAGCGGCCTGATTCGAAGAAGAAGTCAGACCCTCAGGAAGAGAAGCTGAAGAAGTCTCCGCTTCAGGCTTCAGATCCTGCTTTTCGGCCTCGTTTTCGATGTTTTTCTCTGTCGACGTTTCCTTTGGGACATCATTATCATCGTCACTATAGGTTCGAAGTTAGCATGTGAATTTTCCTAAACTCCGTTTGCAAAATCAATTACGGTCTCTCTCGGACCCAACCGCCGCTAGCCGGCTCTCTGACTGTGTAATCTAGACCTTCCTGTCCATAGGATGGATGTGGAGAGTTGCAATTCATTCTACCAAAATAAAAAGCTCAAATTGAATTTGCCTAAAAATCAGATTAATACATACTAGATGTCTTCGAAAAGAGCTTCGTCGTCTTCGTAACTGGACATTTTTTTAATGGATTAAGAATAGAAAAGTTAAAGGTATTGTTTTTGTTGGTTTAGTTCTGTTTTTCTTCGCTTTATGGCGTTGTTATCTTATCTAGCTATAGATACGGAGTACAACTTGTGGTGCAAGTGTTATATAGATCAGTTTATTGAAATATTGTATGGAAATGTATACAACTAAACAAGAAACTATGTAGTGGTTAAATACAAATCTATCAATCAACCGCGGACTGTAGTTTCTTTCGAATGGATCCGTTTCCAACACGACTTGATTTGATCTTCCACTTGAATCTAGTAAAGAAAAGGATACCGCTAAACCTCAGGAGATTTGCCTGGTTTTTGTCGACATTTATATATTCGCATCTCACAGGGGAATTTCGGTGGACGCACGACGAAATTCTACTATTTTGCAACCTGAGTGGATAATAGAATTAGCAGAACATGTTATAATAGAATATATATTAGGAGAATGGAATGATACTGGAGGTATAGTTTTTTTTTGTGCTATATGTCTTTTCTATATGCGTAATATGTATGTTATTGGTGTTTTGAAACTCTGATAATTGAATTTTCAGTGAACTGTAGCACTTTCTCCAAATTTGTAGACAATTGAATTGAATGGACCGCTATGAAAATGTTAGCTTTCCAGCAATAGAAAAGTATAAATGTCATCTGTTCTGTCAATATCAGACTTTCAAAACGATATTAGTATAATGTATTAAAATGAAAATCAATTTCAATTGTTTTGAATGGCATCTTCTGAAAATGCGGTCATCACTAGAAGTTAGAACATCAAGTACTTTACTACCATACGAAATAGAAAGGCAAAGTTTTTGTCTTTGACTTTTTGAGCTTGTATAAAAGTCCTAAAGTACTAGCTAAACATATATTTGAAAGAATAAGCATTCCTGGAGAAGAGCTTGGGCATACTGTCGAAAAACATGTATAATAGAGTAATTGCCATTTAACAACGAAAACGATCCTATTGTTCTTTTCATCTCAATATTTCAATATAACGTAGCAATTACACTTCTTGTTAATTGCTATTTGTAAATCATACTTGATGACATTTATGGAATTATCAGTTTGAAGAAATTGTGAGATATTCTTGACGAATACTATCAATATTATGAATTTAATCACTAAAATAATCTTTCAATCGACCATACCACAAACTAATATCTAGTAAATGGTTACATAGCTACTCTCGTTTCTTGTACCATTGTAGTACAATTACCCATCTACCATAAACGAATGATTCATCGATTTCGCAGCTATCAACTTTATGCAAGTGAGCCGCACTGACAGATTTTTTTCAGTTCCTATAAAGGCATCGGGTCTAGAGTGAAAAA
Source organism: Scheffersomyces titani (assembly GCA_030565185.1). Lineage (NCBI taxonomy): Eukaryota > Fungi > Ascomycota > Pichiomycetes > Serinales > Debaryomycetaceae > Scheffersomyces > Scheffersomyces titani. The sequence goes on along the minus strand of JAJMBD010000005.1, from coordinate 310,945 downwards.
TTAACTTACAGATTGCAAAATCCGTACCAATAACATGAAGAGTTACTTAATATACTTTGCTCAGTCATATCCCAACTTCAGAAGACCTGAGTTGGAGTCTTTGGCAAATTTGCACAACTTTTCCTTCGATTTGAGCCATCATGACGAATCGAAACCTTTCATCATAGTGCAACTTGAAAACGATGACCAAGCTAGAAAGATAATGGACAGGTCCATTTTGAGTAGAGGAATATACGAATTATGGGGTCAGGGAGCCAACTATGAAGAGCTCCATGCCAACATTAAGGCTACATCTCAAGACAAGTTTGAAATCTACAAGAAATCCAGTTTCAAGTTCGATTTCATTGGCTACAAAGGTAGCAAAACAAGGGAAGAAAGAGTAGAAATAATACAGAATTTCAAATATTTAGCCTTCGAAGGAGGTGTTCGTTTGAAGAATCCAGATGAAGTCTTCACTGTTTTGGAAGAATACAACGTAACAGGAATGGAAAAGGCTACAACACCTCTTAACATTTGGTTTGGAAGACAGGTGCAATTAAGTTCCAGAACAGAGAATATTCTTGATAGGTACGACTTAAGAAGGAGAAAATACATAGGAACAACTTCCTTTGATGCCGAATTGTCATTGGTAAGTTGCAATATTGGCCAAGTTGGTCCAGGTAAAGTATGCTATGATCCTTTCACGGGAACTGGTTCATTCCTAGTTGCATCAGCCAATTTCGGAGCCTTACCTATTGGTTCAGATATCGATGTTCGCATGTTGAAAGGAAAAGGAAAAAACTGTGATATCCAGGCTAACTTCAAGCAATATGGAACATCCTCTCAATTTCTCGACATCCTTACTATGGACTTCACCAACAATGCATTCAGAAAGGATTTCGTCATCGACTCGATCGTTTGCGATCCCCCCTACGGTGTCAGAGAAGGATTAAAGGTTTGCGGAGCGAAGCATCCCGAAAAAGCTGAAGGAAGAGAAAATATTGTCATTGACGGCGAGAAGGCCCACTTGAGAAGAGACTTTATCCAACCCAAAAAGCCATACGACTTATCGGATTTATTGGACGACCTTCTATTTTTTGCGGCCGAGAGATTGCCAGTGGGCGGTAGACTTGCATTCTGGATGCCTACAGCTAACGACGACTTCGAGGTGAATTTGATTCCTCAACATGTTCAACTTGAGTTGTTGTATAATTTGGAACAAGAATTCAACAAATGGTCCAGAAGACTTTTGGTCTATGTCAAGAGAGATGAAACTTACAAAGGAGAGACTACTAACGGATTGAAGAGCCAAAATATAGCCAACTTTAGAGATCGTTATTTTAATGGCTTCAACGAGAAAAGCAAATAGAGTCACTTAATATAGATATAGAAGTGCCCATTAGATTAGAACAATAAAAACCAGGGCAATGCCAAGTAACTATATTAGCCGTGAACCAATATACTCCTAGAAGGTCCAGGAATGAGCGGTTTCCCTTGTAAAACCTTCCTTGTAGGGATTAAAATGGGGATTAAGTGGAAACTACTACATTCCTTGCACGAAGAAAAATATGCACTTACAATTCTCGTGGGTGCGAGATTTTGCAACCGGTATATGCATTTAAACTTCCTCGTAGTATCTTATTTCTAAGGCTCCTAAACCAGGAATCCCCATAGATCCACCAAATCGTATCACTCCGTTTGGTAGTATATTCCCTTAAAGGAATATTGTATTATCTTAAATCCCCGGAATACATGGCTCCATGTCGATCTAGAATTTAGTATAAATTGGGCTGAACTGCCTTGGATATCCCAAATCTCTTAAGCTATTATATCCTACTTTCCTCATACAATATTACAATATTACAATGGCTCCTCCAACAAGAATCGAAACTGCTCCTACAACCGTAGACTTAAACCTTGCTCAAGTTGGCAAGAAGTCTATCAAGATGGAGTCTCAAGCTGACAATGCTGATGTTACGTTCGCCGATTGGGAAAACTTCAAATTTGCACCCATCCGTGAGTCTACCGTTTCCCGTGCTATGACCAGACGCTACTTTGCTGACTTAGACAAGTACACTGAATCTGATGTTGTCATCGTTGGTGCCGGCTCTGCTGGTTTATCTGCAGCTTACGTTTTGGCCAAGAACAGACCAAACTTGAAGATTGCCATCATTGAAGCCTCCGTTTCTCCAGGTGGAGGTTGTTGGCTCGGTGGTCAGCTTTTCTCTGCAATGGTGTTGAGAAAGCCAGCCCACCTCTTCTTGGACGAATTGGAAATTAAATACGATGACGAAGGCGACTATGTAGTTGTCAAGCACGCTGCCTTGTTTATGTCCACCTTATTGTCGAAGGTTCTTCAATTCCCAAACGTCAAGTTGTTCAATGCCACTGCTGTTGAAGACTTGATAACCAGAAGAGATGAAAACACAGGTGAATTGAGAATTGCAGGTGTGGTTACCAACTGGACTTTGGTTGCCTTGAACCACGATACTCAATCTTGTATGGATCCTAACACCATCAACTGTAACATTGTTTTGTCTACTACTGGCCACGATGGACCATTTGGTGCCTTCTCTGCCAAGAGATTGGAAGAACTCGGTAAAGCTCCTAAGGATATCACCCAAGGTTTCAGATCCGATGAACCTGCACAACCTGTTGCTGCTTCTGCTGATGGTTTCCAGTTGGGAGGCATGAGAGGCCTTGACATGAACAAGGCTGAAGATGCCATTGTCAAGGGCACCAGAGAAGTTGTTCCAGGTTTGGTTATTGCTGGTATGGAATTGGCTGAAGTCGACGGTTCCAACAGAATGGGTCCTACATTCGGAGCCATGGCTCTTTCTGGTGTCAAGGCTGCTGAATCTGTATTGAATGCCTTTGACTTGAGAAAGAAGCAGAATGAAACTTGCTACGGTGCCCAGTAAATGTTGTTTAGCCACTCGAGAATATATGATTATTACGTGACCGAGAACCACAAAAATTTTGTGTAAAGAATACGTATACGTATTTGAGTTATTTTGCCCATTTCTACAAATTCTTATATATAGATATATCCTTGTTTTGCATCGTTCTCTCAAACATGCATTATTGTTGGTGTAGAAATGGGTGCGAAAACTTTTAACTAAATGAAAACAATATAGAAGTCATCACTAAAAATTGAGATACTGGTTTTACAGTATCCACAGCTCTTGTAAATAAGATTTATAAGATACAATTATAGCAATGAAACACTTCCAATGCTGGGTATAGTTTGAATTCGTTTATGTTGGTTATGGAGTAAATAAAGTCAACAATAGTAAAGTCCTGTATGGTGCATATCGACATTTTCAGCTCAAGCTTTCAATCTTGGTTCCATATTTGACTTGCAGAAGACATTTGTTGATACAGTGATAATATAGAAATAATGGCTGAATTTTTGAAGTGAGTAACCATGAAATTTGAATTGTAAACTTTTGACAGTTATACTAACCATTTCAGGACCAAGAAGACCAATCCTCGAGGCATTCCCGAGGCTCCATTCATAGAGAAGGTGGACTCTATCATCAAGAACCCAGAAACGGACTTTGAAAATGTCATGAGAATGTTCCAGGAACGTTTGCAACAGTATAAGTACATGGAATTATCCAAGAGACAGCAGATGGCGGACTTGAACATCAAGATTCCGGATATCGAAAAGAATTTGGAGATCATTGATCATATCCAAGAGAAGAAATCCGAAGAAGGTGAAGATGAAGATGAAGATGAAGCAAAAGTCATAGAAACTAACTACGAGTTGAACGATACATTGTATACAAAAGCATCTATTGAAGTAGACAAGTTAGATTCGGTTTACTTGTGGTTGGGTGCCGATGTCATGCTTGAGTATCCTTTGGATGAAGCTGTGGTCTTGCTTAACGACAGATTGAACAAGAACAACGAGCAATTGAAGATCATTAAGGAAGATTTGGAATTCTTGAAAGAAAACATTACAACCATGGAAGTGAATACCGCTAGATTGTACAATTGGGATGTGGAAAGAAGAAAGAAGACAAGCACTTAGGATTTATTCAATTGAATTTTCCTCTACAGATATCCTTAAACACTCATATATACTCTAACCCTTCTGAGCATCCAATCTCTAATCATCTGTATAGTAGCCACCAGCACGAAGTAATATACGAGGTAATATAAAGTATGTATATCACTACAATCACATTAAACATGAAAAAGATAGACTAATATACTATTACATATCTGTATACAATTAGTTTCTAAATGTATCTAGGAATTGACTACCCAAAGGACGGACTGGTGTTTCCGCCCTGATTTGTGTGGCGGCTTGATGACGGCCATCGTCTACTATTTCCTCTACATCTTCTCTTTCCACCTCTTCATTCAATTCTTCGGTATCAGCCGCCAAGAATTCAACTTGCTGTACTGGCTGACCATGACTTCTGGATGAGCTCAAGGATTGGTAGCCTGATCTTACTCTAAGGCTGATGTTGGAAATGGTGGCAGTGACGAACTTGGTCGGATCTACAAAGAACCGGAATACATATATGTTAATCAACCAGTTCTTGCTACCTGGAAGCAACTCATATACGTGCAATTTTCCAAGAAACAACCCAACTATGCACGGAATAAGCGATCTGGTGCCATTGTTGAGTAGCAAAAGAGTATATATTATGTGAATGGGAAAGTGATTGGTTAAGTTCAACTCCTTACTAGAAGCTGACGCTTGCTGTTCCTGCTCCTGGTCGGAATTCATAGGATTTGAAAGCAAGATCTTGAAATGGTACGAAACTGGAACGTAAGTACCGTAGCAAATGTATAGAGAAGAAATAATTCCCTGAGGACCTGGGATCACTTCGTTGAACATTAACGATTGGAACACTATGCTGGAGGAGCGATGTAAAAGGAGCGTCTTCAACACGTAAACAGCATAGTACAGGACCACTTGACCGATGCACATCACTAAAAAACAGACTAGCGCATTGTAGACGGCAAAAATTGCAACTACAGACAAGTAACGTCTTGACCCGTAGAACCGTTCTATATTCTTGAAATGGAACCAGAGGAATACGACCAACAAATAGTCGGATTCGTTGATAACCGAGGTCAGAAAAGTTAAGATCCTCCAGTATTGCGAATATTCGATTATATAAGGATCAATAGCCAATCGCACGAATTGTTTGAGCTGTAGAATCAGAAGTGATAATGCTAGTATTGTTATGATCACACAGACAGATCTGGTAACAGGCGTATTGGTAAACCCCCTGATCGGAGTTAACTGAGTCATTAATGTGCTTATTGATTAAGTAATGATTTTGGATAAATCCTAATGATGAAAGATGATGAGATATAGCTGTTAGATATGATGGCAAGTAATTGTGGAGAACGGTTGTGAAATTGTTAGTATATGATATCAATTAGGGCACGTGACTAAACATGCGATTAGACGTCTACCACAAAAAGTAAATTAATCACGTGATTTACACAATCATCCATGCCGCAATTATATTTGTCAGGTGACCGAATGTTTCTAGACTATGGAGGGTCTGTACTGGGAAATGGAGAATAAATAGCCTGAAGATGTATTCAATTAAGATGTGTATTTTACTTGATTCTGAAATTATCCAATTCAAGAACAAATGTAGAATGAACTACTGAAGAAGACTGAAAGCTGATTCCTATATATTGAAATTCGATATAATCGCCTGATATAAATCATGTGATCTCTCTTCCCGCATGCTTATAATTGAATAGGTAAATTTTTTTAGGGCTGAAGCCCTATCTCTCACGTTTTTCCTTTCTCGGCATCTGCAGTACTGCGAGAAATTTTTCATTCCATCACTAGCTCAGGCCAATCTAGTTAAAATTTTCATTTCTCACTGTCTACTATTCTTTCAGTATATTCCTATTCTTCATCAATAAGGTCAAATTAACAAAATGGGTAGAGATCACACCACTAAGCAACACGCTAGATCTGGTCACAGAGAAGCTCCAAAGTCCGATAACGTCTACTTGAAGTTATTGGTCAAGTTATACTCTTTCTTGGCTCGTATGTAACAAATGATAGAAGGATTGGAAGATGAAACATATATCCATAAATTAGCAAGATAAAAACTCTCCAACAGAGGCAACGACATTACCACCCTTTGGCTATGTCTATTGATTGTCATTTGGATCGAGATAAAATTTCAGATTACAACCCAATTCTGTGATAGTCGAAGAAGCTTATGTCAAACACTGTAGAGTATGGAATGTGAAATGTCAACTTCGTCAGTACTTCTCCGCCAGTAGAGACACTAGCGATGAGCAGAGGTCAGAAGATGTCGAGCTGTTGTATACAGCAAGTAACGTTATCCAACTTTCCGTTAGACATAGTTGAGTAAACAATTCTAGAATTCGTAATCTAAGGTGAAGAAGACTGTAAGGATACGAAGCTTGAGCTGGTGATTTCGGCTCCAACTTGTTCCTATCTCGTCAATAGTAGCCAATTCTGCGAGTGCATCGATGCCAGAAGTTCTGCTTCTGGTATAGTGTATATTGTGCGTCTTCTGAGCAGAATCCGAACCCCATACTAACATTTTTTAGGTCGTACCGATGCTCCATTCAACAAGGTCATCTTGAGATCTTTGTTCTTGTCCAAGGTCAACAGACCTCCAGTGTCTGTTTCCAGAATCGCCCGTGCTTTGAAGCAAAAGGGTGCTGCTGACAAGACCATCGTTGTCGTTGGTACTGTCACTGCTGACTCCAGATTGTTGGAATTCCCTAAGGCTACCGTTGCTGCCTTGAGATTCACCGCTGGTGCCAAGGCTACCATCTTGAAGGCTGGTGGTGAAGTCATCACTTTGGACCAATTGGCTCTCAGAGCTCCAAAGGGTCAAAACACCTTGATTGTCAGAGGTCCAAGAAGTGCCAGAGAAGCTGTCAGACACTTCGGTATGGGTCCTCACAAGAACAAGGCCCCAAGAATCCTCTCCAAGGGTAGAAAGTTCGAAAGAGCCAGAGGTAGAAGAAACTCTAGAGGTTTCAAGGTCTAAGCAGGTTAGCCTTCTTAGCTTCTTGTCACATATAGTCTCCTTTACCTTTCCTTCTACTCGTGGATTTATATCTAATTGTATAATAAGAATATAAGGTCTTGGGTTTGCATGTTCTTCTAATAGTATTTTAATTTACGCATTATTATTGTTATTGTTAAGTTAGCCTGAGTAGAATATAAGTTTGGATTCATTTAATTTATCTTACATGTAGTGATTGTGAATACTTTTTCGGTTGTCACCTAAGTCGGTAAAAATGTCTCGTGAAGCTATTACATGGGGACACAATAAGTACACCTTAGACTGCTCCCTCCCATTTCTACTAATCTTCATCTACCTCTTCCTCAGTCCATTCTCGCCTAGCCCATTTCATTCTTATTGTAGTATCTGCACAGATCTTTATCGTTATCGAACCCAATCTACTGCACACAACTTTTGCAATATGGTTGATCTTGCGTTATCAATGATTCACCACACTTGAAACGTCTAGACTCATGATCATAGAGTGTTATTTTCCACCACAACCGTTACTCATCGGCATTCATATTTCCTATACGATATCCTAATAATTTCCTCACACGTCATCTAATTATCGAATAGTCAAATTTAGCCGTAACTATTGTATCATTATTATATCTTGGATTCTAGTCAGTCAATTTCAAATATCAGCTATTCATATTAATGTCAGTATCTTTGGACCAATATCTTATTCTTCTGCCTAAATCTCCAGCCTCATCCTACACACACAAACTGGTGCTCTCGTTGCTTGACCTCCCGACGGAGCTCCTCAACCTCATCATCTACCATCTCACAAAAGGAGACTTTAATCTCAACTATTCCCCACAATCTAGATCAGACGAAAACAACCCCGATTACACCTTAGTATTGAATCACATTCGTTGTGGCAACAAGCTCTACTCTGACCTACTAGCACTTTCTTCTACATGCTCGTATCTCAGAATTTATTTGGGACCATCCCTCTTCAAGAATGTTAGCCTCATCAGACAAAACCAAGTTGATGCTATCATGGCTGTGTCCAAGTCCTCGGAATTGTTCTCGGACAAAAGATCCATACATAGGCAGTTTGTGAAGGAGATGGTGACAGTCAACTTCGGGTGTTGCTCTTTGGCCGAACTTGCCAAGTCTAGCTTCCGTAGAGGTGTGATCGGTGATCTAAATTATAAGAGTCGGTTTCAGACTGAGATCGCACTCACCAATTTCGTCACCTACCTTGAATGCGACAATTGGACTCTACAGAATACCGATCTCGACTACTTCCCCAATTTAAGGGCTATAAAGGTGTTGGACGTTGCGTTTCACAGGGAAATCGAAAAAGAAAATATCTGCAATTCCCATTCAACCTTAAATAATGCTCTTTCCGTTCACCCTTTGCAGGTTCTAGCTGAAGTTACTACGTCAGTGGAAGACGATAATCACTTGCATGATCAAGAACTGGTAAAGTCCTTCCGTGGACTCAAATACTTGCTATTCTTGTCAGTGCATGCGAATACGTTGGTTAACATAATAGATTTGTATACCGTAATTTCGCAAGTTAAGAGACTTGATTTGGTTGTTGAAATGGCTCAGATTACAAAACAGAATGCTATTGGCCGCCTAAGACATTGCTTTTTAGGCAACTTTTATGAATTAGAGGAACTAAACCTTTTCATTGATTGTCAGTATGCATTGACCTACGAAAACATTCTCTGCCTTCTCAATGAAATCAGCACCAGCTGTCCCAAACTTGCTGGTCTAACGATAAGGAAAACCCGTAGAAATGTATACGACGATGGAGTCCATTCGTATGTCAGCAATGAAGGCTATAGTGGCATCAAATTTGTTCGCATCTTAAGCAACTTGCATAATTTGCAGAATATCACCATCGACCTACAGATGTTGGGAGCTTTGGCATTTCCTGACAACGTCATAATGCTAAATCCTGCTTATCGAGAATTCGATTCGAAAAGATCACAGCCTGTTAGATGTTTGACATTCACAGACGCTTCCATGACTACGCCAAAATTGCCCCACAAATTGCGTAACATCACGGCATTCTTGGTTCGGTCATTGAACATCAACGAATTGAATTTTCTGTATGGTGAAGTTATAGACCAGGCTCATGTTCTAGCTCTCGAATTGGTGACTAATCTCGTAGAATTCTTGGCTACACCTTATAGCACTGTTAAATACTATCAGGGGGTCGAGCGAGTTTCGATAGAAAAGTGTTGGTCAGTTTCTGACGATACCATCCGTAGAGAATACTACGATATGTCTATCATAGATACTTTGAAGGTTACCACCAGACCGACCAATCTTTACTACCTGAAGTTCAAGTTGACTTCGGCAACTCTTGCGGGAAGAACTACTTTCAATTCCCCAAGATATAGAGTCAGAGAATCGTATAATGTAAATTACCCAATGGTGACACTACGAGCCTATTTACAGAGTTTACAGTTTCCCCCAGCTGACCCGGGCCTGCGTTTCTTCTCATCGCCAGAAATGGAGGATCTTATTGTACAACCACAATATAAAAGTACCACAGATGAGCACAGCGGATACGGCAGCAGCAAGTCATTTTGGAGTCTGGAGACTTCTCTTTCAGAGCTTGAACAGTACTCGCTCACACAGAAAAGAGCCAGCCGACTCTGGCAATGATTTCATCAATATACATAATGTATTCTGACTGATGCTACGGCAGTTTAATAATAAATGAGAAGAAAATCAAAAGTGTACAGATTCTGCAATCAGCAGAATCCTTTTAGATAATGTTTATCAATTAGATAAAGCGATAGGCTTCAATATATGGGAAGTAAAACAATTGATGATTTGCAACTAAATGTGGTCACATGACTAAGTTGCAACTTTTTCCCTATTCTGCAATTCTCAGTATTGATGGTAAATTGTCACCTGACTGTGACTGCTATTTCTCAACCAATTTTCCTTCACGTGATGTTGGTCCAACCTTTACTGTCTGCACTCCTGGGCTTCGCTGAGAAAAATTTATCACTGAAAAACTCGTATCAATATATTCAAATTAGAAAGCTTCTTGTAGTTCTTCACCAAATACATTAATAAAGCAAAGACAAAATGCCAGGTGTTTCCGTCAGGTAAGTCTAGTTGAACAGTATAAAGAGAACAGGATTGTCTTTACTAGAGCTGTCGTGGTGGATGGTGAGAGTGTCTGTCGATTCTCTCAGAAAATGAATGAATATGAACAGTGAAAAATTTCCTTAGAATATCTATGAGTTACGAATAACGACCAGAAACGATACATTAATTGTGATGAACAAGGAAGTTATATTCATGACTTTTGCAACGACCAACCAGTTAAATGAAGCACATTAATGCTTTTTTTCCTACTTGAAAAATTCCTAGAGCTACTTTTGTAAGCACTATTTTACAGCAGAATCTTTTCAGTTTACTGAACTGAGGACACTTAATTTATGGCTTTGGAGACCGTTTCTTAGACATCTTGTGAAGTTCGTTCATATTTCACCCATCTGCCATCATCTAGTCAATCATTGAACTTTTTACTAACTTCGTAATATAGAGACGTTCCAGCTCAAGAATTCATCAACGCTTACGCTCAATTCTTGCAAAGACAAGGTAAGTTGGAAGTTCCAGGTTACGTTGACATTGTCAAGACTTCAGCCGGTAACGAATTGCCACCACAAGAAGCCGAAACTTGGTTCTACAAGAGAGCTGCTTCTGTTGCCAGACACATCTACTTGAGAAAGCAAGTTGGTGTCGGTGCCTTGAACAAGTTGTACGGTGGTGCTATCAACAGAGGTTTCAGACCTCACAAGCACGTTGACGCTTCCGGTTCCATCAACAGAAAGGTTGTCCAAGCTTTGCAAAAGATTGGTGTCTTGGAAATTTCTCCAAAGGGTGGTAGAAGAATCTCAGAAAACGGTCAAAGAGATTTGGATCGTATCGCCGCTCAAACCTTGGAAGATGACGAATAAATTATTTAGCATGGTTTTAATGGTGTTGTAAAATATACATATAAATAATATTAATTCACGCAATGTGTGTGTAGTAATAAATGTTCCACATAGAATCAACTCTTGTAGTTATAAGTACAATATGCTAGTAGAATCGTATTCTAACGTGAAAATTACAGTCCATCGTTTCAAAAACCTTATAAGATTGCGACTGGATTTCCCTACTATTCTTCTAAGTTGATACTATTTTTCTATAATTGCAAATATTTATCTGTGGTTCTCAGTTATGTAACTTCAAGACGCTTCTAGCGATGTCTTGACTTTCCTTTTCTCTCAAGAGACTATCAGCATTAATTTCTAGTCCTATCCAGCTTAATGTAGTTTGATGTGGCAAGTCATCGATCCACTTTTGATAGGCAACAATAACTATGCCTTCAGGTGGTTCTAATTTCTCTTTTGTAGAAGCTGTCAAGCTATTTTGGATCAAATTGAAATCTTGGTTAAAAGCTTCAATTCTGAATAAAGAAGAAGTTAAGTCGGTCAAATACTTCAAGTCTTCGGCATTATCAATTTTACCACCATACGTTATCTCTCCAACAAGATATGCAATTTTCTTCCATGGAATTGACTCTGGAGAAACGTGTGTCTTCCCCTTAAATTGTTCGAAGTAATTTGAAATGATTGCAAATGCCGAATCAAAATCAGAATCATTGATGTCATATTTCTTATTAAACGATACTGGAACGTATTGTAGTCTGCATTGAAGGATTGAATGAAACCATGCTAAAAGGAAAGATACCCTCAAGAACTCTGTAGGTTTGCTTTTAATCTTATCTTGTGGTATCAATGAAAATGTTTCAAGCAATATGTTTCTCAAAGTAGGCTGATTCTCATATATCAACACCTTCGATTCTGATATCAAAGAAACTGGCACTTCCGAAGAAATATTGCATGTCAAGAATAACCTGAAACTTGGAGCAGGCAGTATACTTTCAAGTCTTTTTTCGAGTTGGCTCAACCACTGAGGTGACATCTGGATGTTCTGTAGAACTATCCAGTTACCAGCCTTAGCAGCAGCTGATATCTCCTTGTTGGCCATTTCAATGCCTTCCTTGGATCCCATTGAAATAATCTGTGTAGCCTTGTTAAGGTTTTCAGCGGCCATTTCAATCTTATATGTTGCGTCATAGCCATCAGGAGATGCTATGATGATAGGACTAGTCGACTCTTTGAGAGTCCAATAGCTCAATTCGTAAGTAGAATTGTAATCTATATTACCGGTTATCAACTTTGTAAAGTTGCTAGAGGCATTGAAAAATGAAGATCCTCTTTCAGGCAAAGCAAGTGCCTTCCAAAACGATGAAAGTTTCTGAACAGTTTCGTTGTCTGTGTTTTCTTTGGTTACCAACTCTATATCAAGATTGTCAAACGAAAATCTGGCAAAACATGTTGATAATATTTGCTTGATGTCATTCATATTATCCTCGCTTGCAAATGCCTTCAACGTATACAAAAAGGCATCGCCAAAATGATTGCCGATCTCTATTGAATAAAAATTGTACCCCAAGCATAATGCAAATGTCACTTTGTCAGTTTGAACTAAAGAAACAGAGAATGTTGCATAGAATTCCTTGTAAATAAAAGAAACAAACTCGGAGATTTCCAAATGCTTTCCTCTCAACTTCAAGAGCTCTGAAAAGGTAAAGATGAAGTTCTTTAACGAAAAGTTGTAGATGCAGTTCAACTCTTTAAGCTTCTCCAAAATTGCGAATATTCCAGATACATGCTTTGAAACATCTTGGAAGTTGTTCCTAAAGGTATCCACATATTCCATGACTTCAACTGAGTCCTTCAACTTTTCGTCTATTTCACTGGCCCCTTTCTTTAGAGTCTCTAAGGTGTTCACTACATCTTCATTTTCCAATATGTTCCCAGAACTTTGACTCAAGGAGTGAAGCAATTCTTCTTCTAGCGAGTGCAAACGTACCTGGTATTCTCCCTGCAAAATGACCAACTCTGATCTTTTCTTGTCAATCTCTGGTTGAGTCTCCCTCAAGTAGATATCAAGAATCTTATTTTCGAGACTAGCTGTGGTGACAGCAAAGTTCACGATTGTAGTTCTAGCACTAACAAATGGAGATAATCGTATAGAAGGGTCTTTTGAATGAAGATACAATTTGAAGTTGGTAGAAAAATCTAATAATTGCTCCCCAAGGCGGATCAACTGTCTTCCACCATTCCGCTGTACTTCCTTTTTGAGTACGGAGTCCAACAACGTATCGTAATATTCTGCATCTTGAATGATTATGCTTCCGCCAAATCTCAAAGCATTTTCAACCTGCTTTATATAGCCTTCATTTAGGAAGCTAGTGACTGTCACATTTTGTGGAGACTGACATTTCACTAAAACATTGACAATGCTGGAAGATGGATCAATTATGAGTGGAAATTCACAAGAGTTCAAAATGGTGAAATTCTCAATCGTGGTAGTATCATGGTTAAGACCGTAGCTTTCCCATTGGTGAACTTGACTACCTGCTGTAAGGTAACTCGAAATGGTAAGTGTGTCATCAAAATGAATTCCTGACTTCGTAAGCTTCTCTTTCCAACTCTTAACTAATTCATATCTACTTTTTTCATCGTAAACTCCCGAATAAACGAGAAATGCTGACGCCAAAATTGAATCGCCGATAAGACACTCTCTTCTTTCACCGAACTTCGAAATGCTATTCTTCCATCTTCCTCTTTCATTTGTCAAATCGTCGATCAACTTCATGCTTCTCTCAACTTTCAGTTCAACTCGCTTCATTTCCAGTTTGATGTTTTCAGCATCTCTGATCAAGGAGCTGTACGCTTCCTTATATTGTTCAATACTCTCTTCCAATTCATGAATCATTTGATCAATTGCAATTAACTGGGCTCTGGTCTTGGTAGTTTGCCTTTCTAATACTTTAACTTCCTCTCTAAGCGGACCTATATTTTGCAAAATCTTGGAGAAAGTAAGTTGTGCCTCTACCCATTGGAGCAATGGTCCGCATGCCTTACTAGCTCGGTAGACAGTTTCGAAATTGTAATCTTCTCTGGATAGATAGACCTGTTCCATGTACTCTCGCAATTCGGTACTCAATTGCTCTTCGCTATCAAAAGAAACAATATTGGCTATGAAATCATCTCTACGAACTACCAATTGAACATCTCTCCAGCTAGAAACTTGGTACCCAATGAGGATACAAACAGATTCCATTGTCAACTTAACAGCTGCCGGAGGATTTGCCATACTTCTTATTTCTGTCAAATGCTGTTTCTTGATATTCTGCACTCCTCTTCTAGCCTCCAACACTGCCGGTTCGGCTATTTCCAAGTCCTTCAAAACTGAAGCTCTGCGCAGTTCGATTTCAACTTCTTGCTTTCCAAGTTCTTCTTGGGTGGCTATAGAGAATTCGTGTTTTCTTTCTGCTTCGTTTTGTTCGGTCAACATCTTGTTCAAGACAACTTTTGCTTCCTGATCCTTTTCCTTTAAAGATTCTTGCTTCTTTGTCAAATCAGCCTTTAAAGTATTAACTTCCAAAACAGTCTCTCTAAGTTTATCTAAGCCTGTGCTGATGTGTCGCTGGTTCTCTTCCAATTCTTCTTGCTTCTTCTCAAAGATCTTGATAAAGCTGTGAAGGAAAGAAATGAATCGACTAGGAGTTCTTCTGACATCAATGCTTAATGAACTGATTGTATATCTATGGATGTATACCAACGTATCAATAGTAACATCTCTAAACCCTACGATTTCCTTGTGGATAAATGTTTCCATTGTAGATGGGATTACGTAGTTGGACATTTCAAGTGGAACATTCTCCAACAATTTTGAGCCAATCGCACATAAAGAATTTTCTGACCAATCTCCCATCCAACTGAGAACACATCTGTTGAATAGTGCTGGTGAAGATATAACAGAAGAACTACTTGCACTTCTGGTATCACTGATAGCGAATACAACATGCAAATTTGATGAAATTTGCTGAGTGAACCAGTCATACAACTCTTCGTTAGAATCCAAAAGAAGGCCCTGCGATTGTGCCTGTTCCAAACATACTGTCATCAAATTTGTGTATTCCTCCTCTTCGAACAATCCAGGAATCTCTGCATTGGCTAGCAATGTGTTCATTCGTTCTACAAACGAAGTCTCCATAATACTGGATTCTTCAATGATGAAACAAACCTTCTCTCCTTGGGCACATCTTAAAAGAATGCCTCTCAATTGCGAATCGAAGTCGTCAATTCCATAGTTTCGGTTGACAGATAATTGTACCAAGCTTAAACCATTCATCCATGAAACAAATCTTGCTAGAGTAGTTTTACCACCAGTACTTGGACCGACCAAAATCATATGACCCTGTGGTTGGCGTAAAACACGGTCAATTCGTAAGGCATGATCTAACATGTCTTGATATAATACTAGATCAACTTCAATTTCTTCTTCACTGAAAACTCTCAATCTTTCCGAAACAAACCTTGAAAGGTCGATCTCATCAACTGGCTCATAAGTCAGAGTCAACCAATTCGAATAAAGAATGGGTTCCTTAAGAACAATTCCAAGATCAATATTGGGAAAATAAGAAGAAGAAATTGATCTAAGAGTTTCCTTTGTCCAATTCTTCTCCCAGTCATCAACAAGTCTGTCGTAAAATAAACGTATACCCTCATGATACCACAAACGGACAAGGGATTGGATGCTGGTGTATTCATACGATTTCAAAGCTTCAAGTATACCTCTAGTCCATCTAGTCAATTCACGAGGTGAATAAATGTAGTGATCTTGTCGATTGTTACTGAGGTTCGCTTTGGTTTCGAGATATACATCGATCATTGCATTTGTAAGTTCTTTGGAAAAACCTCTAAGGTCTGGTGCAAACTTCAAAATTGACAGAACAAATGTATGGTAAATCTGATACAATGAAGGTTTGCCTGGATAGTCAACCATCACAACAGTAGCATGACGCAAAAATCTATCACTCAAAATATTTCTTCCGGGGTCAGTTGGGGGGTTACAGGCACCAACAAATTGAATGTTGGAAAGAGATATCCATTCTTTATCCTTGGATCTCCAAAATCCATTATGCTCAATCATCTGTCGAAGTAATGAAATCACCTTCTGGGTTCCGTACTTGTCTTCTGCTGGTAAGTTAATTTCATCGCAGAATACTACAACCCATTTGCCCATAATCTTGGGCGACAATACTATGCCTGTACTGGTCTTCTTGAACTCACAGAATTGTTGAAGCGATTGCAACAACGACTTGGGAGAAGTCTCTTTCGAAAAGTTCAAGGAAATTACTTCCATATTTGGCGATTTTCGCAAAGCTCCGAGTAATGTCATGGTCTTTCCTGAGCCAGGAGGACCGCAAAGTACCAACGGATTGTGCTCCTTCAAAATCGAGTAGATTAAAGATTCGTGCTTGTGAGTATCAGACGTAGGAACAACTGTGCTAGCATTGACTACATGATGGGGTTCCAAATCAATAGTTTCCACTTGGGTGCTCCAGTTTCTCCACTCGACATCTGGCAAGGAAATATCATAGTCTAGACAAATTCCACTGGCTACTGGATCCAAATTCGTGAAACAATCCAAATTTGCAATTGCTGCTGAAAATTTTTCACGATCATCAGTACAACAATCACCCACAAATGCCCATACTGTTGACAAGAGCAAAGCTTTACATACATATCTTTGTATTTCGTCAATTGAGATGTTTGTGAACAGCTTACATTCGAGACAGCGACGAAAGTAAGACTTGAGTAGAGTTAACAAAGATTGAACGCATCTTTGTAACGAAAGGTTCATGACATGTGTGTATCTTTGAGCCTCCTCAAAAACGTTTGTCAACATCTGATGGCTAATTACAGTCTTAAGAAATGAGACTAATTTTTCCTGCAACTCTATTACGAGTTTCTTAGTCGACAACAGTTCCTCATCTGATGAAATTGGCTCTGAAAGATTGTGAATAATCTTCTTGATTAAAGATTCCTGAGAAACAACAGATGAGTCGAACCATATCATTCCACAGCGACTAACAGTTGCCAAAGTTGCGTTCTTCAATGAATCGACTTCAAATATTAATCTAACATTGGGAGGTAATGTGATTCTTTCTCCGTTTGGTAATGTGAGTACTTTATTGTCGTCCAATACACTGTTAAGATTTTCTGCCCATTCAGGATCAATATCACCATCAAATACGATCCAGATGCGTTTCGATAATTCGCCTCTGAGATTTTCTCTAATCCTTCTCAAAATACTCGTGAATAAGCCGTCGGTCCAATTTCTAGTAACAGTATCTAGAAACCCATATATTTCTTCTTTGGAGAGAACTTTACAGTCAATCACAAACGAAATATCATCGATGCTTCCAGACAATACATGCAATACCAGTTTCCAGATTGAAGTTTTACCAGATCCAGAAGATCCAACAAGCATCATACCATGATGAGAATTTTGCATTTGATAAAGTTGTAATGCTTTTGTGGTCCATTCTTCACTGACATGTAAACCAATCTGTTCACAGTAGCTGTCCAATTGCAAAATAAAATTCGAGTAGTCATGGTTATCGTAGTTTATACCGTTGAAATACTTTGTTTCAACTTCTCTCAATATATGCATATCATTCTTAACCAATTTGGGTGCTACAATCTCTCGGATACTTCGTAAAACTATTCTCGTCTCTTCAAGTTTATCGTTCAAATCTCCTTTACGTCTCTTGAGAATACCACATTTGGTCAACATACTTTTCAATGTCCTCAACCCGAAATCATAGTGGCTCTGTTTCGAAACCGTTCTCTCCACTTCCTCAAAAAATGGAACAATAAGTGTAGCCAATTCCTTAGAGTGATGGAATGTCTGTGATGTCAAGATAACATCAACTATAATCTCCTTATCAGGTACATCCATTGAGCAACTTCTAAATAACTTCTTCAAGTTCTCTGGAAGTTCAACTCTTCCAACATAGCCAGGGTTCATTGTTACAAATATACCTGTTTCAGGATTCACATGGAAAGTTTTACCAGATAATTCAATAGATAATTCCTGGTTTCTTAATCCGGCTTCAATTGTTTCAATCTGCGACGAAATTGCACTCAACATCTTCTTATCCAATCTGTTGAATTCGTCAAAACAACCCCAACTTCCTACTTTGCATAGTCCAAGAAGGATTCGACCCATGGACTGGAAATCAAATGATTCATCACAACAGAATACCACCGTCATTTTACCAAGTGTATTCCCCAATGCCTTCACTGATTCAGTCTTCCCAGTTCCTGCTGGTCCATATGGAGAACCACCTAAATTTTGGTCTAGAGCCTGTGCCAAAGTGAGGAAAGTCCTCTCAATTAATGGAGTATATGCCAATTTATCTGGAATTCCTAAGTACTCAAATCCGTATACAAAAGAAGTATTGGCTTGTTTCACTACAACGCTTTTCAATGAATCTGAGCTTACATCGAAGTAGAATAGTTGTTGCAAGCTCAATATGTAATCCATTTCAATTTCTGAATCACAATTCGACAATCTCAAGAGAACTTCTCTTTGATGTAGAACCTCTATCGCAAAGTACTGAACTTGTTTCCTAAGTAGGGATGAAATGTCTGATCCTATCAATCCGATTAAATTCTTAACCAATGCATCATATACTTCTAATGAAATTTTCAAGTTTCCACTGGTGATAGATTCTTCGGTTTCTCTGGTAAACACAATCTGCGATACAACTGTAACAACTTGAATTGGCAATTTGTCAATGAAATTCTTCAAGTCTTCAGTTCCTCTATTCAAAAGTAAAGATTTGAATTCTGGCAATGATTGCTTTATAAGTAGAGCCAACGTAAGCTTGATTTCAAATTCAAGCTCTTTCAATAATTCGTGCAATCGAGTAAATTTAAGTAACGAAACAGGGTTATGTACATTTACTCTTTCTCCTTCTTCGCTCAATACTGCGACGATAGTTGAATTCTCTTTATTCACTTCAATTTTGGAAATACCTGCAAACATCTTCTTGAAATGTCTGTTAATTCTGGTAATATCTCCCGAACTTCCTATAATATCCAACAAGTCTTCGTTCCCAACGAAGTAAAATCTTGGAAATAACTCTCTCTGTTTCTCGAGGTAATCTGCCAAGGATTTTCGAACCTTGATCAAACTATCATGAAACTTATCGAATACTGTTTGAATATCTGTGATCAACAAGACGTCCAAAGCGGTCTGAAAACGATAAATTCTCTTCAAAACATTTTGCAATTCGTATGATAGATTAGAAAATCTAGTAGACTCTATAGGCAAAAGATTCTTAATGTCATTGGCCTTGTTTCCAAATACTCCTTCTAAATAGACCCATTGACGTTGTACTTCTAGCCAGACATCCAATAGCGAAGAAAATCTATTCAATTTGCTTTCCATTGTGATGATTTCTTGTTCAAAGGTAGGGAAGTAAGGAGAGTTTTTCATGGTCGCCAAAGTGTTGATGTCATTATTACATTGATCAAAAAGTACATCCCAATTTCTGACCAATCTGTACTTGCTTTCATAACTGAAAATCTCCAAAGTAATGGAGGACCATTCTTCTTCTATCTTATTGATGTTGGAAGCGATGATTTCTTCGTTGACAGCCTGAGTTGTAATTGCTCTAATTGCTGCCTGATTGACCTCGAAGTTCAAGTTCCACACATCACGGAGTTTCAACTGATCGTAGCTAAGATTACGGATTCCTAACTCATTAAATAACAAGCTCCAGTGTCTTGGCTTCATTGCATCGCCTTTCAATTCGTTAACCAGAGCAAAGTTCTTGACATGTCCTCTAATTAAGTTTTGAATTTCATCAAAAGCTGAGTACTGTCTAATATTTGCTGGTAAAGCTCTGGATGATGCTAAAATATCATCTAACTGACGACGAAGAGTTCTGGTATGAACTTCAGACCAAGTCAAATTGTTCAAGAGTTCCAATGCTTCCCATAAGTCGTTAATGGACGACCACACGGATTTTAGGTCACTGATTTCCTCTAACATGTATTCCGGCTCTTCGCGAATTGAAATCTGAATATCCAAGCTTGTGGCAACATTCGATATTGATTCTTTGCTTTTAATGAGCTTGTTGCATTTTTCTTGGAAATTCGTTAATATAGATATAGCAAGAGATGGGTTCAACTGGCCATCAACTGGTTTCTTTGCGCTCCATTCACTCTTTATTGACTTGATTGCTTCGTTGATTCTTACAGATTCTGCTCGTATCTTCGAAGAAATAATTTCAGTGTTTTGATTAATCAGTAATTCCTTTCTCTGAATTAGAGCTCTTACGATTGAAAGGTCGTTTTCGATCTGCTCTACGAATATCCATCCGTTCGAGAACTTGTAACGTTGACTAGTAAGTAAAGACTGTCCTCTCTTGAGTAATGATATATTTGTGGTAAATGATGATACTGAATCCTTGTACTTCAAGTATAATTCAATATCAGTGACTATTTTCATTATTTCACTTTGCAAATTCAATTTAAGCTCTAATGAAGCTATTGCGCCCGATAAGTTTTCTGTTACTCGGACGCTCTCCTTCTGAAAATAACTAGAAAACATCTCGATCAAGTTATTTTGAAATGAATCAAATTTTAAGTTGACTCTCCTCTGAATTTTGCTGTAGTCAATTTGCAAGCAATTGCCGATATCTTTGGAACTTTCACCGTTGTCAAATAGCCTTCTCAATTGTAGAATATTGCTTATGGACTCTAGCCAGCAGGATATATCTGAATCCATTGGAAGTATCTTTCTAAACTCGCTGGCATTCGAAAGGTCAAGTTCCCATAAGCTTTGTAGAATTTGCCATTGCGAGAAATAATCTTCTCCCTCCTTTATGGATATGTCAACTTGGTTCAAAATGGATGTTATTGTAGTTGAAAAAGAATCACCAACAAATCCTTGAAAGAATCCTTCCAAACTCGGGTCAACTTGAACTGTGTTCTGAGATTCAATAATGTCTATTATGCCTGTGATCTTTTCGGTGACAAATGTCTTCAACAGCGAAACAGAAGGTGAAACCAGAAGCGACTTCTGGTCAAAAATGATTGAAATTATGTACTTTTCTTTCCTATACTTATTCGAGGCTTCTGAATTGTCAGAGAACAAGGATTTCAGCAAGTTAGAAAGTTCATTCAAACCTCGTTCAAAAAATATTGATCTTAAATCTTCGTTGATAGTAGTACATACTTCTTGGAAATATTCTATACTCAAACTGGTCTTGTGAACTCTCTGTTGAATTTCGCTTACGACACTCTTCATGACTTCGAAATCAAACCGGCAAGTTCTAAGTGTGAGGTATTTGTCTTGCAAGGAAGAATGAAATATTGACAAAGCATTTACTTGGTCATACAAGCGATAGGCTTCGTTCTGAAAGTTGTTGAAAGCATTAAAGCAGTGAAGTTCAACTAGATTATCCGACGTAAGTAGATTCTGACTGTCGGCGCCGACATCTTGCAATTCAAGAGCTCTTGACAAATTCTGCCAATTCTCATTCAGCAAAGCTCTCAAACATTCGCCTACCTTACGTTGTTGTTTACCTAAAGTCTTTCCAAACTTCTTACCATATTCAGTTTCGGCTAATTCGTAGTCGAAAACGCTTCTGAGAACGGCTATTTGTTCCAGAAGTCCCACTACTAATGGATAAATACTCTCAATCTTACCCAATTGTAGGGAAATGCTTGTTGGGATGGAGTATCCCAAATTTTGAAGTTGAGTTGCTTGGGCACAGAAGTCCAAAAGAGCAGTATCGATATTGACATCGATTCTTACATTATCCTTTGGCAGATGATGTATCCTGATTAGCGAGCCCAATTCATACGACAGGAGAATATTCTGCGCCTCTTTTATCCAAGAAGCAAACAATTGATCTGAATCTAATTTGACTAGCAAGTTCGAAATTTCAGCATTCAACTTAGTACCAATTGAGTACTTGTTCCAGTTGGACCCCAATAATTTTTCAAGGTTCTTCAAATAGAAGTTCAATTTGGCAACGAGACCATTATTGAGGGTCATTTCAGAAACCAACGGGAATTCATCATGGCATACATTCATATTTTGGATATCGTTCATCACAGAAATAGACTGTGACATAAATATCTTGTGATCTATGTTCGACTCAATGAACTGTTCAACCTCTGATGACGCTGCGGTCAACAATTTTAATTTGTACTCATCACTTGATAAGTTCATTATCTTGTTTTGGGACTCAGACGTGGAATTTAATAGTGATTGAAATTGGTTTATTATGGAAAGGAAATCATTAAAAGTGTGACATTTGTCAAACATTGCATTTACCTGCGATGTCATTAACCAACCTAATTCCTGAGAAACTGAAAGATACCCTCTTTCGTTCAGTTGCCACAATATGGTTCCTTGAGAAGAAATATCAAGGACATTACTTGCTATAATGAATTTATTGTATGCTTCAAGTAATCGCTTGACCGAATCATTATCTGAAAGAATCGCTTCAAGGAGAATAAGCAAGTCCTCGTGCTTCAGTCTGAGTACCTTCAAGTTGTCCAATCTTTCTCGTAATTTATCGTAACCATCGTGGTTTATCTGGATAACTATAAACTTCTCTTGTCTCTTTCTGAGAGTTTCTCTTAATAAGTTCACCAAGTACTTCAAGTTCTGATCTATCAAATTGAAAATACCTTGTATGTCAGAATTATATATTTCAATGAATTCCAGCATCGGTATTGAGGTTAATGAGTATGTTGCTAATATGGAACTGAACTTACGAGTCACATCGACTATTATCACTTCTATTGTTTCAATAGAACGTCCCAATGGAAACAAGTTCAAGTTCTTTAATCTCGACTTAAGGTGATTGAAAATACTGTGGAGTCCTATTTCAAACTTTTCCAACACGTTCTCGGAATCGGATAGAAAATCTTCAATAGGAAAGTCTTTGAAGAGAGAGTTATATACCTTGGTTATGCTGATCTTGTCCTGTAGTCCAGTGTCGTTTTGGAAACTTAATGTTACATGGAATCTTCTAGCCTTGTTAAGAATATCTATGGTGGTGGTGACTTCAGGTGCTACAATTTGCTGGGAAATAGAAGTCAAGGCAATTTCAAGAGAACGCCAAAACAGCAATTCTTCGATTATGGAATCACCGTCCCAAGGATTATGGTCTAGTTTGGTTACAGATTGGATTTGCTTGATCCAATTGTTTACGATATTGGTCAACTCGTTGAGTAGTACAGAGTCCAGGATAAGTGGTTCTAGAATCTCATCGCTTATCTCTACACAATTATTTGTGATATTCTTGATTTTGGGATGGGCGGTCATGAGCAAGTCAGGAATCTGAATCAGTTCCTGGAGATGCTGAAGCGATAATGTCAACTCATTGAGTTTTTTTTTAGCAGCATTGACTGTGTTTTGGGAAGAAGTTGAAGTTTTTCCATCTCTATTGCCATTTAATGTTGTAGGCGAGGCCAAATCGGTACTATTATTGATGCTATTGGAAGTAATCAATTCAAAATAAGGCGTCAATCCAAGAGCTACAACTGACCGCAATCTTTCAAATGACTCCACAGTATCTATAGATTCTTCCCCGGTAACGCTGTTAACAGATGTAGTGGTATTGGGGATGTTGAGTATGTTCAATTGGCTTGTCAAAGGCTTGTTCAATGCGAGTGGTCCCTTGTTGGATTTGATGAGAATTATAACTGCTACCACAGCAGCCTTGCCTGCTTGGGTCGGGGACAACTCCAGAATCACGTCCACATAGTTTTGATCCGTGTACTGGACTATATAGAGTGTGTCGGCATTGTGGTTGTTAATGAAAAGCTGTAGAGTCTGAGTATCAAAATTGATATCAGGGGTACAACTTGCAGAAAGTGCAAGAAAGTTGCTTATGAATTGCAACAAATTGTCCGACAGTATCGTCAGATCTGGCGGGACTTCCAGTGTCGTAGTGTGGGAGTCCATTCTGCTTTTCTTGCCGAAAGTTGTAGTGCTTTTACGAGGTGTAGGCGTTTTGGCTCTGGAGGCTATTCGTGGAGAAAATTAAATACTGAGATCATTAATTGCAGTAATGGTAAACAAAAAGATTTCAATTTCGCGTGTCTATACAGGCACTAACAAAAGTGGTTGGAAAAGTGACTGGGAAGTGGCAGTATGGTTGGCTAATGAATGATGTAACAGTCGTAATGATCGGAGAAAACTGAGAGTTTGCTGTGCTGGGATCGTCGACTTCAAGTGAGTAATTGGCTGTTCTGTTCAAAACCTTTGAGCATTAGACTAAATCCATTTGGGTTTAAAGTGAGCATCTGTTGGAGAATCCCAGTACTAGTCTTTTTTAACTGATTTTTCAAGATTGTAGTCATTCTGTGTCGGTGTTTGTTAGGCTCTAGGAGCTCTGATATTCTTGTGTGTTCATAAGTGAAAATGTTTCAGATTTGATAGAAATACAGAATGTATTTACAAAATAGCTGCGAAAAGCCAAAAATAGTGGCTGCAGGAAATGCAACCACCAGCAATTGCATGGTTTTATGGAATCTACTGTTGTCTATATTTGACCAGCTTCCGTTAGCTGACTTCTATCCAGCACAATTAGAGGACACTATAACAACTCTAAGACCATCTGCAAGTTCGGAAGGACCATTCTGCGCTGACTATACGAAAGAGTTGCAACCTTAGCGATCCTTCACTTGAATGTAATTTGTCAATTCCGGGCATGTCCATACGTTTAGAATCAACGTATATTACTTAATTAGAAACCGTTGGCGGAATATCTAAAGATAACGAGACTCAGACTCGGAAAACCCGGTGGTTTGTCCGTGGTACCATAGCCATAGATAGACGGCTCTGAATCTAGCTACGTATTATTCATCTGCGCCTGAGCAACTTGCAGGTAGCACTTCTAGATCAGGCATTTCAATTCCGCTCGAAATGATCAGAAATAACCGCCGAGTAGACGGACTTAGTCCGAAAGCAAAAGTCTAGCCGGCTGGGGGCTCCGCAGAATTAAGACTACCGCAACTTTAAACGCTGGTGGCATAGATCCGTCTGAGCCTGGAGCTTCGGACAAACCAGGATGAATCCGGAAGTGGAAGTGGAACCAGTGGAACAATCTTCCGAAATTTAGACAGACTATTGGGAACAGCTGGAAATAGCACTAATAGGACTACTAACCGCGAGCAACTTCACTTTCCTTAACTAGGGACTAAGGAAAGGTTGATTCTCAGCATTGTTGTACTGATACGAGGGTACGACGCTACATGGGAGTGGCGATACGATGCTCTCGCTTGCACTTCTAGAATGTTAAAGTAGACCCAGAGAGGTTAGTAGCCGGATCCTGCATAGTATGCGGACGGGAAAAATTAAAGTGGATGGAAGTTGGCTTATCCGACTATTTCATTGGAATTGTAGTGCAGACTGCAGATAATCCGCGCTAAGCCCCGAGGGGCAGGTCTGAGGAACGGCAAGATTATCTGGCAAATATCTAGCCGAATAAAGCCGCCAATGGGTGTATGCTAAAACCGCACATTTTATGTGAAAGTAATATGGCAGTTGTATGGTCCAATGTGTCAATTCCTATGCCCGAAATGTAAGGTAGTATGGGCGGAGCTCTCGTTCTCTCGGCTGCAACCCAGCAACCGTTGTGACTCTTGCTTCGACTCACAGATTTTACCTGAATCTGCGGATTTGGCATATGATTAAAATTCGATTCTGTGCATCAAGTGACATGCGTGATTGGCCAGACACTTTGAGGCACGTAGCGCAGAATGCCAGAGTCAGCTTCAGTGTGACAAAAAGAAGTGGCTCCATCCGAATCAAGCTCTAACCATTGTCAGGCCATCCTTATTTCCTACCACGGTTGTCCACGCTCGCGGAGTGAGATCATTATGGATCTATGGATCATTTTGGTTCTATCGAGAGTCATTGCGATAAGTGTCTGGGATCAACTGTCGGCAGTGTAGGTACAGCGTACATTGCATACATTGCCGTTTTGAGACTGCTCTGTCAGCACGTACCAGAATGCATGCGTTGATTACGATTACTTTTGCAGTGTCTGCTGTAGAAATCGTCATCCACCGTATAATTCGAGGAATGCTGCCGGATAGGCTGCCGGATGGAACAGATATTCTTGCTTCCGAAAGGTAAACACGAATCATCGGAGGGGATTCGTATACTGCAGACAGCACTCTGTTCTACCTTTCCTCAAGTCTGCCTCACAAACCTGGAATAAGGACCAGCGGTGAAACAGACAGTACTGCGGACGAGACACGGAAGCAAGTTAACTCCCGAAGTGTAGTGTACCCGTGCTCCACCACCAAAACAAATAATAGACTCTTGGCCACGGCCAGGAACTGGCTCTGTGCCGAATATTTTCCGTCTTCGAATATGGGAGATGTCTCTATTATTGAGTTTGTTTTTATTTTTTGCGCGGGCACTGTGTTTGTTGCTTTTTTGACCCAGTAAATATTTTGTCACTAGAGTTAATTTTTTCTGTTTCTGGTTGAAAATTTCAATTCATACTTAAGAAGCAATTGCCCGCTCTTTCCTAATTACTTTTCTATTACTCCGAACTACGGAACCAAATCTGTCGAACCAACTTATTCTCCAAAGCTCAATTCTCTACTGTCTGTAGTCTGAATTGACATAAATAGACTTAATCGCGTCACAACCAGACGGATTCACAAGTGGAGCAGCATCTGCACCCTTTTTGTCTGCAACCCTTGTCTGAGCCCTACGTTTGTCTGTCTTTTTTTTAAGCATTCGCCAGCTCGACTTTGAACTACAAGCTTTATTTTTCAGTCTTTTTCCGAACGCACCCAGATTTTGCAATCGTATCTAGTTGCAAATTAGTATTCCATAGCTTCATTATCACCTTCCCATATCCAACCCAAACAGCATCTACAGCATGTCCTCCGATGCCTCTATAGGGAAGGAATCCCAGGAACAGAAGAAGAACGTTCCTTCTAACTCTTCCACAGTTTCCGAGTCTTCCTCGATCAACGAGTACCAAGGTTTCAACAAATCTACGGCTGCTGATGTCAAGAAGCTCGCCAGAACCATCTCCCATGAGTCATACACCTACGAAAACGGGGCCGGTGTAGGTTTGCCGGACCAGGCCTCTTCCATCGGTCTTATCAAGTACTTGTCGCACATGTCGCAAGTGCCCGGTGTCAACCCATATGTCGAAGAAGAAACCAATCCGGAATTGGACCCCAACAGCGAGTCGTTCAACGCCAAGTTCTGGGTCAAGAACTTGAGAAAGTTGTACGATTCCGATCCCGAATACTACCAGCCCTCCAAGTTGGGTATTGCATACCGTGACTTGAGAGCCTACGGTGTCGCTGCTGACTCCGACTACCAGCCTACTGTCACCAATGCCATCTGGAAATTCGCTGTAGAGACTTCGAGAATGTTGCAGAAAGACGATCCTTCTCGTTTCTTCGACATTTTAAAACCCATGGACGCCATTATGAAGCCAGGCGAGGTTACCGTTGTCTTGGGTAGACCTGGTTCTGGATGTTCGACTTTGTTGAAGACCATTTCTGCGCATACCTACGGTTTCCACGTTGGTGAAGAATCCAAAATCACCTATGACGGTTTATCACCAGAGGATATCGTTAATAATCACCGTGGGGACGTCGTCTATTCGGCTGAAACGGATATCCATTTCCCCCATTTAACTGTTGGTGACACCTTGGAGTTCGCAGCCAGATTGAGAACTCCCCAGAACAGAGGTCTCGGTGTAGATAGAGAGACCTATGCAAAGCACATGGCGAGCGTTTACATGGCCACATATGGTTTGTCTCACACTAGAAACACAAACGTCGGTAACGACTTTGTCAGAGGTGTCTCTGGAGGTGAAAGAAAGAGAGTCTCCATTGCAGAAGTATCATTGTCTGGTGCCAACTTGCAATGTTGGGATAACGCTACCAGAGGTTTGGATGCCGCCACAGCCTTGGAATTTATTAGAGCCTTGAAGACCTCGGCCACAATTTTGGAAGCAACACCTTTGATCGCCATTTACCAATGTTCCCAAGATGCCTACGACTTGTTTGACAATGTTGTTTTGTTGTACGAAGGTTACCAGATCTTCTTCGGTAAGGCCGAAGAGGCTAAGAGCTTCTTCGTAAATATGGGTTACGAATGTCCACAAAGACAAACCACAGCTGATTATTTGACTTCTTTGACTAACCCTGCTGAAAGAATCGTCATTCCAGGGTACGAAAACACTGTGCCTAGAACAGCCATTGAATTCGAAACCTACTGGAAGAACTCTCCTGAGTACAAGGCCTTAGTTGAAGAGATTGACCAGCACTTTGTTGACGTACAAACCAACAATGTCAGACAGGCCTACCACGACTCGCATGTAGCCAAGCAGTCCAAGAATCTCTCGCCAAAGTCACCATACACAGTTTCATTCTTCATGCAAGTCAGATACATCATGGGAAGAAACTTCTTGAGACTTAAGGGTGACCCGTCCATCGCTATCTTTTCAGTCTTTGGTCAAGGTGTCATGGGTTTGATCTTGTCTTCCGTCTTCTACAACTTGAGTCAAACTACTTCGTCATTCTACTACAGAGGCGCTGCTATGTTCTTCGCCGTGTTATTCAATGCCTTTGCCTCTCTTTTGGAAATCATGTCTCTTTTCGAAGCCAGACCAATTGTTGAAAAGCACAAGAAATACGCACTCTACCGTCCTTCTGCTGATGCTCTCGCCGGTATCGTTACTGAATTGCCAACTAAGTTGTGTATGTCTGTATCGTTCAACTTCGTATTCTACTTCATGGTCAACTTCAGACGAACTCCAGGTAATTTCTTTTTCTATTGGTTGATGGCAGTGTGGTGTACTTTGGTGATGTCTCACTTGTTCAGATCCTTGGGTGCTGTGTCTACGTCCTTGGCTGGTGCCATGACTCCTGCCACTGTTTTGTTACTTGCTATGGTTATCTTTACTGGTTTCGTCATTCCTACTCCAAAGATGTTGGGATGGTCCAGATGGATCAACTATATTAATCCAGTGGGTTATGTGTTCGAGTCGTTGATGGTCAACGAGTTCTACAACCGTGACTTCGAATGTTCTACATTTGTTCCTACGGGTCCTGATTATGTAAACTTACCTAGTGGCTCCCAAGTGTGTAACACGGTTGGTGCCAGACCCGGCTCCAACATTGTTCTGGGTACCGACTACCTTGCTATTTCGTACCAGTATTACCACTCTCACAAGTGGAGAAACCTTGGTATCACCATTGCATTTGCTATCTTCTTTTTGTTTGTCTATATCGCCTTGACTGAATTCAATAAGGGTGCCATGCAAAAGGGAGAAATTACATTGTTCCTCAGAGGTTCATTGAAGAAACTCAAGAAAGATGCCAAGAAATCTCAGCCCACTGGAGCTGACATTGAAAACGGTGACACCAATGAAAAAATTGGTCTTAGTGATGAAATAGATGCCACTAAGAATAAAGACGACGACTCCGCCGACAACTCTTTGCCTTCTTCCAAGGAAACTTTCCACTGGAAGGACTTGACCTACCAAGTGAAGATCAAGAGCGAAGAGCGTGTGATCTTGAACCACTGTGATGGTTGGGTCAAGCCAGGTCAATTGACTGCTTTGATGGGTTCTTCTGGTGCTGGTAAGACTACACTTTTGAACTGTTTATCTGAGAGAGTCACAACTGGTGTTATCACAGATGGTGTCAGAATGGTTAATGGTCACTCTTTGGATTCTTCTTTCCAGAGATCCATTGGTTACGTCCAACAACAGGATTTGCATCTTCCTACTTCGACTGTCCGTGAAGCCTTGAGATTCTCCGCTTACTTGAGACAACCTAATTCGGTTTCGAAAAAGGAAAAGGAACTGTACGTTGAATACATTATTGACTTGTTGGAAATGTACGAATACGCTGACGCCTTGGTTGGTGTTGCCGGAGAAGGTTTGAACGTCGAACAGAGAAAGAGATTGACTATCGGTGTCGAATTGGTAGCCAAACCCAAGTTATTATTGTTCTTGGATGAACCTACTTCTGGTTTGGATTCGCAGACTGCCTGGTCCATTTGTAAGTTGATGAGGAAGTTGGCAGACCACGGTCAAGCTATTTTGTGTACTATCCATCAGCCATCTGCTATCTTGTTGAAGGAATTCGACCGTTTGTTGTTTTTGCAAAGCGGTGGTCAAACTGTCTACTTTGGAGACTTAGGTGAAAACTGTTCTACCTTGATTAATTATTTCGAAAAGTATGGTTCTCATGCATGTCCTAAGGAAGCTAATCCAGCCGAATGGATGTTGGAAGTTGTCGGTGCTGCTCCTGGCTCCCACGCTAATCAAGACTACCACGAAGTCTGGAAGAACTCTACTGAATACAAGGAAGTACACGAAGAGTTAGGCAGAATGGAAAGAGAATTGGTTTTAATTCCAAGGGACGAGTCACCAGACTCGCATTTGAAGTACGCTGCTCCAATCTGGAAGCAATATTTGATCGTATCAGCAAGAGTCATCCAACAGAACTGGAGATCCCCTGGATACATCTACGCCAAGTTGTTTTTGGTGTTGTCTTCTGCTTTATTCAACGGTTTCTCCTTTTTCAAGGCTGATTTGTCGATGCAAGGTTTACAAAATCAAATGTTTGCCATCTTTATGTTCTTCATCCCTTTTAACACCATTGTGCAACAAATGTTACCCTACTTTGTTAGACAGAGAGATGTCTACGAAGTGAGAGAAGCTCCTTCCAGAACTTTCAGTTGGTTCGCCTTTATTGCTGGTCAAATCACTGCCGAAATCCCATACCACATTGGTGTCGGCACTTTGTCGTTCTTCTGCTGGTACTACCCTGTTGGTCTCTACAATAACGCCATCCCAACGGACCTGGTCAACTCTCGTGGTGTCCTCATGTGGATGTTGCTTACAAGTTTCTTTGTTTACTCTGGTACCATGGGTCAATTGTGTATGGCTTTTATTGATTTGGCGGATAACGCTGCCAACTTGGCTACATTGTTGTTCACCATGTGTTTGAACTTCTGTGGTGTCTTGGCTGGACCTGATGTTTTACCTGGTTTCTGGATCTTCATGTACAGAGCCAATCCATTCACATACTTGATCCAAGCTATCTTGTCTACTGGTTTGGCCAACACCAATGTCACCTGTGCCAAGAGTGAGTTAGTTCCTTTGAACCCTCCTGGAGGACAAACTTGTTTGCAATTCATGCAATCCTATATCGACTCTACTGGAGGTTACTTGGTTGACGAAAATGCCACCTCGGGATGTTTATACTGTCAAATGAAGTCTACCAACGATTTCTTGAAGTCCGTGAACGCTTTGTACTCCGAGAGATGGAGAAACTATGGTATCTTCGTTGCCTTCATTGCTATTAACATCATTTTGACTGTTCTTTTCTACTACTTGGCCAGAGTTCCTAAGGGTACCAGACAAAAGAAGAAGTAGTCTAAGTGTAGTATTAGACTATATATACCCATCTTACTTCTGTGAGCTAACTTATCTTAATTAGAGCTTTTATAAACAATTAATATTAGAATTATAGAACCAAACAGTATCAATGTATTGACAAGGAATGGCTGTTTATTAGTGCAGAAAAAAATGCCATTGATGTTGGACATTCGGTATGCGGAGAAGGAGGACCCAATAATTTTTATATGAAGCACATTTAATGTATTAGAGCTAATAAGAGAAGAAATCAGACTTCATTAGAGTGTGGAGAGTGTAAAGTGTACAGCAAGAACTTAAGAGAGAACAAGCTATACCAGCTTAGAGATAGTAATCAACAGGTATGGCATGTCGAAGGGCTAACATTTTCCAACTTCAGATTATTCTTGATCTCCTTAGAATAGGCAGATATTTAGCCCCAGAAATTGTGAGTCTAGTTGTGCTCGCTTAACATTTTCTGGACCAGCTGATTCCTTTGATGCACGGCATTAGATTATATGCTTCAGACGAGTCCAACTATACGACAGCGCATAGAAGCCGGCCACAGACAACACCACCCTTCCATCGTATATATACATTGTTGGTTGTAGACTAAACGGGCAGTTTCACCTAAGCTAAATATGTCAGAAGAGCAGAACGGCATAAAGCAAAAAAATCATGCGACGAATTTTCATGCGATTTAACCTCACACCATCTGGACTCCGGACGAAGTATAAAGGATTGGAAATTCCTGAGCAATTGTGAGTTGATTATTCGCGGATTGTGTGAATTTAGGCCGAAATTCATCCAGACTCCCTATTTAAGCTGATACTCCGATTCGTCAGTGTCCAGAACTGTCATTTTATTCAATTCAAAGTCAATTTTTCATTCGTGTAACAAAATGGTCTCGTACGAACAGGTCCACGACAAGTCGATTCCCATCAAGGAGCGTATGGAAGCCTTGGTGAGACAAAAACAGAAAGATATCACTCTGGCCATCGCCAAGTTGGACACCGTAGAGTTCCACACGGACACCTGGACCAGAGGTGACAATGGTGGGGGTGGCCAGTCTATGGTGATTCAAAATGGTACCACTTTTGAGAAAGGAGGGGTCAACATTTCGGTGGTACATGGCAAACTTCCCCCAGCCGCCGTGAGCAGGATGAGGGCCGACCACGCCAACTTGAAAGGTTCAGAAAGCGATGGCTCTGTTAACTTCTTTGCCTGTGGATTGTCCTTGGTAATTCACCCCATCAATCCTCATGCTCCTACGACTCATGCCAACTACAGATACTTTGAGACTTCCGATCCAGAATCGGGAGAAACCCAAGCATGGTGGTTTGGAGGAGGTGCTGACTTGACTCCTTCGTATTTGTACGAAGACGATGCCAAGCACTTCCACCAGGTCCATAAGGACACCTTGGACAAGTACGATAAGGAGTTGTATCCCAAGTACAAGAAGTGGTGCGATGAATATTTCTTCATTAAGCACAGAAATGAAACTAGAGGTATCGGTGGTATTTTCTTCGACGACTTGGACTCGAAACCTGCTGATGAAATCTTGCATATCATCGAGTCGTCGTTCGATGCCTTCTTGGATGCCTATATTCCTATCGTAGAAAAGAGAAAGGACACTCCTTACACTCCAGAACAGAAGCAATGGCAACAAATCAGAAGAGGCAGATACGTTGAGTTCAACTTGGTGTTGGACAGAGGCACTCAATTTGGTTTGCAGACCCCAGGCTCTCGTGTCGAAAGTATTTTGATGTCATTGCCTGCCACAGCCAGCTGGGTCTATGATCATCATCCAGAACCAGGTAGCGAAGAAGAAAAGTTGATCAAGGTTTTGGAGAATCCAGTGGAATGGATTTAGCCTATTGCTTGTATATAAGTATAAACATGTTTAGAACAATAACGATTAGTCTCACAATTGATTGCACTATAAATATGCATGTACATCTACGATTTGAGAATTGGTTGCGAAAATCGCCTCGCATTATTATCAATCTCAAAGTAATATGAATCCTCGGTTTGTTAGATTTCAGTGTTGATTTATGTTACTATTCGATGAAGAACTCATGTAGGTCAAAACCTCTCTTTCTGCTATATCTATAACATAGTCTACCTGCTGAAGATAGAGCTTTTTTTCAAGTTGCTGCTTCTCCATTTCCAAGTCACTGATTTCACTCTGCAATATGGATCGAAACTCATCACCTCCCTCTATGGGTTCTTCAACAAGGAGTACCTGCTTCTTACTCTCGATTAATGTAAGTGTCCTTGACAATTCGTCTTCAATGTCTTCTGGTGAAGCAAGCTTAGGTTTCTGTAGTTTGAACCAATTTGTAGGTTTCCATTTTGAATCACTCGGTCTGCATTTGAACTCGATAAGTTCAGGATGGTTGTCATTCTCGTTCAGATTTGGAAGGCAAAGTACTGGCTCCAGTGGCCAATCTGTCTTTTCAGGCGATACTGTAATGTCTTCACTATTTGTATCTGAGCCATCGTCAGCGGAAGATGTAGAAAAACTAATAGCATGAGTGTGACTATCTTCTTCATTGGTATTACCTTTATCTATCGCATTCAAATTCTCCCATGTTTTCGAAACTGTATTCAACCAGTTTTGAATATACTTGTTTTGAGCAGCCTTTTCGTTTGAAACAACAAGAGAGAGTAATTTTACATCCTCATTTACTAGAAGTGGTTTTCCAGATGTTCCAGTGCTCTCAGAAACAACATTTGGCTCTACATTGGGGGTTTGAGCCACTGTAATGGCACCCGAGTCATTAACTTCGGGGCCATTAATCTCTGAATTGTCCACTCTATGATTATTACTAACTATTTGCTTTGTAGATTCTTTGCGCCATACTTTATGGCCTGTAGGTTTGGCATTTGGAAGTTGTGCACGCTTGTTCCAGGATTTCTTGCTAGTTCGTAATTTGGAAGAAAATAGGTTTCCGAATAAGTGAAATTGTGATATTGCTGCAACACCATTTGAAGATTCTTCGACCCCTGCTCGTCCTTCATCTCCGTCTTGTTTCTCTCTTCTCTTTATGTGAACTGCTGCCAAACATTTTCGAACTTCAGAGAATAAGTGTCGATTATTTCCTGTTTCTTGTAGTTGACTCCATGTTATACTAGTTCTAGCAAGTCGAGGTGTACGAATACCATGCTTTTGAGCATTGTCATAATAAACCTCGCTCTGAGAAAATTTAGGTATTGCTCCCCAACCATCTTCAATGTTTCGGTGACGGCTACAATATTCATCGATCACCTTTTCCTGTTCAATATCAATGAAAGGTGTCCATTCATTATTGGTCGCTGGATTATCTTCACTCTGATTTCCAAATATTTCAACGAGATATGGAACTGACGTAACTTGTTGCTGGATTGTGCTCATTGAACAATCTTCTAAATCATAGGAAATGTCTTCGGCTTGCTCCAGTAGCTCTTCATCAAAAGATTCAGTTGGTGGTTCGAACAACTTTCGACAACGTTTAGGTGAAACATAATCTCGATCTAATTTTCTCTTGCTAGATATTGTATCAAAGAGTGACTCTGGTCTAACAGATATACCTCTCAATTTGTAATCTCTAGCTGATAAGAAACTTGTCTTCTTATTTGTTGCTTCTTCCTTTTCAAAATCAAGTAAGCCATCTTTAGTTGGATTTTCCTTCTTTCTAGTAGATTTGACTGAATTTTGCCTTTGATATTGACTACCTAGACGCTCTACAAAGACAAACAGAGGATCGTAACGAGACGGTACCCAAGCTGGCATGATTACAAATAGTTACTTGCAAGAGGATTTATAGAAATCTTAGAAGTGAAGTTTTAAAGTTGAGGCGCCAAATCACATTTTGCACCCATAGATGAAATTTCGCAGCCAATTCCAAAGTTGGGTCAAGCCACTTTTTCAGAAGATACAAATATAATACTTACAGTATAAAATTCAATAAAACTAGATAGTCCTGAATTTGGATTTATTGGACTACTATAGTATACAATTCGTTTTAAAAATCCGACGGAACCAATTCTTTGCAGTTGTATCAATAACGAAGACTAAGAACTTGTTGGACAGTTCCATACTACTAGCCCTCTTCCAAAATCGCACACAATATCCAACTAAGTATTATTTACCGAATCTTCCCGAAGTGTGGTGGAGAAGAAAAGGGTCCAAATGGTGGAGGAGGAGTTGCTGGGTCAAAGATAAGTTCTCGCGCCAATATTTGTCCCCCACCAACTTTTTGCAACTTGTCGGCACAAAGATTTTGCGAAATGTGGGGGTATAAATAACTCCATAATTCAGCCAGTCGAAGAAGTTCAGCCTCAAAAACCACCATAAACCACTTCCAGACCCAAACTATTTACCATGTTGGCAAAGTACTTCCCCCAGATCAAAAGCGTCAAAACTTACATTTTCAACCAACCCGGAATCGGTGGTGACTACCACAATGTTGAAAGGGGACATTGGTTGATTGACCATCCCATTGCCAACCCCATGTCCAAGTTTGAAGAATACAGAGCTTCTCGTGTCAGTTGGGGAATCAATGTTTTGGGTTCTTTCTGTGTTGAAATCGAAACTACTGACGGGGTTAAGGGTTTTGCTACTGGTTTTGGTGGCCCCCCAGCTTGCTGGCTAGTGGCCAATCATTTCAGACGTTTCTTGATTGGAGCAGATCCAAGAGATACAACTTTGTTATGGGATAAGATGTTTAGAGCCTCCATGTTTTACGGTAGAAAAGGCTTGACCGTAGCGGTCATCAGTGTCATTGACTTGGCTATCTGGGACTTGTTGGGAAAGTTGAGAAACGAACCAGTCTACAAGATGATTGGAGGAGCTACTAGAGAAAGATTAGACTTCTACTGTACTGGCTGCAGACCAGACGTGGCCAAAGAAGCTGGCTTCTGGGGTGGAAAAGTTGCTTTGCCATATGGTCCAGCAGAGGGTCACGATGGTTTAAGAAGAAATGTCGAATTTTTAAGAAAGCATCGTAAGTCTGTTGGACCAGATTTCCCAATTATGGTAGATTGCTACATGGCTTTAAATGTATCCTACGTTATCGACTTGGTAAATGCTACAAAAGACTTGAACATCAACTGGTTTGAAGAAGTCTTGCATCCTGATGATTTCGACGGGTTCCAGAAATTGAAGAATGCCTGTCCCTGGATGAAGTTTACAACAGGTGAACATGAGTACTCCAAATATGGATTCAGAAAGTTGATTGAAGGTAGAAATATCGATATCCTACAACCGGATATCATGTGGGTTGGTGGTCTTACTGAAATTCTAAAGATATCTCATCAAGCTGCTGCGTACGACATACCTGTAGTTCCTCATGCTTCTGGTCCATATTCTTACCATTTTGTGATCTCTCAGGAAAATACTCCTTTTCACGAATACTTGTCAAACTCTCCAGACTCATTGTCTGTATTGCCAGTATTTGGAGAGCTTTTCACGGATGAACCAGTTCCTACTGAAGGTTATTTGCTGATTACGGAATTTGACAAACCAGGCTTTGGCTTGACTTTGAACCCAAAAATTGAGTTGATCGATGGCGACAGCTTATTATCGCCCAGTCCAGAAAGGCCATTGAGTATTCAGAACGGAAATGGACACGCAAAGATCAATGGAAATTAAAACATCAAGAAGGATCACTAAATATTCTTCAATTTGTCAATCTATAGAATAATATATTGCTATAACACAAATGATACCTTCGATAGAAATCGTAAAGATCGTGCTTTTGTCATATTTTATCGATACATAATTCCATAGGCAATTGATCACAATTTCACATAGTCGAAAATGGTATGATTTAATGCCTTCTGAATCATCACCCGATCAGATCTTGTCTTACAAGGCTCCTCGAAATTATCGTACCCCTCCCCCGCATTTTTTTCATCGGAGGATTAATACACCGAGCGAGATCTATTTTGTATTGAAAAGTAGTATATATAATACGCAAGCAAAATATATCTTTTACGATTATTTGAACAATAATAATATTGCATTTATAGTAGAAATAATGACCGCTTTGTTAAAGGGAAAGGTTGTTGCGATAACTGGCGGTGTCACTGGAATAGGAAGAGCAATTGCTATAGAAATGGCTAGGAATGGAGCTAAAGTAGTAGTGAACCATTTCCCATCTGAAGAACAAACCCAATTGGCCGAAGAACTCAAACAGGAGATCCACGACGGTGACAATAACGTCCTCACTATCCCAGGAGATATTTCTTTGCCGGAAACTGGGAAAAGGATAGTGCAGCTTGCAGTTGAAAAGTTTGGCGAAATCAACGTCTTCGTTTCCAATGCCGGAGTCTGTGGGTTCAAAGAATTTCTTGAAATAACACCTGAGACTTTATTTCAAACAGTGAATATCAACTTGAATGGAGCCTTCTTTGCTATACAAGCAGCAGCACAGCAAATGGTTAAACAGGGCAAAGGCGGTAGCATTATCGGAATCAGCAGCATCTCTGCCTTAGTTGGAGGAGCGTACCAAACTCATTACACGCCAACCAAAGCTGGAATATTGTCATTGATGCAATCCACAGCATGTGCTCTAGGAAGATATGGTATCAGATGCAATGCTATTCTCCCAGGGACAATCAGTACAGCATTGAACGAAGAGGACTTGAAAGATCCAACAAAAAGAAAGTACATGGAAGGCAGAATACCACTTGGTAGAGTTGGAGATCCTAAGGATATTGCTGGACCTGCTGTGTTCTTGGCCAGTGATATGTCTAATTACGTTAATGGAGCACAACTACTCGTTGATGGAGGATTGTTTGTCAATCTACAATAGATAAATAGATAATGTGTATTTGTTCTATTCATGGAATCAAAAATTGTAAGCCTTAAAAGAATTGGAATAGTAGATCTTCGTTCTTGTATCTTCGTCTAAACCAATAGAATCAAACAAAATTTCACACACCTGGAACCACCTTTCAACCAAGTTTTGACCAGCTGGAATAGCACAGACGGGCCAGTTGCTAGCAAAAATTGTTCGTTCCGGACCCCAGAGCTCATATACTACCGTAAACCATGGTCGTAAATGTCTGGCTGTGGCAGCATTGTCTAATGCGACATCGTGTTCAACTTCAGAGAATCCTCCAGAGAGCTTCATATACGAATTGGGTGTTGTATGGTACATTTGAGTGATCAACTTTTTCCAAGTGTGGAAATCTGGATTAGAATCAATAGTCTCTGGATCAAAGTCCAAACATGGCTTGGTGAGATGGTTAATAATATATTTCAATCTCGGTACCATTTTGAAGACTTCGAGAGTCTCAGCAAACTGCCAAAGCCCTCCACTCCTCATATCAATACCCAAATCAAATACATAGTCTTTACTATCTAACCATTGAAGTGACGAAACAAACTGTGGATCAGATATCGTCATTGGTGGCTTGTCCTGGATGAGGTATCTAAACCCCTTTACCAAGTGAAACTCGTTTGGGTTCCTCGTCTTCAATGTGTTCACGTATTTTTCGACTCCTAAAGATCCCAATGGCATGGGTGCAAACGGTATCATAGCTTTAATGAGTTGTCTTGTAAAAGGAGACAGAACTCCTTCACCTGGGAGAAGCTGGCCTCTAACTATTCGACAAATAAAAGAGAATTCTTCGACAGGACAATCCACCCCCTGTAATTCTTGAGTTAAGTCTATTTTCGCATCGCTTTCAATCCAGACTACTCCTTTTACATCGAGTTTTGAAGAGTGTGAATTATCGACGTATTCGTCAAGACGACGATTACAATGAAGAGGATGCCCGTCACCCCAATGTAAGAGTGATATATTGACTAACGAAAACAAATGGATATGAGAGTCCAAGAGTTCATACTTAGTCATAATTTACTGAAGTAGTATACCTTCAAAAGTGTCATGAAAACAGGAAAATCCGGGGTATTTATATTTTTTTTTCAGTAGGACCCTTATCGTACTACATTTAGCAATTTACCACATCGATAAATCGAAATGTTCTAAATATAATATTGAATATATCACATCGAAGCATTTTAGAGCAATATAAACTGTAATCTATAGACTAAATTGTAGATTCGGCGCTGACAATACCTTGGAGATAGTCACTACATGACTTCCAATCAGACTCATTGACATCCTGTGTCAATGGTGCTCTTCCAAGATATGTCTCACCAATACCAGTTGCAATATGAATTGCTTTCTTGATTCCAATGACGCCAAATTTTACTACCAACTCTTCCGCTCTACTAATAACCAATTGCAACTCGGCTGCAGCTTTAATATCCCCTCTATCATAATTTTCGAGTAGCTTCACGTATATCTTGGGGAAAGCTCCGCAGAGAGCATCGACCGTGCCCTGAATTCCAACCACCAATGTTGGAAGAAGAATCTGGCCCAACCCAGTAAGGGTTACAAACTGGTTGGCTACGATTTCCTGATCTAGACCAATGATTGCATGATGTGCAACATCTCCATGGGAAATCTTTGCCCCGACAATATTGGGGTGAGCCGAGAGCTTCTTGATTGTCCTGGGGTCAATAGAGATATTGTTAGAAACGCCAGGATAGACGTAGATCAATATCGGCAAACCGGCATTATCAGCTACTTCTGTGTACCAGTCGATAATGCCCTGTTGTTTGATAGAGGCTCCAAAGTAACTGCTGGGTAAAACAAGAGCATGCAGAGCTCCGGCATTTTTCAATTGCAAGATCTCTTCAATGGCATCTTCAACTGAATTTTGGGCTACTCCAGCCATAAGTGGGAAATTGGGCAATTTCTCATGAATAGTCGAGACAAGCATAACTCTTTCTTTACGAGTCAAATGAGAGTTTTCACCAGTCGATCCCAACAAAACTAAACCGGTAATCCCATTCTGTTGCAAGAATTTGGCATGTTCAACCTGGCTGTCGTAGTCAATGGTATGTAAGTCTTTCTTGAAAAAGGTAGGTACAGGAGTGTAGATTCCTCTCTTTGGAAGGGCCGCTGAAATGGTCATTTTGATAATGAAATGAAGAAATGTTTAGATAATGAGGTCAAATATCACGATTCTCATATTGTGTGAACTATTTATTTCCTATTTATATCATATTCCAGGGAGATCCACATAGTTCGAATTAAGTACTTCGGTTGATCTTTAGTTACGGAACGAAATATGGGGTAATTCGCAGAATAATTGTACCGAGCGGGTAATAGTATTTGTGGGGCAGAAAAATGTTCAGTTTAATACCCCTTAAGAATTACACTGTTGAAGAAACAAGACAAACCGACAGAATATACATTGTTTGCAAAGAAATACTGATTGGTGATTTGGATTTTGGAAATAGCGGTCAATGTAGCTTTCCTATAGTAGAGTTCAGCATACAAAATTATAAATTCTAATTTGTAGATTATCGGAACTCATTTTCGCAGCTTAACATGGAAGTATTGACTCAATTATGTTAACTTATTTCACTGATGTCCATAAATTTTCATTTTTGTAAGTTGATGAAAACAATTGGCGCTTACTTATTATTAATGGTTAAAGATAAACTCATAAGTTATGAAAGCGTTTTAGCAAACTTTTTAGAATCAATTGCTATTTTCTTAAGAATTCTGAAATGCAAAATGGGTGCAAAATGGTATTTTAATTCTCAATTTTGAAAGACACTTCTCGACACTATTACGGTACTACAATATCATTATTCCAGTGCTTGTTGGACATCTGCAGAGAAAAGTGTAAAAGTTATATATTAACGTCAGTACTACTGCAATGATGGTGTATTGATTTCAGTAAAAGGTAACTTAAACCATTCGAAAAAATTAGAGAGGTCGGCTTGATTATTGGGGGACACCTTGCCGCCCTTTTTATTGGCGAATTTTTCTACTTTTTCAGAGAGGATCACATCCAAGTTGTAAGCATTGAGTCGCATATCCGAAATGATGCTTGCATCTTCCGAACGGTACATTGATTCTTCACTGCCATTATGGGAGCCATGAGAAAAGTGATTAATGATATTCAAGTTCTCTTGAGATTCTGTTTCTAACTCACTTATCAAGAAGTTCAAAATGTTGGCATACTTTGAGGCACTTTCCCAAGTCTCTCCCATATGCGTCAATAGCGAGATCAAGTATTGAACATCAACTGGAATTTCCAAGTCGCTATTGATAGCATTCACTAAAAGCAACCGCGCTGTAACCCAAAGAGAGAAGGCATAATAGGGACCAATCTTTTGGTGGAATGTTTCATCATCTTGAAAGATTTGCGAAAGCTTTTTGGCAAAATTGACTACATGCTGGGCAGCAGCTAAACACCTGGAACGAGCATCCTTAAATGAGAGAGGTCCATTGGAAAGCTGAAGATACGGATAGCCTACACTAGAATTGAGCCTGACAATTGTGGTGTAGTATAACGAATGGAAGAGAATATCCTTGTACGAGCTGATTTTATCATACGGTAGCTTCTCGTTTTCCAACAATTCAATATAAACCGCTGGCAAAGTTGCCTTCCATGTTTGTATTTCGTTATCTAACTCGGAAAACTTAATCTGCCAATTCAACATCTCCTTTATATTTGTAAGATCAAGTGGCTTTCTCATGAACATATGTATCTTTCCAAGAATATTCAAGATTTCAATGAGAAAGCAGTTTGAATCGTAGTGGTCAAAATTGATATTACTGACATACCTATTGAGCGATCTAGTAGGCAAATTCTTGAGTCCTTCATAGTCCTCAATTGTCTGTGCACTTTTGACCAACACTTGTTTTAAAGGTAGTGAGCAGTCGATTTCAGAGGAAGGGATCTTCATGGGGAAAGAATTCGAGGCACTGGAAAGAATATCTAACTGAAAGATTTCCCAGAAAAGCAGTTTCCTCCCTTCTATCGCTTTTCGGTTTGTTACATTTTTAGTTAGATTCTTGTGCCCACCATTGCGACTTGTGTAGTGCTCAAGAATAGAAGTTTGGAGCCTACCACTAGACAAATTAAGATGGACAACTCCAGCAGATATCAACGATATTACACTCCATGCCTTAGGGTTGTTGGAGTAGCCAAAAAGATCAAAAGCTAGTAAACTCATAGCTTGTAACTCCTCTACAGAGCCTACTACAAAACATGAATTAAGCAACCTAGAGCTGATGGACTCGTGAAACACCTGCTTCTGACTTTGGTTGATTAGCGACAAATCTGCAAATCGCAATGAACATAGTATGGCTCCTAGAAGTACTGAATTAGGAGCTGTTTCATATTCATCTAGCAAGCTGTCAAACTTAGTAGGTTCAATAACTGGAAAAATTGGATGAATTTTTTCTACAAAAACTTCAAACAAGAAGGTAGCTTGATGTAACGTAGGCAATTCTCCATACATGTACTTCTCCTCTTGCCCGGAAGCTGTGCTAGCAGACGAAATGATATTGTCAATGCTGTTCACATCTATTGTTTCTTTACTGGAAATACTATTGTTTGCATTTCCACTTCCAACATTACCAATGTTTCTAGTGCCAATAATATTTGCATTTATATTATTTAAAGCGTCGCCATTAGTTGAACTTTTAGCGATGATTGGATTGCCAATGTTAATTAGTTTGTCTTCTATACTTTCAAATCTGGAGGTGAACTGATCGATTTTGCTTTTGAGGCTCTGTATTTCTGTGCTACTGGATGTATGTAAGTTTTCTACAAACGATTCTAGACCGTTGAT
Source organism: Scheffersomyces titani (assembly GCA_030565185.1). Lineage (NCBI taxonomy): Eukaryota > Fungi > Ascomycota > Pichiomycetes > Serinales > Debaryomycetaceae > Scheffersomyces > Scheffersomyces titani. Next base: position 267,924 of record JAJMBD010000005.1, on the reverse strand, counting down.
TCTCTCAAATACTTGCTGGCCATAACCACGTCTCAAGCCCGGCTTTCTGACTCTACTGTAGACACATTCCTGACTGTGTCTCACACAGTAGGAACAGATGGGTTTGATCTGGTCACATTTTACCTTCTTCGATTTGCAGAAATCACACGATTTGGAGAGTTTGTTCTCATCCCCAGATTCGATAATATTGTGTTTTCTGTCTGGTTTTACCACTCGAGACATGGAGAGCTGATGTGATGATAAATTGTTATTGTAATCTTAGACAGAAGTGGATTCAGAGAATCAGATTATTCTTATTTTGATACTGGTGAATTCAATTACCCAGTTAATACGGTTACACTCATATGTCGGTAGTACCTGGTGGGAATTACACATTTTCAGGTATTTTCACCACTGATGAAAAATTATGGGGTAGATCTCGGACTACCGAATTCGGTGTTCGGTGTGGAGGATAATTTGGTTGCTACAGTAGTGAGAAACCTAGACTGAAAAATCATGAGACTTGGCGCGAGAAATTTCATTATTACGCTGAAAAATAGCGAGAAAAAACACACATTTAGTGAGAAATAGTGAAATATAGCAGGAATAGTGAGAAAATTAGTGAGCCCGTTCTGGGCGAACAAAAGAGATGACAAGCGAGATAGTATAGCTGACAAACATTGCATTGAATCGAGTGTGTATACTTTTGGCCCATTACTCAATATTGACCAGAAGTTTAAAATGCTCTTGGTACGATACTGAATCTTCTAGAAGTGTATGCTGAAAGTTTTCATTTACGAGAAGCATGCAGATCCTTAGTGAAAAACTTTCTCTTATGTTCTAATTAACTTGATAAAGCTACAATTAAGTGCCAAAATGACAAAAGACATTAGATACATTCTCTTATCATCTTGTAATGCTATCAATACCGATTCCTCTTACTTTCTCCATTTTTCATAGCCAAGTTTCCATCTCTATTGCCTTGGATAGTCTTCCAATTTTCAAACTACATGCAGAGACTCTCACGTGACTTTTTTATCCTCGGTACTATAATTTCTCCACAAATCATTATCATAGACTAATATATTCACTATTTCTTCTCTACATCTCATATCTCCTACGATGAGTGATCTTGGTAGCAGATTAGGTCCACAAGGAAGAGCGCTACTACATGGTGGAGGAGCCCAATTTGGAGAAGGCGACTACCCCAAAGCTACTCCTCAAGAATTGGACTTCCTAATCAATGACTTGAGATTCCCCAATCCAAACACAACCATCCAAACTATTCTTGGCTATTTGTACAACTATGTTCCGTTTATCAAACACGAGCACAATTTGCGTCTCGTAATTGCCAGCTTTTTGAACAACCCTATATGTTTTGGCCCTCAGGCTGCGCCTATGGAGCAGAATTATCTAATCATAGAAGTCTTCAAAGTGATCACCGACAAAAAGTTGAAAATCTCGCAACCTACTTTGACAATTAAGAAATACTACGAAGTTATCTTGACAGAATTGACTAATTTTGCTTCCTTTGATCCAGCTGCCAATTCCTGGAAGATTTTACCTGTTTTGTCAGGGTTATTTCTCTCGAACCAACTTCGAGATCAACTCTATACTGAAGTCAGTTATTTTGACTATGGTTGGTTTTTCAACGATTACGACAAAAATTCCAAATCGCTCTTCAAAAAGGCTCTTGGTGTTAGTATTTCTCCTTCTCACCCCGATAACATCATCAACTTGAGCTTGTTGAGTTATGCTGTGACATTCGATAGGAGTCAAAATGTAGAAGAGTACACTGGACAAATATCCAGCTCGTTTATTATCCATAAGCTAATGGATCTCGTGATTGTCAACCCCGATAACTCATCCAATGTACTTTTCAAGTTCTTCCATATTGATCCTAGAGATCCACAAAGTATGGACGTAATACAGAAAGAAATCTCTCAGAAGCCAGTGCTAAAACATATCAACAAGCTTTCGTTCTTGTTGGAAGCATACTTCGAGAAATTAAAGCTTGACTCCATGTCTTTCGAGTTAGTTATGGATTCGCTATCAAACATGCTAAATTTTAACAGACGTTTGTGCCACACTGCGCAATCGTCTTTATTCAACTCTCAAGAAAGCACTTCGGATTCAAATTCAGTTCATATGGTTTTCTGGAGATTGTTAAAGTCATTATTGTTTGCTGAAATTATCATATTTCAAGGCATACTAACAAGATTCTTGTCTGCCTCTAAACCTAACTTTTTCAATATCTTTAGTAGAAGAGACTTGGCTACTTTGGAATCACAGTACAAGCAAATTGCATTAAAGATTTTGCACAACTTGTACTATGTAAATTTTGTAATGATGTCAATTGGACAAGGCGGCTTCGACAGCTATAATTTCGTATACTATCTGGCAACTGAATTGGCACATAACACTGGCATTGGCTTTGAGAGTTTCACAATGTCTTTAATTGGAGACTACAGAGAGGTGAATCTTTACCCAGATGTGATAAATTCGGATTATATTGCGGTCTCGAAAGTGCTTTTTGTGTTAGGTTTATGGGAAAACTATCTCCAACTGAGGAAAGCCAACCAGAAATTCATAAAAGAAAAGATATTTGGTCTTGGAATGGATCTTGCTGATGATCGTAAGTATAAACAGGGTGATTTAGTTGAAGCAGCACATTCAGTAGTTCTTTACTGCTTTGCCAACAGCACAACGGATACCATTCACGAGAGTTTTGCTTATGTGAGACTACTCTTGGGACAATTTCCTTCCAGACTTTCTTCGCACCAACTCAATATTGCTATTGAAATGTTAGGAAGGAAGCTCTTATCGAATCCTATTCAATATCTTGATGGAGGATATAAGAATTCAGCAGAGGAGTTTATTGATTTCCTTTACAATGAAGCAGAAAATACTGTACCTGGACAGCAGATCGAAACGAAAAAAATTATTATCAGCGAAACCAGTGTTGAAGAGAGTGGAAATTTAGCACCAGAATATGAGTTTGCAAAGCGCTCTACTGCTGAAACGTCCAGAGAGGCAATTACCCAAGCTTTGATAAACTTGATTCCATACTTTCCATTGACTCGCTTCACCAGTTGGCTCGACAGAATGTGGAAATTGATTGAATTGAGCACTCCAGAAGAAACTGATTATTTGATAGCAACTCTCTGGAAAGCACTCAGTGAAAATATGGACTTAAACAGAGTCGAACTTGGAGTTAGATGGTGGTATGAACGTAAGGGAATGGCTGAGAAAGCCGGACAAGTATCTGTGCGTAAGGTAGCTAGACTATGATTGCAACTTTAAAAAATTATAATTGCATTCCGATGATCTTTCTTGGTAAATATTATACTATAATAGCTTTATAGAGTTTTATTATTTGAGTATTGTTCTAATATGAAAATATTTCATATTCAAATCACTTTTCTTGAACACTTTTTTGCAACTGCAACCAGTGTTACATGCAGTACAGAGAATGAGTCTCATCTCATTCCAAAAATTTCAATTCAAAATTGATTTTAGATATAGACATGAAAATACTATTTCTACAAATAAAAAGGGATAAACAATGGCCAGAAAGAAGTCTGCCGCCAAGAGGGCCAAAGAGATTGCTGCTGCTAAGGAAGTGCAAGAGATTGGCGTACTCGAACTAGAAACCAAGGAAGTTGCAAATTCCGAAAAAAGAAAAGTTTCCTTCTCCGACTCCGAATCTGAATCTGAATCTTCTTCAGAAGATGAAGATGAATTTGGTGATTTGATTACAGAAGATGTAGAAGAAGGTATCAACAATGTCTTGCAGGCCATCAAGGAAAATCCCACGAAATTGCTTGACCCGAATGTAAAGTTCTTCAACGATTCAGATAATTTTACCGAGGCTACAATTAAGAAAGAAAAGCCTTTGTACTTGAAAGATTACCATAGACAAAATTTGCTTTCTGGAGGATATAAGGATGAAGATGAAGAAAATGAATATGGAACTATAGATGGTGAAAAGCCATTTGTAGTTACTCAAAGAGAAGAAAGAGACCAATTACTTGCTGATATCAAGAATGCATTCGATGAAGAAGAAGATGAAGAAGATGACGATGGAGATTTCTTGAAGAAGAAAGAAATGGGAGCTAATAACATTCATCCAGATCGTCAGATTTCGAGACTTCCAGATCCAAATCAAAATGAACGAGGCTTCCTAGAAGCATTTGTCAATGATAGAGCCTGGATTCCAAAGAAGAACGATAAAGTCATAAACCTAGACAGAATTGACCAGAACGATGAAGAAGACTTCGATGACGCTGTAGAGAAATTTGAGCATGCATACAACTTCAGATATGAGGATGTGAACTCGGCCGAAATCGTGTCGTATGCTCGTAACCAGGCTACGATCAGAAGATCGGCCACCAACAGTCGTAAGAGACAAAGAGAAAGACAACAGGAAGTGAAGGAGCAGGAGAATAATGAAAAGGAAACTTTGTTAAAGAAAAAGAAGATCACCAAGTTAAACAAAGTCATGGACAGGTTGCAAAAGATAAAAGAAGCTGTAGGAGGAGAAATCAAAGATGAAGTTCTTGAAAAAGTGTTTGGTGACAGTTTGCTTCAGGAGGACTTTGATGATGCTGACTGGGACAATAAGATGGCAGAGATTTTTAACGAACAGTACTACGGTGGCGAGAATGAAAAGCCAACTTGGGATGATGACGATGAGATTATGGCTGATTTCCACAAGGATGACAATGAAGATGGACCGGAAGTAGAAGTAAATGAAGTAGTAGAAGAAGAAGAAGAGGCACAAGAGCATGAAAAGAAGAAGTCTAAGAAAGATAAGTTGAAGGAAAAAAAATCCGCTAAGAAAGATAAGGAGCTGTTGAGGGTTAAGGCACAAGAAATTGTGGAAACCAAGACTCATGTTCTTATTGACGAAGTGGAAGAGGAAAGAGGACGTTCTAAGGGTAAAGAAGACCTTCTATTCAAGTACCGTGAGGTTTCACCCGAAACTTTTGGTTTGACTACCAGAGAAATCTTACTTGCAGATGACAAGCAATTGAACACCTTCATTGGCATAAAGAAATTTGCACCATACAGACCCAAGGAACTGAGAATGAAGGACAAGAGAAAGTACACCAAAAAGAAACAGTTACAAGAATGGAGAAAGGATGTATTTCACGACAAGAATGGTCCAGCAGCTCCTGATGACGATAAGTACGATATCTGGATTCCTGCTGAAGAAGAACAAACCACTAGGAAGAACCACAAGGATAAAAGTCATAAGAAGCACAAGTCCAAATCGAAGTAGACTAAAAAACTAGCATTGCATTGTGTAAATAGAATCTAATAGAACCTAACTATATGATTTCTGTATACCAAAAGAAACTATATAATATTCCGTAGTCACTAACTATCTAATATAATTTGTATATCTCTGACTATAGATTATCGTGTAAAAGAAATCAGAAGATAATGCCTATGACTTTTCTATGGAACTAACTATCTAAGATAGTTCTGTAGATCACTTCGTTCTCTTCTCCGTCGAGTCTCTCCTTTTCGAATAGATCGCTTCCCAATTCGATTAGTCCAGTTTCAGCTGCATAAACAGCCCAAAGATTGATCAACTCAGAAAGGACATTAGTTTCAGTATCTGCAAGATCGTTGATTTCACCGGGATCTTCTTTAATATTAAATAACTGCCACTTCTCAGGTCCAAATGGAGCAGGGATGTAAAGCGCCTTGTATGACCCCTTTCTAATAGCCTGTTGTCCAAACAATTCCCATCCAGTTACTGTATCTTCTTCGTGTACTCTGTCACTGCTGTCGGATAAATAGTCCACCCAGGATGATCCTCTTGGTATCGCAACCTCTCTTCCCTTAAATGTAGTCCCTGGATGCTTCACATCGGCCAATTCCAAAACTGTAGGCAATATGTCCATTACCGTAGTGAAAGTGTCCAAGATCTTACCTTGGTTCTCTTTTAATAACGGAGGATAATGAATTATAAGTGGACAAACTATGGCTCCCTCAGTGGACCACATCTTGTACATGGAATGAGGAGAAGTAGCTGCCTGTGCCCATTGATCCCCATAGAAGACAAATGAGTCCTTCTTACCTATGTTGCCAATAGCGTTGTTATAGTACTTGTCAATGAAGGTGTTGATTCTCAAAGCCGTCAAAGGCAATGCTTCCATCAACATCCCTTCAGCACCATTGTCAGACATGAAGAGGATGAAAGTGTTGTCCAACTCTCCTGTACTTTCTAAATGGTCAACTACTCTACCAATATTCTCATCCAATATGTCAACCATGGCAGCATATGTTTCCATGATCCTGGCTTCAATTTTTTTTTCATTTTCAGTCAATTCTGTCCATCTCTTTCGAATCGTCTTGATCGGATGAGGAACCACACCTTCAGGAATGATCCCTACCTTCGCGGCACTGGCCAAACGTCTTCTACGCAACTCTTCGGGTCCATCATCGTAAACACCTTTGTACTTGTCAATTCTATTCTGAGGAGCCTGATATGGCCAATGAGGAGCAGTGTACGTCAAACAACCAAAGAATGGTCTTCCGTTTCTAGATTCAGACGTAATAAACTCGATTCCTTTATCAGTGAAATAATCAGTTGAGTAGAAATCCTCAGGTAACTCTTTCTCAGCATCAACTCTTCTGTCGTCTTCAGCAAACAAAGGAGGCAAGAATTTGACGAATTCACCGTTTTCGTCCTTGGTGATATATTTGTAGTGGTTTCCAGCTCCTGGCAACAAGGTGAACGACTTTTCAAATCCTCTTTTATTTGGCCAATATTCTGGCAACAATCCCAAATGCCACTTTCCAGAAATAAAAGTAAAATAATCACCATATTCCTTCAATATTTCAGGTAAAGCAGCTACTCTATCGTTCAAATAGCCTTCATATCCCTTCTTTCCAGCAAACTTCTCAGGGTGTCTAGATGCGAATTCAGCCATTTGGCCCAATCCAGCAATGTGATTATCCGTACCAGAAAACAACATGGACCTAGTAGGCGAACATGCCGACGCTGTATGGAAATCAGTTAACCTGACTCCTCTGTCAGCTAACTTCTGCAAGTTCGGAGTATGGATCTCTCCTCCGAAAGGACTGAGATCAGTGAATCCCAAGTCGTCTGCTACAATAATCAAGAAATTTGGCTTTTTGGCTGTGACAGTCATACTAGCGAACCTATTGTAATGTATGTCCTGAAATTTGTCCAATTTATATATATTACCTACGTATTTAAATAGTTATAAAGCAATTTATTGTCGTCCTGAGAAATCATATCAGTAGATTGCAACATTTCGTGCCACAGTTGCACGCACTTATTGAATGGTTGCGAAATCTATATTTCTCGCCTAAAATGGCCCATTTTGCAACTAATGTTAAAACCTAGAGTGACTTACCATCATTATCGTATTCAATGAGAATACTATTCTAACAATTAAATTCATGTATTATACCTTTTGCAAACTTACCCATAATCAATCAACTATTAAAAAATAAATAGAATTACTTGTATCTGAATCTATAAAGGAAAAAGAGCCGTGAAACGAACACAGATGAACAAAGAATTAGTAAATAGAATTAAAAAAGCAAGACTTCCAAGTTAGTCGTATTTATTGGGGAAGCTGAGAATAGATTTGGCTGCTTCTTTGGTTCTCGTTCTCAAGCCCAAGCTCTTGATGGATCTTCTGGAACTCATTCCAGCGGGCGCTGGTGTGTTGCTATCGAGTCTCCCCAACCACCATCTGGCAAAGATCAATGAGCAGATAATGATACAGATCATAACACCAATGATACCAAAAAACCAACGGTATGAGTCTCCCACCTCAGCTTCACCGGGAACATGGACGTTCATACCAAACAAACCTGTCACCAAGTTCAATGGCACCAACATCGTACCAAGCAAAGTGACCTTGGATAACATCTCTGTGACCTTATTGTTGGAGTTGAACGATTCCACCTGCAACTGGGCCAAGTAGTTGGAGTGGCTTCGAGAGAAAATCTTTTCGTACGATAATAAATTTTGGAACATGGTGACAACGTGATCCTGAATATCACCCAAGTATAATGCTATGTCAGCTCTGGGCTGAGCTCTACCTCCCATGCTGTGGAATTGCCACTGATTGGTGGGGTTGATGGTGCTGGCGGGCGCTCCGGGGCCGGGTCCGAAACTTACTCCACCAGTTCCACCTTGTCCGAAGCCTACTGGGTAAGGTGAAGGAGTCGAACCAGTAGGAGTTCCAGTGCCACTTACGATGCCAGTAGGGTTACTAATGGGCATAACGCTAACGTGTTGAATAGCTGCTTCATCCTGACACCTCTTTGCAAACATCTTGATGACATCAGCTTTACCAGATAATAACCGCATCAAAGTCATTACCTTTCTTCTGGACTCCCCAATCCTCTGTAACATGTTACTGAAGTCCAAATCTCGTGCTACAAACACAGAATCTTCAATAGCATCAGCCTCATACTCGATTCCTGTGATTACCGGTGCGAAACCATCGGTGATATCATCGATCATGGCATAACACAACCAGTCAGCACTGACGTCTACGTAGTCTCGCAATTGACGAACTCTTCTTCTCACACTCGCTGGGTGCGAAATCGGAGAGAAATGGAAGGTCAAAATACCGTCGCTAAATACTACAATATAGACGTTGATAGGCTCCAAGTAATCCTCAGACTCCTTGTCTGGCTCAAACGTATGGAAACAGACAAAGTAGTAGCTTCTGAATAATTCAACTTTTTCACGTGTTTCTTGCATCCGGATATCTTCTGCCGTCAAAGGATGGATCCCGAATGCCTTCGCCAACATTTTCATTTCAGCATCAGTAGGACAAACACAGTCTAACCACCATGTGCCCTCTCCGTTTCTGAAGAGTTCGCGAACAGTTTGGCCAGTTTCAACCAAAGAAGGAATATCTGGTGCATGAATCGTTTCTTCAGATTCCGAACTGAAGAAAGAGAATCTGTCGGGTAAAGACGAATCTCCGTCGTTGATTCTAGTGCCACCAAATTTGACCTTGTCAGAAGATGAATCGTCAGGAATATACATATCATTTCTGATGCTGTGGCTCTTCAAGTCGTATTCATCGTTTCCACTAGACGAGTCAGAAGGCAATTTCTCTTTCTCATTTCCATGGAGCGATTTGACGGAGTCGTTGTCGCCACGTTCTTCAAACACCCTGGACTTAAACTTGGACAAAGCGGTGTTTGTCTTATTCAAAATGTGTTTGGGTGTATACTTCAAAGCAGCAGTGCTGTTTCTAGAAGCATTAGAGATAGAACCGGTAGATCTAGCGTCTCTGGAAGTGACTCTGGAGGCAGTTCTTTGGGCAATATTGAACTTCTCTTGTCTCATCATTTCTTCTTGTTCTCTTTCATCTCTAATAAATTCCTCAATTTCATCGAAGTCAATTCCTTTAATACGAACATGCTCTCTCAACATGGGAAAACAGACATCTTCTTCAGTCTCCTGAGAGGATCTAGAGGCATGAGAATCGGCTTCGCTATCAATAGACGATCTGGACGTCCTTCTTTCTCTCCTGGCTAGATAGTTATCGGAATTATTACTATCCGCGGTCTTAATTCTTGTCATGGGAGAAACCAAGTCAGACTGAAGATTGCTGGACTCATTGAAAGAGTTCTTTCTGGCTACTTTCAGGTTTCTTCTACCAGCATTCAACAAGATTCCTGGATTGACATTGACAGAATCGTCCTTCTTATCTTGTTCAGTATAAGACTGCGACCTGGATCTGTTTCTCCTGGTATTGCTTCTCAAGATAGGTATAGGAGCGGCGTGAGAATCGTCTTCATCTTCATCTTTCAAGTAGAATTCCTTTCGTAAAGTATTCATATAGTTACGGTTAGAAACCTTGATTTCAGGAGAAGTAGTATCAGTTACTACAGTGGTAGGAACTTCAATCGTCCTTCTGCTATTCTTTCTTCTCTTGTCTTGAGTTGTTCTTTCATTGGCTCTTCTGGACGATCCAGCTGTTGGCAGAGACTTTTCCGTTTCTTGAGCAGGAACTTCTTCTTCGCTGTCGGAATCGGAGATAGCAGACGAGTCAGTTATAGCAGCAGAAGCTGGATTACGAACGGGCAATGAGGGTAACTGGTTTCTGTGGTCGTTTAAGACATCGTCAGATCTGGTAGCGTTGGCTAAGATTTTTCTTGCCTCTTCCGATTCGGAGCGGTAACTTTCGATGTCAGACATGATGAAAATAAGATTTTACAATAGTCGCTTACTCTTCTCTAATTTCAGAAAGTAGTTTTTATGTTCCTGTAGGACTTTGTCCAGACCTTAGTAAGTTGGATAAATATACTTTAGACTTCTTTTTGCTTAGGAAAGATATCCTGACTATGCTTAGACGTATGGCTAACGATTGGATAGACTTGGTCTAGATGAGATTAGAATGTAGTGGCAACGTTGGCGATGTGACCAGAAGCAACCATTGGGAATAAACGGGTTAAACAGTGAAGCCTGTCTCCTTATAATCTCAGATAAAGCGACGGGATGAATATGATAAATCCTCACTCGCTGGAGCTGGTGTGACTTCGCGGATGTCGAGGTCGGTGTTGTTGATAATAGAGAGTGACGATTTGAGATTCAGAACTTGAAAATCGTCATAAAGTGAAAAACTTGATTGTGGGTGTAAAGTAAAGGCAGAAACTCTGGCTATACGAGAAATCAAATCTGGCGAACAAAAGAAAGAGTACTAAGGATCGGTTAGTTCAGAATGATATGGCGCCAATGTGGACGAACTCTGCAACTGATATGGGTTATCGATGAAGAAAACTGATTTTGCCTAACATATATCCATTTATATAGAGAGCTTTAGATATGCCAAAAATTTTTATTCCGCTGAATTTCTTTTGTCCCATCTTCAGAAACAGGTTGAAGATCCATGCCGCAGTAGCTACTCGCAATTTCCCCAATCCTGCTGCAGCCATAACTAGATGCAACCTGTCAGCGCCACATGGGACCATCTCATTAACCTATATGCAATGCTAGTAATATGATAGTTTATCAGTCTTACTCTTTTAATTCTAAACTATCATTGTAAAGATACTTGTATGCTCACATATATATGAATAGGTAGATGTATATGATAATAAGTATTTACCATTCAATATGGGTGAACTATGCTTTTTCAGTGTAAAATCGAACTCGAATTCGAAAACCAGCCCAGCCAATGCCCAAAGATAGAGCCTTGCCAAATAGACTAGTAATTATATACAGCCTTGCTGCTACAGACTAAGCCTTAGATGAGCAATAGGAGCTGGTACCCGCAACACGTGAACCGTCAGTCCAGATCCAATGTTCTCAAGCTCTTGACTTCGGCAACTGAGATGTGTTCCGGATTCCGCTTTCGATTTCTCGGCTTCTGTCAGTCGACTAGTTCGTGAATGGAATTGATACCCAGGCACTTTTCTTTTGATTATGATGTAGAGAAAGGCGGCCCTAACATTCTGCTCTCCACACCGAGCTGATTGGGGATAGAGAGTCCGAGAATTGTTGGGCATACCTCTAGAAGTCCATTGGTACCGCAAGATCCGTCACAGTGCCACGGCTCCAAACTAAGTCGGGAATTCAAAAAATTGTCGCAACCGTTGATACATTTTTCGGCAGGTACAGTGTTGTCACCATACCCGAATTTTGTCCCACACCTCCATACAATACTCTTCGTGTTGACGTCAAGATTGTTCGAAGTGTAATACAGAATGTCCGGCCCAGGTTCCGATGTTGATGGACTGCGACATTCTTTTTGGATGTCTTCCGACCAGATTACTAGATAGAGTGTCTACCCTCGGAAGGGCCGACTTTTCAACTAGAAATAGTTTGCGGCATTCATATTTTCGGCCCACATGCAGATTTTCGCTTAACGGCTGCACCGAGCCGTTTTTGATTGAATGCGGATTCTGTATTGTGGGTGCAAATCCTTAAATTGTAGTCTAATCTTGTTCAATAGTTTTATAGTTGATTATAATTTCAGCATCATTTAATACAATATATGGCGTGGCTCGAAGAAGCTTCCGCTGACTTCACCAGCAGTCCTTTTTAGTTGTGTTGAATGTGATTTCTCTTTAGTATTTGAGCAATTGATTTCGGCCAAGAATTACTAAGAGTTTAAAATCAGCTCATTCGCTAACGACCTGAAGCAAGGTACTAGCTCAGGAGAGAAATTACCTCCCTGGAAGTACTTGAGCATCACGCACGACATTTCGCATGCTCTTTAATGACTGGATCTACCTGATCTATTCATCTCGTAGGATATTGGAATAGGATTCAATTCCTCATCTACAAAAAATATTCAAGTCGTGCTGTTTGGAAGTTTTTGCTTGGTAATTTACAATGTTTAACTTCTTGCCCAAAGAACTTCTTTCAGTCTTGGTTGAAAGACTGAAAGGAGTATATCAACAGTCCAAACTAGAAGCACTAGAGCCTACGCCAGCAGCTAATGCGGAGACCCCGGAATACTTCTATATATATGTAGATTTGCGAGGTACGACTCTCAATATTTTATGGAGTGCGACATTTTGTTGCAGATCGAGCAACTCATTTCTGAAGTGCAGATTTGAATCTACCCTCGGATTTCCATTCTTCTGGGATTTTCGATTCCAGTCTAACATTTCTACTAATTCACAATGCTGCTTGTAATGACACATACCTACATATTCTACACGCAATTGCCGTAATCTTGCAGTGATTTCTTCTCTCACATATAGAATTTATTAGATATCAGATCACACAAAAAACTCTCAGTTCATGGAAGAAACTTATATATATATAGATCCGGCCGCCTTGCAAAAGATTGTTTCGTTATAGTTATATGTACCTCCGGGTAACGACATGCTTAACCTCAACGATGTGCTCCTCACAAGGGGCAACCATCTACCTAGTTCTAGCCATAATAGCCCTTCCAATACAACTCTGATGTCTTCGCGGGAAGCGCGAGATGGTGAGAACAATGCAAAAGCGAAAATCTATAGTGCCAATGAAATAGCCCCCCTGAGCTTCCAAGAGGATGACTATCGCAATGGAAATGACTACATTGGCAATGAATACAGCAAGTCCGAGCCTACCAACTCTAATTCTACCGCTTCTCCTTCCAGGAGTTCACATAAAAGAACCAATTCTCTTTTCCACACTCCAGCGGATTCAAGCTTGTTTCCCGTTTCTGAAAACTACACTTCTTCTATCCCCACCGATCCTAATGTGCCCAAGTCTCCTTACTCGCTTGGTTCTTCGCTCAAGCCTCTGCAAATGGCTCTGAGCCTGAGTCAAGGAGCTGTGCCAACAATCGATCTTGACCAGGTAACACACGCCTCTGCTACATTCCAGCGCCGTATAAGCCAAGGCTCGTCACCTATTCTACAAGCTATTCCCAATGAGCAAATATTGGGGCCAACATACAACTACCGTCCTGTCAAGAGCAGCACGCTCAAAAATGATCGTTCCTCTTCAAATAACTCCACGGACATTTCAGCAAACATAGAAGAATTATCAATATTCAGCTTCGGCAGTTACACGTTATCCAACAACAGCTTCACTTCTTCTTCAACCAGTCTGGCAGTTGGTCTTGGGATGGACATGGGTAACGGAAACAGAAATGGTAAGAAAGATCGTCGCAATAGCAACTCTTTTCGAGCACAACCACAGACTCCACTATACTGTTACCCCGGAAAAGACTCTCTCTCAAAAAAGTCCGCAGCCATAGAAGCTGCCATTTCATATACCCAGGGATGGGATATCATACCCTCGCCGGCTGGAGCAAGCGATATCAGTTCCAAGTGCCCTACCGCTTACGAATCTGCAAAACGGTATCCCCGTTTGGGTGCAAATTGGCCGCGAAAAAAGAATGCGGACTCCAAGAGGCCGACTAATAGAATCAAGGAAGACACAGGCGATTCACTTGAGCAACTGGAAAACGAGTCAGACCCCGAAGATTATGTAATGTTGCAGAAGAAGGCACTCAACGACCCAAACTTGCTCCCTGAAACCTCCCAATCACTTCTAGCCAAGTACTGTACCAGCGACATGGATGCCAATCCTCAGAGTTCCAAGAAGGGCAGCATCTTGGGAAGGACAATTTTGAAGCTCAAGGGCAAAACCAGTCTTGTGAAGAACACCTAGATTCAGTTAGCTTGGGGAAAATCAAAGCTAGTGGCAATTCAGTCAATATCCGTTAATAAACAGTTACATAAATAATTTATAGAATCCGTTAAAATTGTATTTGTGAAGCAGACCTGGAACTGGCTTGCTAATTAGCTAAGTTCTTGTATTAGAATACCTATACTTAGTACAGTGAGTAGTTTCTCTTTTTTAACAATTTCGAGAATTGACTTTTTGGACTTCAATAAACCAAACAAAGAAACGTAGTCACGCTCCGAAATACTTAGATGCGACATTTCTGTCGTTCCTTGTAGGAACCTCAAAAAATCCTACCCTCGGAACTCGAGATATAGTACGATTTTGAAACGAGAATGTTGAAGAATGTGAAAGGAACTCTACTTCTTATTTTACTCCATAAACTTGGTAAAAATTGCACAAGGGATTCAATTTATTTTCTAAAGAATAAGTTCGGATTTAAATTCACCGGCTTAAATACATTATCATCTAAGAAAATGTTAATACTAAAATGCCATACAGCACATTGTGAATTATAATCAGCATTTATAATTATAGTAACAAAAATTAAAATATATATCTGAGACAGTCGGACAAATAAACTGATTACCTAGAGCTAAATGTGCAAGATTGACATCATCAGAAAGGTGCATTCTCAAAGATTGTTAGGTTCCTATGTATTAAGCGCAAAATTATCAGTACCATCACGGCCAGCCCTATTGGACGTATATGCTTCTGCCTTAATGAAAATGTTTTGCAAAACACAGATTGGGCCAATAATGACAGGGACAATCAAGTCTTGGCGGTACGGTTCTTCTATAAGTATCGTTTGACTATTCAGTTTGGCTAACTCCAACGACACAATTGCACCTGAACACTGCATGTTCAACCACTGGAACCTTAAAACTTAAACCGATGCTTTTATTAGAACAAAAACTAAATGCTTGACGGACATACCGTAACCACATCTAATTCGTTTGTCTAGGCAATCCTGAAAAGGGCTAATCCAATAAATCAGACTCGTCGTTCCTGCTTTTTACTTTCTCATTTTCTTTCAATAATAAGATAGATGATATTTATACCATGATGTACTGTCCTTCTAACTCTGCATTTTCTGATAATTTCGACGATTTCCGTCGCAAGGGCCAGATCTTTAGCTGATATAAGATCCGTTCCCATGAGATCCGCCACATATGTATTTAGAGAATCTGGCGGGATTTCAACACTGATTCCACAGATGCATAGACATCGTCAAAGACTCCTACAGTAGGCTGGGCGGTGATCGTATTTAAATCCTCGTTGTTGTAAACCCCTGTTCTGACGAGAATGGACTCCCAGCCATTGTCGTTCGCACCCTTTATGTCCGAGGCTGGATTATCGCCTACCATGAAAATGCTCTTGAATGGTGAATTCTTGGGCTCGCTACCCAAACTAGGCAAGATCTGCGTGGTTGAGCTTGTGTCATTTGCCAAAAGCTTGTTACGCCAGTCGATTAGAACATGGTGAGCGAAATCGTACTGAATCTTGAATGGCTTACCCATTATTATAGAGTGCAAATGCTGGCCGTCTTTCAATTGGTTCACTTCACGATACAAGTTCTCCACGATTATTCTAAACGCACCCTGACCAAATCGTGGCAACACATAGTCGTTGGCCCAGAGGAAGTCGTTATTACTGAAGATAATGGGGATGGAAGGATCTTCACGATGTTTTAATTTTGCGATGGGCCGCTTCGTTCCTACAACTCCGTGATCTGAATTGAGCAAGTCTGAAACAATCTGAATATCAGTGGTCATGTCTCTGGGATCATTGAACACCAAGATGGCTTCAATGGGCTTTTTTAAATCAACTTCTCGGGAGTAACGATCAAAGTCGTCCGCCGTGTACCTGTGATGTGGGGATACTGCCGGATTGGCCCTCACTATATCTATAGGCATAACTACATCCTGGAATCCGTAGCTAAGGGCACAGTGCCTAGCCTTATCTCCGGGACCCCCTACCACCAAAACACGGTCGTAAGCATGCTTATGGGCCAATGCCTTCATTGGTGTATGGCTCTGGACAATCTGTAAAGGGGATATGGGAACTTGCACGGTTTCTGATATAAACTGCACCCTTTCCTTCTCCAGAACTCCACCGCCATTTGTCAACAATATGAACGGAAGCTTGTGCTCGTTCAAGAGCTCAAGAGTGGGTTTGGCCCCGGCAATAGCCTTTTCTCCCCGGATTAGGACACCGTCAATGTCAAATACAAATCCCAAATCGCTGTTTCCGGTACTATACTTTCTCAAACTGGAGATGAACATCGCAGAAGCGCAGCTGCCGCTGGAACGGGTCCAAAGCGCAACTTGTCTAGCCCCTAACATCTACAGGGAATTCTATAAATATCTATGAGTTTGAAAGCGAACGGTTACTTCAATTGCTGAATCTATCTCTTTCTAAAGAATATCTGGTAAACAAAGATTCAAATCTGAATCGATCCGGTTATCACACGGGGCATTAGGAACACAAAACGAGTGCGACATCTTGACCGATGCATCCGTGCGCCAGTACAAAAGTGCTAAGAGAGGAACTGATAAGGAAATGTGCCAACTAGGAGCAAATCATGGCCAAATGGAAGTATATGAACCATTGGCCAGTTCAGCAGCCTTGTAATTGTCATGACTGCTAATTCAAGAATGGTGGACTGTGGTTTTGAAACTTCTTCCGCAACGTTGTCTTCCATCTTGAATTTGATATGCTGCCTCTTAAATATTTCATTGTTTAATCTTGTTTTTCATTGCCTTAAGCACCAGTTACGGCAAAGAGGCAACAGAATGGGGCTTAGAGTAACCTCATCCTCCTCCCGAGCTCCTAATTGGGCATCAATGTAGTACTTTTCTGTAGATAATTATGAGGAGCTACCTTTTAGACACCAGTCCCTGCCCCTTTCCACTTGCATGCCACAAAGTTTGGTTTCAAGCCACCAGTTGATACAACCAGCTAGGACTATACCCAAACTATCACTTATGGAAACACATCCCATTGAAAATTCTCGTCGAGTCTTCAGGATGTCTTCGCTGACTGACATGAAGGTGTTCACATACAGAAAGCCGCCTAGGAGCCCTTCGTAGAAGATGAGCCCCATTAGTGGCCAAATGGAGCCAAACGGTGAATCGTAGACCGACTGGTAGAGTGTAATAACAACGTTGGCAAACTGAAGGATTGACAATACGTAGAACTGTTTGATTCTGATGCCGAAATTTATCGACGAACGCAGAATGAAGACTCCTAGTTGATACAAAAATCCATAGACTACATAGATATCTCTGTAAGTCGAGAACAACCAATGGGGTAAGTTGTCCAAAGGAAACAATAAGGTAGGAGATATGCCTTGGTTGATTACATACTCTGAGACATATACCGAACTCAATGGTAGCATATAAGGAACTATTAGAGGTATGATTAGAGTTAAAGTTTTTGAAGCATGGAGTTTGAAGCTTTCTATAGTATATGCTTTTGGTTCATAGAAATCACCACCGATGCGGTCTGACGTCTCTAGCTCTGTTTCCATTGTGTCTATCTCGGTTTCCTCGTCTATTATAGGTTCATATACACTTTCATTTAGTCCCGGTGAAGGTAATAACATGTAGAAAGTAGCAAGGAAGCCAAGAGGAGCCAATGCAAATAGTAAAAGCACCAACCACACCTGAATGCCTAATACGTTTGTCATGAACATGAACAAGAAGCTTCCAAAAAGACCAGCACCTCCTGTACCACTGGCAAATCCCCCTAGTGACATTTCTTCGTTGTAATAATGTGTCAATTGCAAAAACGAAACTTCGCCAAAACCCGAAGAAAACGACGCTAGAACAATACCAAACACCTTAGCACCGATAGAATATTCGGGGGTCAAACTGATCAATAACATTCCTATAGATGAAAGTGCTACAAGAGACCATAGCCTCGAGAGATACGGTATTAAATGAATAAAGAATGGAGCTGTGAGTTTGAATATAAATGCTGGAACAACATCAGCCAAGAGTACTACGGCCTTGGGAGTAGTAGCACCAACTAAGTCAATCGCGGCAGATAGGATTACCACGTAAAGTATATTGTTTAGGAGGCCAAATAGAAAGAAGGAAACAAAGATTTTTGTGGATTCCGGTAATATTAGGCTCATCATATATATGACTGGCACAATAGATAATTGCTGAAATGTCTGAATTTGAGATGTGGAGTATGGTGCGATGTATGAAGATCAATTAAAATGTAATATGTTCAGAATCTTGCTAACAATCTGAAGTACAATGAAGATAGCTCAAGCAAAGTCAGATGTTAGAATATAAAATCAATATTATGATATCAAATAGTGGAGTAGAATTATATATGAGTTGATGTATTGTTGATCTGTGAGTGAACCTGGATTGAGATCTGAAGCTATTATTATTACCAGAACAACTCCAGCTTACTATGCAGCGACAATCTACACTTACAGGTACAATTTCAGTATTCTTTCTGAAAGGTTATACTAGAGAAGAAATCAATAGATAAGGAAACTATTAGAGCTGATTACGTAATATGTGAGTTTCTGTAGAGCTTGGAAGAAAGTTGTGCTTGCACCGAGAATGCTGGGAAAGTCAACTCATTTCCTTTACGATACAATCCGTGTCTTTCTCTTCGTTTGACCAACTTCTTAGCTTTGTTCTGCTAACCACTTATTGGCTTGTTCAGACCAGATTCTGCGTTGGGAAGCCCCCTGGCACCTGACCTGAATCAGGTGGCTCAGATGATCACACTGCACCCGTGCCGCAGTATAAACTATACAAGCACCGACTCATCGGCTAATGGCCCTGAAATCAACACGTTGTTGCGAACAATTCGATATATTTCAGCCAAAACTAAGTGTTAATCCTTGAAACAACTTTGAAGGTGACAAACCGTCAATTATCAATATATTTCGCTACCATACAATAATCGTCGTCCTTTTGCAGCTGGAATATCTTGTTGCGTAGTTTCCCTCTGCCATCGGGTCGGACTATGAGTCAGGAATTTTGACCTCCTGCATATGCAAGCGTAATACAAAAAATGGCAAAATGGATTTGAATTTTTCAATCTTCAATTTTTCACTTGTAGATACTACAACTTCACGACTCCTACCAGTCATTTCACTACAGCCATGTCCCAAACACCAGTTCCTGACGAATACGACGACACCAGAATTTTGGGCTACGACCCTTTGATTCCACCTGCGTTGCTCCAGCACGAAATCAAAGCATCTTCTCAATCTTTGGCTACCGTCATTAGAGGTCGTTACGAATCTTCTCAAATCATCGCTGGAAAGGACGACAGAGCCTTGGTCATTGTTGGTCCATGTTCGATTCATGACACTGACGCTGCCTTAGAATATGCTGCTCGTTTGCGTAAGCTCGCCGATGACTTGGAAGACGACTTGGTCATTGTCATGAGAGCCTACTTGGAAAAGCCAAGAACCACAGTCGGATGGAAGGGACTTATTAACGACCCAGATGTAGACAACTCTTTCGATATCAACCGTGGTTTGCGTATTTCTCGTCAGTTGTACTCGGACTTGACAGGCAAGATGGGTTTACCTATTGGTTCCGAAATGTTGGATACCATCTCTCCACAATACTTCTCGGACTTTTTGTCCTTCGGAGCCATTGGTGCCAGAACAACTGAGTCGCAGTTGCATAGAGAATTGGCTTCCGGTCTTTCGTTTCCAATCGGGTTCAAAAACGGTACCGATGGTGGTTTGACCGTCGCCTTGGATGCTGTCCAGGCTTCTTCCAAGGGCCACCACTTTATGGGTGTAACTAAGAATGGTATGGCTGCTATCACTACCACCAAGGGTAACGACAATTGTTTCATCATCTTGAGAGGAGGTAAGAAAATCACCAACTACGATGCTGAATCTGTTGCTGCTGCAAAGGTTGCCATTTCAAAGTCAACGGACCCTAACATCAAGTTGATGATCGACTGTTCTCACGACAACTCACAAAAGGACTACAGAAACCAACCTAAGGTCTTGGACTCTGTTGTGGAGCAAATCACCGCAGGTGAAGATGCCATCATTGGTGTAATGATTGAATCTCACATCAACGAGGGAAAGCAAAGCATGCCTGCTGAAGGTTGTACTAAAGATTCATTGAAGTACGGTGTCTCTATCACAGATGGTTGTGTTTCTTGGGAATCAACCGTAGAAATGTTGACCAAATTGTCCAATGCTGTTAAAGCCAGAAGAGCCCTTAAAGCTTAAAAAGTTATCATAAGTTCCAAAAAGTATATATATAGAGTAATTACCAAATAAAACTATTCTTGTATCTAGACAGAGTCAGTAGTATGCAAAAGTAGTATGGATAAGGCGAAGCTGTGTCGCGTTTATCGATTTTCCATCTCTTCGTATACGTTTATCGTCTATATTCTTGCCTCTTAATTATATCTAGATATTCTCTTTGATCCAGGGCGCCTCTTGCAATAAACTTCTCAATTTTTCATTAGAAATCAATGCATTCCCCTTAACCCCATCTAAAAACTGCGCAATTATAGGATTGCTGAGTTGATACCCATGGTATCGATTATACGGATTTCGTCCCTTCTTCTTTGTAGCCAATGGAGCATTGATTCCATACCAATCCTGCTCAAAATGCTTGACAGAATAATTGTACTCACTGATAACCAAATCTCGGAAGTACTCTCCCCTTTTCTCTTGGTCTAAGTCCTTGGGGTCAGGCGAGTTTCCAATATACTTGACTTTTTCTAATGGAAATCTCAATGCTCTGTAAAGGTGATGGTCGAGAAATCTCGTTCTCTTGAACTCAAATCCTATAATTGTTATTCGTTCGGGATAACGTTGGAAAACCTCATAGAACCGACAAATCAGAAAGAGGACATTTTCAAACGAATCACGGGCGAACTCCTCGGTGGTAATTCTCTTAAATATTTCTTCATAGAAGTGCTCTTTTTCATATAGAGCTCTTGCTAGCTGATAATATGATAGGGATTCAGAAACAGGACCCAGTTCTGTTTTCGTTTGTCCACCAGATATTATGAGAAAAGCATCACTGTTGTCCTTCAAGTACGAAATACTTTCTGTGATATGGTATTTGAATGCTAAGTGGTCGTAGCCAACTTTCTGAAACTCTACTAAGTGCCACTCTTCAGCAGAATCTCCACGGCAAGACCCTCCTTTCCAGATAGCGTGACAAGGTAGAATGACAAGATTTGTTGGCATGCTATAATATACAAAACTGTAAATGAAATAGGCATGTTCAATAGATTTTGGCTATAATTCCAAATCTGGAGTAGATAGATGAAAATGCGTACACAAAAAGCTACATCTACATAAATTACCGAAAATGAAGAATACAGAGTAATTTCTATTTCCATGTTGAAATAGATATTGACGGAGAAAATGGAAAAAGCTTAGATTTTGTAGATTTACTATGAAGTTCAGCCAAAAATAAAATCATTGGATTTATCAACTGCTTGTTGGATAGAAAACTGGTTTTCGCAACTAATTTAGTCATTTTAGAACCAAGTATTCTAGACCACAACAATATCTCGAACCATAGATACATTACAACTGTAGCTTTTGTTTATTGCTAAATACAAAGTCTTACTGATATAAACTATAAATAATACTTTTTTCGTCTATTATATTACTGTAAGATATGTTGGTGGAGATAATGATAGCAACCTACTAAGGCAAGCCAGTGGCAGAAGGCTGCGATTACCACCATCACATGGAAGATCTGGTGGGAATGCCCGATAAGATCGAACTTTCCTGGAAGTGGTTCACCCAGTACAAGATGGTATCTTTCGTGTTCCTCGGTATGTGTGAATCGCTCAGGCACCCTAAGAGCATATAGAACGGCACCACCTATATAGAACAACCCTTCGAGTGAAAGCCAGAGAACATTGACTCTCTCGGTTGTCTCCTTCCAGCCAAATTTGTACCCAGCAAGAAGTACGGGAGTAACACCTGATAATCCGAAAAGAATGAACATTGTCGAACGCAAGGGCCGATACTCAGAGGTCGAAAATTTGGGATGGAGTGTCATGATAGTACAAATCGTTCCCAACACGACAAACAAAGCTACAAGTGCATCACGATAGTATGGAAGGTCGTGAAATGCAAACATGACGATCGAATTCAAGGAACAGGTGATGAGTATTACTATGCCAAAGTAATCAAGTTGGTTACCAAACCTACTAATCTTATGTGAGTGTGATTTAATGCAATGAAAAGTCGACGACATGAACAAACAGAACCAACAGGCTCCGGCAAACTGAAGGAAGTTTGCCTTTTCCCATACACCAAGGTAGTTGTCGTAGATTTTAAGGTAAAAATTTACATATATTAGTACTCCCCAGAATACTATTGAAGAAGGTATAAGGTGTGAGTAGATATTGACAGTTTCGTTGTGAAAATACGTAAGTGAGTGAACACATTCACGATACGAGGATGTTTCCTTGACATAACCAGAACGTATGAAGTGGTTATCCTGTTGCCATTCATCGAGTTCGTGGTAGAAGTAAAGACGTCTATTTGAGGTTGGGTGCAACTTAACCGAGGCATTTGGGATTTCAGCTCCACCCGCATTTTCAGTTTGATTATCAATCTCGTTCATTTTTCTCTGTCTAACTGAAGACGATAACGACACCGGCCGGCTGGTCATAGTCGAATAGAATATGTTTATGTGATGAAGAGTAAAAGAGTATAGTACTTTTTCTTTAAGCTCACCCAAATGACTAGATCTGCAGAGTTGCGACTGAAAATGCGACTATATCCTAATTGAGAAATTTTTGGTCTATAAAGTGTTGAGCTGCTATGTTTGTTGTACAGAATATGAATAAATTACAGTAGCGAAATCTTAGTACTTTACTATATTTATTCTACCGTAGTATATTGGATAAATAGATTATATCATCTGAGTACGAATAACTTCATACTTCTAGCTGTAGACTCTTTTGTCATTTCTCATTCTTTAGATGACAAGAAAGATGGTGGAATTCCTTCACAGACTTCACTGTATTGGACCAATTTGTCTGAAATATTTACAGCTTCACTTCCAACTATCCTATTTCTTTTCTTGTCGATTTTGTTATTGAAAATCTCACCAGTGTAGAAGATTCTCCATTGCGACTCGGGTGCACTCATTGAGCCTACACATCTCTCAAAATACCACTTGTTAACGGGATTTACTTTCCTAGATCTCCAGATCAACTCATAAGGATGTGACAGTAGAATAATTTTGAAGATCACATCCGCCAAACCAGGCAACCCCTGGTTCTTCTTTGCTATGGCGAACTTGTCCAAATACGCGATCTTGTTGTTACCACTATACTCCCATGTAATGATAGCTGCGCCGTCATAATCTCCCACGATGACTAGAGTTGCTAGCGAATTATTGATTCTTTCAAAATAAGAATCCTCGTCCAACTTTTTGCCAAACGAATCGTCTAGAAGATTTACCAATCTGTCTTTGTCTACGAGTTCATCTTCTATTAAATTATGCAATGTGAACTTTCTCGCGTAGTTGTGGGCATCGTACGACCTCACATCAACCCCTTTCTTCAAAATAGAAGTTGAAAGTTGTGGTGTCCTGTTGTTAGTGCTGGGAAGAGACGAAGAAATGATAGGTCTATCGGTCAAAACGTTATAAATAATTGGGTTAATGAGATCGTCGTTGACAGACATGATGTAAGGAGTCGTGATAATCCCTGTCGTGTCATCATTGCCAGATTTGGACGAAGCTAATGTCAAGATCTCATGCATGGTATTCAAGTTGGCGAGATGAAAATCACGTTGTTTTGGCTCAATATATCCAATATACAACTCAGAAACTATATCCGAGTATTCCTGAGACAAGTTGATAAAAACATGGCTTGTCTGGTTTCTCTCTACCGACGGAATACCTCCAAGAGGATCTATCATGACGATTTTTTCTACTGAGAGTAGATCCTTCTTGTCCAATAATGATTCACACAAGCTGTACAAGAGCTGGTTCGAATTGATAAACTCCTGAAACGTGGTCTCTCCGTTGTAAATGATGGGCTGGATGAAAGGAATTATTCCCTGATACAAGGGAATCAAAATTGATTCCAAACTATTAATTACTGGACCTTGCTCTTTGTTCTTGACAGAAAACAAAGACCGCAAAACCGTAGTTTTTAGGTTTCCCTCTTCTTCGGGTTTTCCAAGATAATTCATAACCTTATTAACCTGACTAATCATATACAATTCGTTGTACTTGAAAGAGTCAGTGGGAAGATGGTCATAATCTAGAAAAACAATGGGCGAAATCCCCAAATTTACCAATCGCTTGAAAGTTTCAGCTATGCCACGCCATTCTTTCGGCTTGATACCAAGGAACTTCAATTTGAACAACGCCACTCTCAATGGGATTTTCTTGAGTTTCGTCTCGTCGTCGTAAATATTGATAAATGGATTTTGTTTGTTCAAGTACCGGTTGACAAACAACTCACGCTGGGAGTCTCTTTTTGTCAACTCGGAAACATCCTGTTCGTATTTTGGTGTCGACAATATCTTCAAGTCGCCGAAGTCAAACTGATTCTGATACTTGTTGAGGTAATTCCGGGCTTCTCGCTTTGTAGTAGTGGATTTGAGAATAGAGAGTATTAAATTCCGTTTTGCATCAGTAATGAGCTTGTGAGTCTTCAAGTTGGAGATGAATTCTCGGTTCAAGTTCTTCAATTTACTCATCGGTCGAAACCAGCAACACTAGATTCCAGATATAGTCCAAAACACCATCATTCAGATCCAATAAAAAATGTTTATTCCCCAGATAATTTTCTATTACTCATTTTTCATCTCCTGCAGACAACCGAGTCAGATCCACAGTATTTCCAAACTAATAGGGAGCTATAAGCTTAGTAGTTGGAAGTGATTATAAAAATGTTAGGGCAATAGACTAGATGATCTAAAGGGGCTCATTGACATATTTGGAGATCGATATGAAAAGTGGTGTACTTTTTCGTGAAAAATTTGCCACTATGATTTGCACCTATGATTCAACTCTCATATGGTTGATTAGATCAACAGTGACATCAAGAAACTAGAGGCTCTATGAATTTTAAGTTGTGAATTCAATAATGTGTGAATTCAATAATGTAGAAATTCTAATCATCTTCGTCTTCTACATCCATCTCTTCGGTTTCGGCATTGCGACCAGATTTAGTATCGTGCAACTTACGCAACTTGTTCATCACTGTCAACATGAACGGACGCAATTCGTTGATCTCCATGAGTGACAACCCATTCAATTGAATGTTGGACTCATTCAATTCTCTCAAACCCTTTCTGGATTTGACAAGTCTAATTTCTCTTAAATCTTGAATAATGGATCGCAATTGATGGGAAGGATCTGACAAATCGTCAGTAGCTTTAGAGAGTAATATCTTTGACACTTCGAGCCAATTCCAGGGTAGATCACTAAACATCTCCGGTTTTCTGATTTCCTCCTCGTGTTTCTCGGTCAAATAAGCCAAGTTCATCCATTTAGGCGGTACTATACTACACTTGTTCTGTGACTTGAGAATCACAGCTACCCATAAAGGCACCCGTTCTCTTCTCATGGCACGAAGCGAAGGCACGGTATACTGTAAAGTTAGTATTGAACAAAATGGCAACTATCTTATAATAGCCTCAAATATTCATTTAGAATAAAAAGAGCTGAACTGAACAGAATGATAGTAACAATGAACTAGAAGTACTATATTTCAAGTTAGAAATCTCATACATACGCCAATTAGTTCGATCTTGTTCATGGAGTAACGTGGAAGAATTGTGATAAGTTCGTTTTCGGCAAGGCAACTGATTTCAGACGGCATCAAGTTGCCTTGCAAATGTTGTGGTAATACCATGGTCTATGATATAATGAAAATATGTACAGAATTTAGCTGATGGCGCCGAATGAGGAAATTTGGTAGCTGACAAATGAATTTTAATCAGAAGAACAAACTTGATATTAAGCAAAATCTACAAAGATTTATGGTTGATTATGAATAGAAATTTAGATTTGGAATTATGAAGTATTAATTATATATTCTACTGAAAATTGTAGAAGCCATTCGAAAAAATATCGACGCGCGTAGATATTCTCATTGTGTTAACAAAATCGCGAACCCTTGGTTTCTTGAATGTTGCTGACAGAATGGACATATGAAGTATCACAGTGCTGAATTCTCCACAGAGATTGTTATTTGCAAGAGAGGAAAGAAGATTGAAATCATCAATATCAAATAACAATAGGAGTAAAGAATTGTAGAATTTTAAAGAAGGAGCTGAATTATGCAAACATTGGCTGCGAAAAATGATTTTCAAAGCGAATATTTGAGTTAGTAAATTGAAGAGAACTTTTGACAAATTTTTATCGAACTTCTTCAAATTATTATTGATCCACAATCAAAAACACAAATCAATCACTGATATCTACTTAATTAATATCCCTACACTATACTTGATCTCTACCATTGTTACTATTATACATTGTTCTATCTATCCTCTTCTCGTGTGTCTGAAAGTAGTAGATTTACCCTCGTTCAACTTTCTCGTCTTCTTAGCTGGCTTAGGACCCTCACTTTCCTTGGAGTATGGGTCAAACGAGCGTTTCTTCTGATTGTCTTTTTTCTTATTGTATCTATTCTTGCCAGTATCAAGCATGACTTTATTGGATGTTGCAAAGTCTAGCGATGGGCCCTCCAATTGTTTCAATGTAGTCTGAGGATTCTTGTTTTGTTGAACACCACGGTTCTTCTTACGAATAGTGACGATTTCGTTTGGATCAAGATTATCTTCTTTGAACAGAATAACTGCTTGAACAGTAGGCTCACTTTCCGAGGCAGCATGATCTTCTTCAGCTACTTCTTGTTTTTCTTCAGCTTCATCTACATCTTCGGTAGAGACAGTCATTGCTTGAGATCTCTCAAGCTCTTGAAGACTATTCCAAACCTTTACGAGCCTCGAGCTGTATTCATTGCCAAAATTATGCTTCACAGCGACAGAATTTTCTGGATTAATTTCAAGCGTCAGCTGTCCCAGAATATCATAAATATTAGAGAACAAACGAGTCAGTTTCGAAACCAACGAAGAGCCATCAGAATTGGTCAACAAGACTTCATAGCTTTGGTAAAGATGGTCAAAGTTATCACCAGTTTGCTCTGCAATATTTTCATCAATGTTTGAATAGTCTAATTCAGGTACAGTATTACCATTTTGAGCATCGTTCCATTTGTCTACCAAGTCCCAGTCGTTGTCGGAAGCCAACTTCAATGTGCTTTCAAGCAATTCAGCTACTTCTTTGGCATTCAATCTCACATGCTCAGAGACAAAATGTGAAGCACCTAAAACTTTCTGAACATCTACTGGTTGATTCAAGTTGGCCAAGTTGACCAAGAGCTGGTTGGGCATCACGAAACGAACAGACTCGTCTTCGTTCTTAGCAATTCTGTCTCTCCAGTTGTACAAG
This sequence comes from Scheffersomyces titani, assembly GCA_030565185.1. Classification (NCBI taxonomy): domain Eukaryota; kingdom Fungi; phylum Ascomycota; class Pichiomycetes; order Serinales; family Debaryomycetaceae; genus Scheffersomyces; species Scheffersomyces titani. The sequence continues at coordinate 240,324 of JAJMBD010000005.1, read as the reverse complement.
ACCTCAACTACAGGCTTTTTGTGAGAAGGCACATTGTATTGCACCATGATGGAGGAGAAAGGCTCTCTGGGATTGTTGGCCATAACGGGACAAGAAACTCTGCTATTGATGTTATTGGACAAAGGTCTGTATGGGGTGTATTCGAAACGTCTTTTGGCTACTTGTCGAGAATCAAACAATACTCTTTGAAGCTTGTCGTTTCCAGCATCTACGAGTTTATTCTTCAACTGATCGAAAATGTTCAACAAAAAATGCGTATCAGATCTGGCGTATGCCATCATGGGAGGCAGCAATGGTCTAATTCGCCAGTCAGCCAACTGGTACTTCTTAGAAGTCTTGAAGTGGGCAAATGTCTCTAATAAATAGGCCAATGAAAACTTAGGAAATCCCAACAGCTTTGAGGCATGGTAGGTGTCAAACAACGAAACAATGTATAAACCAAGATCTCTCTGCAACCAGATGATATCCATAAAGGCACCGTGAAAGACTTTCACAATGTGAGGATCGGTGAATACCGTGTTGAGACACTCCAAATCGTCACGAAGTGCTAATGTATCGATAATCCAGTCTTGGTCTCTATTGGATATCTGCATCAAACATACAATCCCATAATACGAACGGTAATCGTGATGCTCCAAATCAACAGCTATTTCCGTCAGTTTTGCTAACTGTACGACCATTTTCTGTAATTCCTCTACAGTATCAACCCAAGTTGCTGTGGTAGTAGCCCAGTCTTGAGGAGAAACTGGCTCTGATTTCTCAAGAATCGAGTCGGGATACGGCTGAGAGTCTATCTCATATTCATATGGCTGCGGATAAAAGGCAGGGTCTACAACCTCCATTGAATTCTCGTACTTGGATTCAGGATTCCTCAATTCTGTACTTTCTTCATAGCTTCTTAAGCTATTGGGTTTAGAGTTGAGTCTGGGTTTGAAAGGATGTGCTTCGGAATTGTCCACAGGCACTCGAAATCTGAGTTGCGGTTTAGTTAATCTCTTCCCAGAATGCTTTACATTGGCATCGCTTCCATCTTCCAAGTACTGCATGTCTTTGTTGTTGCTTTTATCTTCGTTTCTTCCATTTTTGGCTCTAATAGCTTGGTCGAAAGCACCGTCGATATTCTCAAAAATACTGTCAAGTACATTGGCTATTGGTTTCCAGTCTGATTCACTTGATATGTTATCAATTCCAAACCTGATACTACTACTGACTTCTTCACCGGATTCCACATTCCGTATTAATTTGTTCGCTATATCCATAATGTTTTTAGCAGAAGCATCGATTTCTTGTGCCAATTCAGCATCTACTGATTTGTAGAAGTTTACGTCCTGAGCAGCTAAAGCTGAAGCAGCACGAATGGTCTGCATCACTTTCGGCAAGGAAGCCGCATGGATATCTTCGGATTGTGACATGGTATGAGCCATCTACCGAACTAGAATATTAGTTGAATACATAGAAGATCATTTGCTTTCAACTTTTCACTATGAAGTCTCCATAGTTAGGCTCCATAGAAAAAATGAGCAGCCATCTCCTCACGTGACATCCATAGAATTTTTTTATGTTCGCTTGATTTTTCAGTAAAGCTCATCTTGAATTCGCATCGCTTAACTATGGAAAATATATTTTTGAATAGTTTGTATAGGATAAAAGATTCATTATTTCAATATTATTAAGCATATTCTTTCCATTTAACCCATTTAACTACACCATGTTTACGTGTAATACCTGTAGTTTGAAGTTCCCTACCGCTGAGGATCAGCGCGTTCATATGAAGTCGGAATGGCACCGTTACAATCTCAAGAGAAGAGTAGCTGAGATACCTGCTATAGATGAAGATACTTTCAACTCGAAGGTTGCCTCATTAACTTTGACAGAAGAGGAAGAGCCCAAAAAGAAAGAAAAGCAGTTGACTAAGAAAGAACAGAGAAGAAGAGAAAAAGAAGTCATACAAGCCAAAAAGAGAGAGATCTTGGAAACAGCAAAGAGAGCTATCTTAGCTAAAATGAACGAGAATGGAGACACCCCACCAAAAGAGTCTAAGAGAGATGAACAAGATGTAGAAACTGAACAAAATGAAGAAACTGTACCAGATACTGTTCAAGACAAAGAAGAGAAAGTAGAAAAGACGGAGTCTGAAAGCGAATCTACTCTCACTGAAGAAGAAGAGCAGAAATTGTATCAAGAAAAGATGGCCAACAAGATTGAAATCACCCCCACAACGTGTTTGTTCTCACATCTCAAGTATAACAAGGTGTTTGACACTGTAGAAGAGAACATAGAATACATGTGGAAGAACTTTGGTCTTTATATTCCTGAACAGAGCTACTTGGTAGATAAGGAAGGGTTGATAGGGTACTTGGGAGAAAAGATCAGTTTCGGTTTCTGCATAGCATGTAACTACCAGGGCCGAAATGCTGAAGCTGCCAGAGAACACATGAAGCAAAAGAGACACATGAGAATACCATACGAAACTGAAGATGAAAAATTGGAGATTTCACAATTTTACGATTTCTCTTCCACATATGACGATGTAGTTCCAATCACAACTGGAGATGACGAAGGAGAATGGGAAGACGTTTCTGAAGAAGAAGGTGACAACGAGGGTGACGATGAAGACGACTTGCCTCTTCCAGAACATGATGCTCTCTACCAGCATGGGCACGAGCTTGTATTACCTTCTGGTGCTGTTATTGGTCACCGGTCCATGGCCAGATACTACAGACAGAACTTGGCACCAGAAAGAATCTTATCTGAGGGCCAGGGTACAGTTATTGCCGCTGAGACTAGACACATGATGAATGTGAAAGACAGACAGGTTTTGGCAACCCAGAAGAGAGCATGGGGCAGACAGAAGAAGAGAGAAGACATTAACGATAGAAGAGCTGCCAAATTTGTCAACAATCAACCTTACTACAGAGACCAGTTATTGCAATAGTTAGACATTCATGGCAATTCGTGGACTTCATTGGATTAATATATCATTTATAGTTAATTAGTAAGAAGCGAATTAACTTTTATTATCCAGAATATTAGTAGAAGATGATTAGTAAAAGATAAATAAGATGACGAAGGCAACCACCAAATCAACAAAGAAGTTGACCAACACAGACCAACTGGCAAAGTACAACAACTTTGGCGAGAACACCGTCCAAATAAATAAGTGAAATCTCAAATTAATACATGAACCAAGGAGGTTGACAGCAGCAAGGGCAAAGAATACCAATGTCACATTGGATTTCACCAAGAACACCGATTTGCGCAAAAACAGGAAGTTGATCAAGTCTTTGGACGACAACTCACTATTGAACAAGACTCTGGATGGTTCCAAGAAGATCTGAAGGCCTGAGAGCGACCAATACACTGGAGCTACAAAGTTGGACAAGAATGTCAAAACGCCGACTGGGATAATATCATACGACTTGATTCCATTATATGCATTGGACAAGTCCACAGTGGCCAACAGGTTAGTGTTTCCAAAGCAAAAGAACGAGAGGTTTTGCATGCAAATAGTGAAAATTGTACAAACTACAATAAGCTGATCAATGTCAACACCTTTGACTTGACTTGAGACAATGACCTTGGTGAAGGCAAACTTGATTAAAAAAAAGGCTAGGAACATGGGGATATTTTCATACTTGGACTGTTGTAACAAATATAACGTTGAAATGTTTATCATATCCGTAATGATCCCAGAACTAAGTTTCTTGATCTTGCCTGCCGCGATTCTAAGTCCCAAGAGACCCAAAATAAAGTAGCCACTTAATCTAGCAATCAGAATATTGAGGTCTTGTATTTGGAACTTGAAATCTTGGTCATTCAACGACTTGATATCAATATCGTACGACTTCAAGACCCACATAAATAAGAAATTGAGCCAGCGTGGTACATCATAGCCGTCATTGAAGAATTGACATACCTTGAACAGGAACGATATAGAGCTGGCTACAAAGATTAGAACAAAAGACAACAAATTTCCTGCTTGTTGAAAATCAGAATTTCTCACTTGTGAATCGTTAAGGATACTTAAACATTCGACGATTCTTCCTTGTGCAAATATGGCTACTGTAGTCACAAAATATGTAATTAAGTTCAATACCCACAACAAATCGGTGTTCTGGTTAATCAAGTAGTAGGAAATCGTGTTAGACGAAGAGTATTTTTGTCCACTATTGTTCCACGATCTGATGATTCTGATTCCAAAGAATACCAAACTCCAGTAGAAGGCATTGGCTCGGTTGAAACTGAAACATGTGATAGCTAAATATGCAAAAGTCAAGATGGTGAAAAACCACCAAATCTGATGTTCCTCTTCAATTAGAGAAGAGCCATGGAAATGTAACGAGTATACTAATGCAAATACCTGAAAGTATTGCGCAACCTTGGAAGAAGTTTCAGACTGTTTCAAGAAGTACCAGTTGAATGTGACCAAGGAAACTACTGCCGAAAACACCGTCAAAGCAAAGCCTGTCCAGATATCGTTATAGTTATAATTTGTAGCTGCAGAAGCCAAAACGTCTTGCACCTTTAACAAGAATTCGTAGTGGTCATCGATAGAACTGACTACCTTAGAGTCTTGCAATCGACTCCATTTTTCCCACACATCCAAGTGTTCCAGCTTGTCGTGTTTGGCAGAAAACAAATCCATGAACTGGTTACAATTTTCCATCAATATAGATATCTTCTTCTTTTCATTGGACCAGAGCTCTAACAACTCTCTGATAATGATACCTAAACTGTTTTTGGGAATAGGAAAGTTCAAAAGTCCAGCCAAAGAAGGCACCAAATCGATTTGACTTACTGAAGAGTAGTACGAGTAATCTGGAGAATTTTCTAAAGGTGCTTCAAGCACATTCTTATGGTTAAACTTGGGCGAAATAAACAGCAATGCTGCATTGGTCTCACCCACAGAAGATGCACCGTGATTGCCAATTTCGTTCATCCCGTGATCCCCCATAAGAACAATAAGAACATTTTCCTTATGTTTCTGAGAAGCCACAGCATATCCATATAATCTTCTAAGTACATTGTCCATTTCCTCCTGCTTCGGTTTCATGAAGACAGAGTCGGGTCCACCCTTATGGCCAATATGGTCTAGACCCAAGTAGTGCAAAATCAAGCCGTCCCAATGCGATTGCTGTCTGTCTAGTTCTTGCGTCAAATGTCTCGTGACATTGAGATCAACTTCAGTAAAGTCGCTGACAAAAAACGAGTTGGTTCCGTCGACTTTGCTGAATTGCTGAGGAAACAACTTCAACCAGGTATCGTCACCAAAGAAGTTGATGCTCTTGCCCAACTTCTTGTACTGGTAGATCCACGAGTCCTGCGAAAGCAAGCCCTGTGATTGGTCCTTATCGTCAGCAACATTGAGAATAGCATCCAAAAAGTTGGGCGTGCCTCCGGTGGTTATACCTTTAAGTCTGGGTAGAGTAACCGTGGGGGGATGCGAATAACCAGTTAATGGAATTGCTTTACCGTCGTTGATCAACTCGTGTAAAAAAGGCATGTGAGAACGCTCTTCTGAGTAGCAGAAGTCGGCTCTCATTGCATCCACAACCATGATAATGACCTTGTCGAACTGAGGCTTTCCGCGTTCTGAAAACGGAGATGCTCCATCGTGGAAAGTGCTAAAGCCTGGAAGCACCACCTTCGACGGAAAGAAGCCACGGAGGAAAAGTAGAAGACCGGCTATATGTGCACTTACAAGAAGCAATTGCACGACCCAGCGTGTGGCTAAAGACAACAGACCCATCAGCCGTCGATGTAGTTGCGAAATGGCAGATTTAACTGGACTAAGAAGAAAGTTGAAAAATCAAGATGAATAGTTATTTCTCCAGATTTAGCAAATGGTTTGATTTACGGACCTGCATGGTGAGGCGCGGTCTCTAGCAAATGTATGCAGTAGTTTTTTCATCTTAACTATGGCGGACTTGGATTTTCTTGGTAGACTATATAATATTGATTTATTAGTGGGGCCAATCACACACCCACCAGAAGAATTATCCATGAAAAATGTATTACCGAGGATGTAGGCTACGGAAGTGACATGTATGGGTTTTCTATAGATAGCAGAGAAAGATCATCATGGGAAACACTCCATACGCTGTAAACGGTGACTGGCATCTTTATATGTGTTCTCGTACTGATCTTATATGGCTCTCTCGTCAATGAATGTCGCTATTGTTGCACGACATAATCTTATCGCCCTGCCCCACGAATTACTACTAGCAATATGGAGCTTGGTTCCCGCACTTGCCCAATATGGCTAGTCGATCCTATCGACTTGCAAAATTCCGCTTTCTGTCAATTGTATAAAACAGGACGCATAGACGAAGGCTACGGAAAATACTACTTCAAGTGAAAAGTTTATCAAACAAAACTTCAGGGCCTAGAATTAGTGAAAAACCTGGCATATCTACAGTCTACTAGATCTAAGGATGTCCTTCAAATCGTTAAAACTTACCCCCGGCAGATTGCTTGCTACCATCCACGACACGGCTGAGAAGTTCGGCGCAAAAGGAGTATGGGGCCCAGCATCGACGGAGACCGGAGTATGTCGCCTCACCCTAAGTGATCTTGACAAGGGAGTGAGGGATTGGTTTATCGCCGAAACAAAAGGATTGGGCTGCGAAATCAAAGTCGACCAGATTGGCAATATCTTCGCCATATATCCCGGTAAAAATGCCAATGCTCTCCCAACAGCCATCGGATCTCATTTGGATACCCAGCCTACAGGAGGGAGATACGACGGGATCTATGGTGTGTTATCTGGGTTGGAGGTGTTGAGAACACTCAAAGATAACAACTTTGTGCCCAACTACCCAATTGCTCTCATTGACTGGACAAATGAAGAAGGAGCCAGATTTCCCATGTCGATCATGGCCTCAAGTGTATGGGCGCAAAACTTTCCCTTGGAACGTGCCTACAAGCTTGAGTCAGTCACAGATGCAGAGCCTGTAACTGTAGAACAGGAGTTGAAAAGAATTGGCTACATGGGCGAAATAGAAGCCAGTTACCTTGCCAACCCCATAAAGGCCCATTTCGAGATTCACATAGAGCAGGGCCCCGTTCTCGAAGACGAGGAGAAGCTCATCGGTATCGTAACAGGCGTGCAAGCCTATTCTTGGATCAAGACAAGGGTGTTTGGCAAGGCCCAACATACCGGGACCACACCTTTGGCTGCTCGTTCGGATGCTTTGTTGGCAGCTGCTAAGATGATTGTCAAAGGTAACGACCTTGCCAAGGCACACAACTGTTTATTCTCGGTGGGTGTACTCAATGTTCAGCCGGCTGTAGTCAATGTAATTCCCGAACACGTCGAGTTCATTATCGATGTGCGTCATGTGCAAGACGATGGCTTGAGTGCAATCTTGGACGAGATCAAGTCGGAGTTTGCCCTGATTGCCGGCGCGTCTGGAAGAGCCTTGACAGTCGAGTTTGACCATATTTACACTTCAGATGCAGTCAAGTTCCACGAGGATTGTATTTCTAGTGTGACAGAATCGGCCGTAGAAATCGTGGGCCAAGACAAGGCTCGCACTATCATCAGTGGAGCTGGCCACGACTCGTGTGCTACTAGTACACGAGTGCCTACGTCGATGATCTTCATTCCTTCCAAGGACGGAGTCAGCCACAACCCTGCCGAGTACAGTAAGCCAGAAGAAGTCCAAACTGGGTTTGAGGTGTTGCTCAATGCAGTGCTCAAGTACGATAGTAGGAGAACCGATTAAAAGACTAGGTTTATTTTATAGATGCACGTACAAATCGAACACATGCCTGGAAGCGGTAGAAAATGTGGAGAAGTAGATGACTATAGTAGAATTCAATTCCGTGGCGGACCAAAGTGTTGCAACTCGGCTGCAACTTTCGGGGCCAGTAGACTTGCGCTTAAGCGACGAAAACGGATCTGTGAGTCGCGGTACGCTTGCGATCGCAAAAGTGATTCTCCGTGATAAGCGGGGATGGTCCGAGTCTCGGCGAAGGAACTAGCGAGGACAAGTATTCTCTACCCTCTGGACTTGCCAGGCGAATGTAATTGACATGGTGTAGAATGGATCAGCTGTAATTCGCAGTCATTCAGTTAGCAGACTTCTTTAGTAGTGAGCCCCGCACGATCACCGCTGAAGTGGTGGTGGGGTTGAGAAAACTTAGAGAAGATGCGCATTGGAGGAATTTATCAAATGTGCATATCTGTGACAATCTGAGTGTGACAGAGAAGAGCATCAGAAATTTTTCAGATTCCTACCCGAGCCGTAGAAGGCAGCCTACGATAATGTAATCGCAGCCGTGCTTGGGCAAAGAGTAATTTACAGGTAATAATACCGTTCTATTCACCATCATCTCTTTGTAAGCAATAATGGAGAGGCAGCACCGCGACGAACGAATTGCCTTTTACCGCATGCGGCGTTCCGATGCGCTCGCTACCTATGCAGACAGTAATTTCCGATTGCTCAGGTTACTTGCCTATCTGGGCAGTGGGAGCGCAAGGCCCCATCGCATCTTGTAGATGGCAGAGAGCCCAGCCAAAGCGCCGTCTGGGGTGATAGCTCCTAGCCTAAAGAGCCAAGCTGTCTTCTGCCAGATTGCCAGGTTGGGCAGCAGCACGCTTTGCTATCGGAGCGCTAGATAACCAAGATAGCGGAATAGTTCATAGCCAGAAACCAGTGCTGTTGAGTTAAGCGCGGTGTTCAGAATGCAGATGGTGAAAAATAATGTCTAGGTTTACGAATAATGACCGAGAGGCGTTGAGATGGCACAGGAAGAAAGTTAATGGCGGAAATTGTGAAGCGGAGTCGTGGTGAAACAGCGGAGAGTCAGAGTTCGAGACCATGTCGACTCTGTGTTCTCTACAAAGTAGGTTAGGTAGTAAACTGGGTGAACTGAGTGAACTGGGTTGATTTGCTGGTGAAATTTTGAACACCAGAAGATGCTGAAAAATGCATGATTAAACAGACAAAATCAGCTCTACCTGGCCTACATTATCTGCAAAGTTATCATCCATCGCTGCCCGAGATAGCCAAAGCTAAGATCTGATCGCTAGTAGTAGCAAAAAAGAAATCCTCTCTAATTGCTAAATTGGGCCCTTATCTCTAGCGGGTTCCTCTGTCTGGGAAAAAATATTGTATACACCTGCACCAGATTTCGTACTCTGGATTGCTATCTGAGCTACCCCAATAGCTCCAACGGACTGAAATCATAGCCATATATATAGATGCGGTTCCCGAGAAATGAGGCCTGGTTTGTCGATCCAAACATCGACCTGGGTCTAACTCATACCACCAAAGCACAGCTTGTAATACCACAGGGATATCGTAGTATAGTTCATACTCAACCATCCATACTAAATTTTTCACTTACGCCAGTAGTACAGAAAGCATCGCAAGTCCACCACTAAGCGATTCTTCCCCATTTTCACTCTTGCTCTATTGCTGTTGTACTATTACTCATAATAGTATCGTATCCTCAGAGTGTTGAAATAAAGCTCAACATCTTGCTCCGTTCCACATCTCCGAAAATAACGTCCACTTACACCTTTTCCCCACCCCGAATCGACAATGCTAGGTTCCGAGAAATCTAAGTCCACCAGATCGAACGTGGTTTCGCCTGCTATCTCTCGAATCGAACATGGCATCAGTCCAGTGACTTCCGAGGTCCATGTTGACGCCTTGAGAATCACTTCGATGCTCTCCAACAAGGACATCACTATTCAGGTATCCCACGAAGTTGACGAAGATGAAGCCTTGATCTTGGCTATGGGTTACAAGCAGGAGTTCAAGAGAGAATTCGGAGCATTTTCGGTTTTCGCCGTGTCTTTCTCGGTGCTTGGGTTGCTTCCTTCTATCGCTGCCTGTATGGACTACCAGCAGTTGGTCATTGGTATCTCGCCCGTCCCATGGCTTATAGCCGTGTTCTTTGTCACTTCGGTTGCTCTTTCATTGGCTGAAGTAGCTTCGGCTTTTCCAGTTTCCACAGGTACCCCCTATGCTGTTTCACAATTGGCTCCTAAGAAATGGGCTCCCTTTTTAACTTGGATCACATGTTGGGCCAACTGGATGTGCCAAATCACTGCTTCCCCTTCCGTTAACTGGTCTGGTGCCTGTTTAATGTTTGCCTTGGGCACCTTCACTAACCCAGATTTCGTTCCAACCACTGGTCAAGTCTATGGCTTGACTACTGGTATCCAAGTTATTCATGCAATTATCTCATCTTTGCCTACCAAATACTTGGCTCAATTCAACTCTATGGGTACGACTTGCAACATGCTATTCTTGGTCATTGTGTTCGTGATGATCCTTGCTGCTAACGATAGAGTCAGCATGTACAACGGAGATGTTCCCAAGTTCAACACCAACAATGTAGCCTGGTCGTTGTACAATCAGACAGAGTGGCCACAAGGCATTGCCATGTTGCAGTCTTTTTTGGGTGTCATCTGGTCCATGAGTGGTTACGATTCTCCATTCCATCTCGCTGAAGAATGTTCCAACGCCGCTGTGGCTGCTCCAAGAGCCATCTTCTTGACTTCTTCGGTCGGTGGTCTCATTGGTTTCCTCTTCATGATTGCGATCGCATACACTGCAGTTGACATTGATCTCATTGCAGAGGATCCTCAAGGTTTGGGACAACCATTCGTTTCTTTCCTTACTCAAATCATGAGTAAAAATGCAGTCATTGCTGCTACATCTTTGACAATCGTGTCATCCTTCTTCATGGGTTGTTCTTGTATGTTGGCTGCCTCTAGAGTAACATTTGCTTACTCTCGTGATAACATGTTCCCAGGTTCCAAATGGTGGAAGAAGGTGGCTCCAATTACCCAAACACCAATCAACGCCGTGTGGATCAACTTCTTGATTGGTCAATTGTGTCTTTTGCTTATGTTTGCAGGTGATGTAGCCATCGGAGCCATTTTCTCTGTTGGTGGTATTGCTGGTTTCGTTTCTTTCACTATGCCTACTCTCTTGAAAATTACCTATGCCAGAAACACCTTCAGACCCGGTCCATGGAACTTGGGCCGTTTCTCAACTCCAATCGGTTTTGTTTCTGTAGCCTTTGTCACTCTCATGATTCCAATCTTGTGCTTCCCATACGTCCGTGGCGCCGACTTGACTCTCGACCAAGTCAACTGGACCGTAGTGGTATTCTTTGGTCCTCTTCTTTTGGTCACTATCTGGTGGGTTATCGACGCTCACAAGTGGTACATTGGACCAAAGAGTAACCTTGACGAAGATCACATTCTCTATGGAGAATCCGAGTACGTCATTCAAGGTAAGGAGAAAGATGAAACCTCGCAAGAGGATTATGAAAAGACTAACTAGGCTGCTAGTACAGCTCATGTGCACCTTAATAATGTTTAATTCTCTAGTTGTTTAATTCCGGGATTGTTTTGTACTTTATATATTTAATTTATTCGAACTATAATTTGGAGTGTAGATGGCTGCGAAAAATTGACTACATAGAGCACAGTCCATTCTGTAAATATTAATTCCGACTAAAAGCAATGTTCCATCTATGCTAATAACACATGTATTATTTTTAATGAATTAACAAACTACCGTCCTAACAGATGTTCCTGGTGTCCATTCCAAAGGAATACATGGTTTACTCGAAACTGCAACATTTTGCTATCATTTTGCGATGTGTTTATGTGCACAACCATTTTGGTCACAAAAAATAGTAGAAATGAGAAAACTGAAGAGTTGGACTTATTAATTATACATTATTTCAAATACATCCAATAAATACCAAGACATCTAAAATGAGTTCACAAACCGGAGGATACGGTGGATATAGTGGTGGAGGGTCACATGACCATAAAGGTCCTCATATGCATAGGAATGTCATTGCTAGAAATGGAGAAGACAGATTGCCATGCACCTTCTACAACAAGATAGGTGCTTGTAGACACGGAGAAAAGTGTTCCAGAAAGCATATACGGCCCATGACTTCATTCACGATACTCTTACCCAATCTTTACCAGAATCCCAAGTTGAATAAGAATGAAGGAGAAGAGTTGAATCCCAAACAGCTTCAGCAGGACTTTGATCAATTTTTTAAAGATATATTTGTCAAGTTTGCATCCTTGGGCGAGATCAAAGAACTCGTGATTTGCGAAAACGAGAACAATCATCTTAATGGAAACGTCTATGTTCGATTCAAGACCAAACATGAAGCTGCTGAAGCCACGCTATTGCTTAACCAGGAATGGTTTAATGCTCGACCAGTACATTGTGAGTTATCGCCTGTGTCCAGCTTTCCTGAAGCTAACTGTAGAGCTTACGAAACTTCACTGTGCACAAGGGGAGACCATTGTAACTTCATGCATGTGCGACATCCTACCAAGCTGTTAGTGGAAGGGCTCTTTCGGTCACAAGAGAAGCTGACCTTGACGAAGAAATTGTTACAGTACCAGGAGATGGCTGATAAGGCTGAAGAGGAAAAGGAGGAAAAGAAAGAGGAAGAAGAGAAACCAGGAACTGCCGCAGTTACAACGTCGATGGTGCAACAGTTGTTTGCATAGTAATGAATATAATACAACAAAGTATGATAATGGCACTAGTGTATAATAGCAAAATAGGATAACATTTTCGTTGCATCCGATGATTCTTTCATCTCGGTAAGGGAATTAGCTTAGTCGATGTAGCACAACTCTTATCAGTTAGTAGAAGTCATTCCACTTGCCAATACTATCTACACTATCTCCCTTGGACTACTACATTTTTGCAACTCAGTCATATGACTTCCCCGGTTCGGATCTACATCCGAGACAGGAATAACCAACCCAATTTGTGCGAAAAATTCAGTTCCCCAGATCCAAATAACGTATTTGCGCCGATCACTACTCCAGACTTTGAACACGCCAAACTGCTGAACTGTCCAGTAGCATTTGATTCAGTTACGGATTAGGTGTACCGTCCCATTCGTATTTGTCGCGACTTCTGAAGTGTTCTGACCGTTGACATCTGTCTATTGAGGTCTCTCGTCAATTGCTTTACATATTCTACCGAAAGTCATCCCTAACATCTTCTCCTAGCACCACAGCCAGTCCCTCTGCAATTGACCATCGTGGCAATGTCAGTAGCTACAGAAGTCAGTATAAGACTGTGGCCCAGACCCAGTAGACTCCTGCCAATTCAGAATCGGAATTACAGTCATTATCGTTTTCATTACCTCCACCAGCATCGCGAACATCGCTATTTTCATCGTGGTACGGTATCGAGTGCGTCGAAATTCCTACCGCAATCCTCCCTACAACTGTCACTAACTTCCCAAAACCTCGCTAAATCTAGCGCCTACTCCGGTCACGGTGCGAAATTTGTCTGTGTGGCCAACGACAGGTTGTCACTACGTTCGTTTTGTACTACGCCCATTCTCGGTAGCGAAAAGAAGTACGACAATAATGAAAACTCCAAGAGCAACACAGAGAGCAATTCCAAGACAGCTTACTCTTCACCAGATTCTGTTCTAGTAAACCGAGACCACTCCAACCACCACGATAATACGACCTCTGGTTCTGAAAACCACTCTCATACCCATTCCGAGTCTACGATGTCGTCTTCGACCCAGTTGGACCAAGTTGAAAAGAGTTCTGATAAGAGTTCTGAAAAGAGCGCTGAAAAATCGCCCATTACCACTAAGCATCACAAGCAATCTCATGAAGAAGATTCCCATTCGCTATTCGGCCATTCGCATTCACACGGGCATCATCAACCCAACGAATTGTTGCCTTTATCGAAAGAATCTATAGTCAAAAATCCAGCTGTGAGAATCACCTGGATCGGACTCATCGTCAATGTAACCATGGCATTTTCCAAAGGTATTGGTGGAGTGTACTTTCATTCTCAAGCACTTGTGGCCGATGCTATCCATTCGGTATCTGATATGTTTGCAGACTTTTTGACGTTGGCAACGGTAAATGTAGCCGCTAAAGTAGGTACCCCCGTCAAGTTCCCCTTGGGATATGGCAAGTTAGAAACAATAGGTTCTCTCTTGGTTAGTTCTGTACTTCTCTTTGCGGGTATCTCTGTAGGCTGGAACTCTCTTTTGCAGGTGTTTGAGTTCTTCTTACCAACATACTTGTACGAGTATGCTTCTATGATTCACATTGGCCATTCGCATTCCCACACCAATCTTAACACTTCTGATGCTGGCCATTCTTACAGCCATAGTCACGGCAGCCCAGCTCACGACAACCATGAGTTGGACACTAGTCTATCTTCTACAAGAGAAGCCCCCAACATCAACGCTGCCTGGCTTGCTGGTGCGTCCATTATCGTCAAAGAGTTGTTATTTCGTAAAACCATGAAAGTGGCCGTTGAAACCAATTCCAAGGTTCTTGTAGCAAATGCCTGGCACCACAGAGTAGACTCATTGACTGCATTTGTAGCATTATTAACTGTTACTGGTGGTGTACTTTTCAACATTGCCTGGTTAGACTCGATTGGTGGAATCTGTGTTTCAGTATTGATCATTCAAGCTGGCTGGGGTTCGTTCAAGAGTGCTTGGTTCGAGTTGATTGATCGTGGTGAAAAGCCTGGCTCTGAAGATTACGACAAGATCTACGACATAATCACTGACGAGTTGCTGGACAATGATGTATTTGACACATTTTCATTGTCGCAGTTGTCAGTGATGACATCTGGAGCTAACACTAACATCTATGTCACATTATCTACCAAGGCGAATTTTGACTTGAAGACCTTGAACCAAATCGAACATCAAGTCAAAAAGGCTATCCACAAGGATGATAAATTCGTCAGGAACATTTATATTCTGTTCAAGTCTCAGCAGATAGGGGATGAAGTAAATGCACCAATTGCAGCTGAACATTCCCATTCCCATTCAGATTCACATAACCATAGTCATTAGTAATGTAAATAGATAATTATACAGAAGTACATATTTATGAATACAGACATTTGTTAACGTTTATCGTTATACAAAAGCATATTAGGAGACGTATGTAAATGTTTTTGGACTATGTACAATAATATGGACAAGATATAAATAAGTTTCATTGTCGTTGTAAATAATGCTTACTTCTTCGACTTCTTGCTTTTCTTGCCGGTCTTCTTTGGTTGGTTACCTTCGATGAACTGCAAGATATCGTCAATTGACTTTGAAGCGATTTCAGGGTCTGACTGCGGAATGGTTTTCTTACCATTTTTTTTGCCGTTCTTGACTGTTTCTGTCTGGGACTTGACCTTGACCTTGTTGTTACCAGAGGCAGCAGCTTGCTGAGCCAACTCTCTCTTCCTTTGTTCTTCTCTGGCAGCCATGTATTTGATATAGGTCTCAATACTGGAGACATACTTGGAGGCCTGTTTGGTCAAAATATCGTCTGGACCAAGAACCTTCTCAAAGATGGCCTCACAAACACGGTACAATTCTAAAGATTCGTCAAACTTGCTGGTATTGATCAAACAGTTGGCCAATCTGAAAGTAACGATACCTGTAATTTCAGATACTTCTCCGTTAGCAGACTTAGAGAATTTAAGAGCAGATTCAAGTAGCTTGATGGCTGACTCGTTCTGACTGGCCCTTGAGTAATTCTCAGCAATATTGGTCAAAGTGTTGATAAGAGTTGGGTGTTCTTTTCCGTAGACTGAAGCCCAGGTAGCAACAGCCTGATTGTACAAGGTAACCGAATTGACCAAGTCGAAGTTGGCAGCTTCGTAGAATCCAGAGTTCAAATAGGCAGTAATAGTATCGTAGGAATCGAAGCCTGTAGTTCTCTCAGACAATATGATAGCCTTACGAGACACAAACGCAGCCTGAGATTGGTAGCCAAGCTCAGAGTAGACTTGTGCAAGTAAGGTATAGAATCTGGCGGTTTCAGAGTTGACTCTCCCGTAGATCTGCTCTTGAATAGCTACTAACTCGCCAAAGATAGAGAGACCAATATCCTTTTCTCCCTGTGCAATATGCGATCTAGCACTCTGGAAGATTTCGTCTATGAGAGAAGCCTTGTAGCTCGAGTCCTTGACGATTGGAACAAAATTGACAATGTCGTCAGCGACAAAGATAGAATCTCTCTCCAACACGACATCAGTTACAACTTGAGACTTCTTGCCCTTCTTCTTCTTCGAAGTTTCAATCTGCTTGGAAGTAGTTGCAAACTTTTCTTTGTAAGCAGCGAACTCTTCAGCTGTGAAGACATAATTTTGAGCTTTCCACTGGATACCAAACTTGAGAGCAATTTCTCTCAACAAAGGAATTGGATGAATCAAAATAGAAGTCCAGTCTTTTGGCAAAGTATATCTGAAACGGAGGAATACTTCTTTGGTGATCAAGGCGATAATTTGGTTAGAATCTAATTTGGCGAATTGGAATGCAGATTCCGGATAGAACGACATGTAAACTTCATCAAATTCAACAACTGGTTTAGCGTTAATGGAGGCACCAAACAAACAGTTGTGGAAGTGTGCTACAAAGGATGCAAACAAATTGGCTGGGATATCAGCAGACAATTTACGTAACAAATGTTTGGCTGCTCTGGCAATCATTTCTTGAACAATTACGCGGTAAAGAGAATCGTAGTTGGCAAGAGTAGGTTCATAAGTAGCCTTTGTTTGTTCTTCTTCCTCTTCCTCCTTAGAATCTTCGGTTGAATCTTCTTTTTCATCAGATTCCTTTTTGGCTTCAGCTTCTTTCTTTTCAGCTTCAGCCTTAGCAGCGGCCCTTTCTTTTGCTTCAACAACCAATTTCAAGTTGGCTGCAACAGTTTCAGAAAGCTTTTCAGAAGCAGCCAGTTTCTTCAACAAAGCTTGTTCGGCAATATAACCTAAGTATCTCATGTTAATACCCAGTCTGTGCAAGATACTAGTTAATTGTTGTCCGTCGAAAGGAGCAACTTGGCTAGGGAATTCAGTCAAGAACTCCTCAATCAATTTCTCTTTGACAAACTTCGACAATTCTCTCACAACTTCTCTGTCTTCGTCGCTTTCAGTGTCAAAAGAGTAAGCATCAGGGTTGAAGACAACTTGATCTGTAGGCAAGACAATTTGGGGCTTCTCACCATCCTTGCCTTCGATTTTTCCTTCATTTTCGAACTTCTCAGTTTCGGCCTTAAACAAGGCAGAGACCTTACGTTTCCACCATTCAGCTACGGCTTCGTGTCTGAGAAGCGATTCACCGTGTGGGTACGAGTTTTCGTTGTTGGTAGTAAAGTGAGCATCAGTGAACTCAATGTCACGAGGTGTGGTTCTGTACAAGTCAATGACATACTTACGAGAGTCAGTGCCCTTGATTCCTTTGGTGTCTTTGGAAACTAACAATTCCGATTCGGACTTAATATCAGCAGAAACTTCTACAGTGTGAGGCTTTAAATGAAAGACTTCAGCGATCTGCTTTAATGGTTCTTCAAACGACTTGTCTTGCAGAATGGTAGTACCATCAGTAGACAATCCATAGACAACCTTTTCTTCTTCTTCACCTTCAGCAGCAGCGTTGAAGATACCAGGAACTGGAGCTTGACAGACAATTCTCTTACCCAAGTAATCTACAATACAGGTGACCAAATTGTTGACACCGGTGACATCAGCTTTATTCAAGACTTTGACTCCAGCCAAGTCTTTGGAAGCAACATATCTGGCTGCCTCTTCACCACCTGTAGCCTCAAAGACTTCTACAGAGGTAGCATCAGAAGAATAGAAAATCCCGTTCTTCAAGTAGATGTGTTTCCCTTCTTCTTCGTTAGGATTCATGGGAGTCAAGTTTCCCTTGATAATGTTAACTGAAGTGTCGGTAGCAGTTTTGGTGAAGTCAAAGAGTGCTTTTTGGATCAATTTTTCACGCAAGATACGTTCCTGGATGTTTGAGCTGGGCAACTCGCGCACAGATTGGAAATCCTCGTTCCAGTCCTTAACGTAGTCAGAGCCATCTACACCATTAAAGATCAAAGGCAATTGAGATCTTGACAAGTCTGGATAGTTCTTGGTGTGTACAGTATCGACGAACCAAGGCCTAGCCAAGTACGAGTTGTTAGGCAACAAATAGGTCTCTGGATGTTCACTCGAACTAGACAAACTGAGTTCGTTTTCTTCAAGAACTTTTGAGAAAGACGACGACAATGACTCAACTAAGTTAACAAGTAAATAGTTCTTTGACACTTGTCCCTTTTCGTTGACCTTGATTTCTGGGTTAAAGTTAACAGTGGAACTTCTGTTGACGAAGAAACCAGAAAAGTGACAGGTGACGTTGAAAGTCTCATTCTCCAAAGTCTGCAAAGTCAAGTACAACAAGTCACCCTTGTTCTTCTGGAAGGCAGGAACAGGCGACCATTGCGAAACTGTCAATGACTTAATAGGAAGCTTGATCTTGGTGTGTATGTTGTTGAAGGAAGTAGCAGTGGCAGCAAGATCAATGTCATGGTGAGAAGACAAGCCTTCAGCAAAAGATTTTAGTGAATTTAAGTCTTCTTCATTAAGAACAAAAGATTCTTCATTTTCTTCGGACTTTTGGTCTTTTTCAGAATTTTCATTTCCTTCGTTTTCCTGTTGTGTCTCTTTATCCTTAACAGCATTCAATGTCAAGCCGTTCAATCTGGAAACACCGCTTGAAACTCCAAGATCTTCGGCCATTCTGTCTACATAGTGCAAACCAATGATCTCTCTGAACCTAGAAATCTGCTCATACACGGCAGCCAATGTGTAGGCTCTTTCCTTGATGGTAACTGACAATAAGTCTACAGTATTCCATTGAAAGAGTTCAAACAACTGCGAGAACGTGGTAAGATCGTCCACTGAGTCCGACACATTGGTTCCATTAATATAGATAGAGTAGTTGGTCAAGCTTCTGGTGACAGGCAAGAGGCTGAGAGCTTGTTTCAAGTCGTTGATCGATTCGTCATAACTAGAGGGAATCAGTAAACTGTCTCCAGCATTTAAGCAAGCCGGTAAGTCAATTTTCAAGCTGAGCTCCTTGACTGGCTCAAGAGCCTCCACGTCATCAGCATTCTCGGCAGGCTTCACGGGGGTCTCTCCAGACATGGTTGTTGTCTGGAATTGATGTAATGGTTAGAAAGAAGAAAAATGAAAAAGATGGAGAACTGAAATTTTTCACTTTTAAGAATTTTTCAGCGAGCTCGGTGGGAAATTTCGGAGCCGGCGAAAATGGTCAAAATGGAGAATAATCATAGTTGGTTGCAGATAATCTACTTCTATTTGTTATGGATATACAGATGCCAAATGATAACATTTTCGGTTTCGTTTGGTGAAAATCGGTTGAAAAATAGTAGAGTTAACTGGAGATTGGCGTTTTCTACTAGCTGTCACACTACAGGTATAGGAGTGAACATCAGAATTGTCGCCAATACAAGAAATATGAATGGAGAATAAACATTCCAAATCATGGTATACATATAGAGATCAGGATCTTCAAGTTTACAAAAATAAAATCTACAAATGGCTTAGATAGTGGCATTCTTGTAGTTTTAAAGCTTCTCGTAGTTGGGTTCGGTCTCAGCTTATAGGTTCGATTGAATCTCATTTCAATGGAATCTCATTAAGTCCTGGTTTGAAAATCAACCACGAACGTATATATACTCCCACTAATATGAATATCCATATATGCAAAGATATTTAATCTATATGATCCACATTATCGTAATAGGATCAGCTGTCTTGGTATCTCTTTTCAATCTTCCATAGCTAAAAAAAAGATAGATATGGACCTAGACTTCCTAAACCAGTAAGAAGTGCTTCCCACGTTCTGGAGCGTCGCGATCGAGTGAATCGCGCACTTAGCAGAATCTATATGCAGTTATCTAGCAAACATTATAGACTCCATCATTTCTGGCATTCGAAAATGTACTTCTCACCCAAAACGCTCGGAGCTTTCTTCTTCTTCTCGAGCAACAAGCAGCAATGACTTTGCTTCTTGCTGAAAACTCCCAGACAGATCACTTGGGCAATTCTGTTGCGACTTTCCTGCGAGATCTGTTTGAGCAGACTCCCTACTCCAAGACTCTGATTAATGACCTACCCACAGAATTACTCATCCATGTATTTTCCAATCTAGATCCCGTCTACTTGAATACCATGCGACTTGTTTGCAAACGGTGGAATTTCGTTATTAATGACAGACAAACTTGGATCAATTCGTTCAACTTGAAGTTCAACACTCCCGTTGTTTTTCCAAGTTTGACCAATTCAGCTAACTGGATGCTGGAGTATTTCACACGTTTGCAAGTGATCAAAAATTGGAAAAAAGGTACAGCTCTACACTCGTCTTACCAACTAATAAATAATGAATATCGTTTTAATGACTGCATACTTACAAACTTTTCTGGAAATTCTGGCTTCGGCCGTATTCTAGTGTTTTCCAACAAATACGGTAATATAGCTCTCAGCAACTTGAAAAACGGTAAGAACCAGAGCTTTATTCCAGGAGGTAACCCACAAGTCTATGAAAATTTGTCGTTTGCACTTAGTTGGAATCATCTTTTGATTGGAAAGTTGAATGGTGAGCTACATCTCAAAAACTTGCTTACGTCTACATCTTCTGGATCTACTCGTTCGTCTTCTACCGTATTCATGGACCCTATTACACATGACAGAGGTCCTGTGATGGCTGTGGATATCAACCAGGGTGGAACTGACAAGTACAAGCTGAAAGTGGATGTGATTTCAGGTTCTTTTGCTGGCAGCTTAAAGCTCTGGAACATGAATGGCCAGGTAGTCAAGACCATTCGGTTTCCTGGCGAGATCATCTTGAACATCAAGTCCAACTTCAAGAAGTCCATTGTAGTAACCACCGATTGCTGTGTTCATATCGTAGATTACAATACTTATGACGTTGTGGGCACTGTGGATTTGGGCTTCCGAATTGAAATCCAGGAAGAGCCTACTATTCTCGGATACTACGATACGTTTCTCCGTGTGCGTAATACATTGGATGTCGATTTCGGTAATTCCAACATCGTAGTATGCTATCAGTCCATAATCAAAGTTTTCAACTTCAAGGACTCAAGCAACATTCGCGAAAGGCAAGTTGTTTTACCAGATGGCGTGCTTGTCATCAAGTCTAAGATGCAGACTATATCTAACAGCAAAATCAACGGGACTAGAAATCCACGCATCATTGGAGGTGATGGGCTTCTATTTGCGAATTCTTTGTCTGACGATACGGTGATAATCTGGAATGTGCGAGAAGACGAAAACTACAGGGTTTCTACCATTACTCCACATTGCACTATCCGATTGTCATTCCGCGATATTAAGTACACAACACAGGGAGGAGTATTTGATTACATACTCGATAGAAATCTTCCGTTTATCACCAGCATTGCTTTGAACAGCTCGATCATCGCTATAGGGGGCTACAACGGTGTGGCAAATGCGTACGATGTGTTTACCGGAAAATTCATCAAGGAAATATATGTCAAGTTTCCAAAACGATTTACCCACATGCATGACGAGTTAATACCCATTACTGACATCAAGTTGAATGACAATCAACAGGAAGCCAGCGGGGTAATAGTTTGTGGCGACACTATGCAATACTTTCAGTTTGGGGAAAATCGGTTAACTGTTAGTGGTGGAAGTGAAGGAGGAAAAAAGCAGAAGACGAATGTAGGATCGTATAACAAACATGAATCAAAGAAGAAAGTCAAGGACGGCTGGGAAGACTACGATAACCAGAGATGGATTGAGAAAAAACAGCAGGATCTCTTTGACAAGTTCAATGGCCGGTTGGACGAAGACGACGATGAACTTTCGCTAGCATTGGCTTTGAGCGAAAGTGTTCACCATAGCAGTAGCATAAGTGTTGAGCCCGAGGGTGAGGTAGAAGATAGAGACTCATCGCAAGTAGAAGACGACGACGATTTGCGGCTAGCAATCGAGTTGTCAAAGAAATTGAACGAGGAAGAGTTGAACTATAATGAAGTACAATTTAACTCATCGAGTCCAATAGTAACAGACGAGCCAATAGCCACATCTAGCAGACAAGCGGCTGAGATGAACGAAGAGGAAAACGATGTCATGAGACGAGTATTGGAGCTCTCTCTACATGAACATTAACAAATGCCATAATCGGTTTACAGGACAAATTTCAACTTATAGATGATACGTAAATGAGAACGTAGACTCTTCTGGATAAAAGGATAATTTTAATAGACATGCATTATTTAACAAGCCAACTGTTAATTCACAGTGGAAAAGGGAAAAAAATAGCAAAGTCACAAAACTAGAGAATTCAATACAAATTGATGTAATAAGCTTACAATCGCAATAGAAATACAAATATAGTACAATCAGTTCAACTCTGGCGATGGCCGACAGACAAGTTATACAAAAGAAGTCATTGGATGTTGACTCCAGAACCTTAATTTGTTTGAGACACTATCCATAGCTTGTGTTATCTTTAACATGACGCTATACAAGATCACATACATCTCAAACTTGCTTACAAAGTAGACTGCCATCTAGAACTACAATCATTGGACAATCCTTCCTAATAAGTTGACGGGTATGTTAGAATTGAAGGTTTTCACGTGACCTAAGCAGTCATAGTCATCGTGACGAAAGGGAAGCCTGCAGAGTCTGTTTGGATTTTTTTACATGCAGTACTCATGCATTCCGGAGCAATTTGAGCCAATTCCACGTCGGCGCCGACGAGAATTTATTGATTCTTCCCGTGAAGTTCCGCAGATTTGCAGGTTGACTTAAGGTTCCGACTGCAACTTGTAGAATTCTTTATGGAGTTAGGCTTCAAAGTCCGCTAGCCCAATATGAAAAATCTAAAGCTAAAAAATGGGCCCAGTGAATTCGTAAAAATTTCGAATCGTATACCTTTACAGAAATTGCCATTGGAATTTATTCCTATTTGTAGTTTTCTTCTCTTCATAGTCTTTTCCTTTGGTTTGGTTTTCAACCATTGTTACTTCTAAAGAAGCCTAGGCTTTACACCTGTGCTGCTTCTTCTGTCCACTGCTATTGGATTTTTGATCCCTTCTCATTCTTTGTGGTGGCAGAGTACCCATTAACAAATAGATAGTCATACATTTGATACATTTATTTGGTATTCAGATACTAGTTGGTATTTATCGTTGGAAATCCTTTTGACACTTTAGATTCAAGGGGATTGTCTAGGATACTCATCTAATCGCCTCATTGCCAACTTTGGAATGATAGTAGAATCTGTCACTATTTTGTTCACCGTCTTTATTCAACTATTATAAGTTATTACACACAATAACCATCTACTACTTGCAAGATTCGAAGAATACCAATAATCATTAATATCAATTACATATACATTCTCAACACTTTTCGTTCGTCATTTACATAAATTTGCACCATGGTTTTCATCAACTTAATTAAGTATGCAAAGCACTCAACCAACTACAAGGACTCGATCCAGTTCTTTCAGAGCTCGTATCCGTACCTCAATGGAAACAACTACTCGCTTATAAGACACAACTTTTTTTACAAGACGAACAGATGGACTAATGAAGACCCACATCCTTCCAACAGAAGTAGAAATTTCTTAAGTATCTCCCATGGCCATTATGGTCTCTACTATGCTATGTATAACCACGACGCACAGCGTAGAAAAGAAAAGAGAGCCCAGGAGAAATACATCATGGCATATATTCTCAAGAGCTCCCGTTCTGCGACTGGTGAAGATCACGATCTTAGTGAAAGTTTCTATGGATGTCAATGTCGTCTTCAACTCATGAATAGAACTAAGTTTTTCATTCTGAAACTCAACCAGGACATACAGAGTAACATAGAAGAGTTGAAGAAATACACCTACAGCTTGCTCTCGCTCTTGAATGCTGTTGCTCCCAATCAGAGATTTTCGGCTAGTGGAATTTCTTTCTGTCCACATTTTGGACAGCTGAGAAACTTTTCGACATTTTGTCCCAAACGTAGAAAGGTGACCCCTGAAACTATTGAACTTGTTTCTGTTCCTGTTCCTGAAGTTGACAGCATCATAAAAGAGAGAGCCGTAGAAGAATCTCCAATACCAACTGACACAAATGGCTCTTTTGAATCTAATCTTTTGCATTCCCAAATTACTAGCATCACCTCTGCGTATTCGACATACACGGATGCCAGTGAGTTGAACATAATATACCCCTTATATCAATCATTGAAGAGAAATGACTTGACATTGCCTACTATTCAATTATACAATATCGTTTTGTCTTCCATCGAGAAAAGATCTTTGGATTCGGAATTTACATTGGAAGCTATTGAAAGCAAGTTGACAAACTTGTTAACGGTATATCAAGATATTCTTTCAAGTGGTAGCAAACCTGATACAGAAACTTACAACTTGATTATCAGAAACCTCTTACAGGGAACTTTGGATTGCATTCATTTGGAATCCAACAACCAGTACCAGTACTCTACGACTTACAAGAGAGCACAGGAATTCAGTCAGATCAGCATTGAATTGTTTAATTCGATCAAGTCTATTAATCAGTTGGACTTGGACTGTTTGGTTCCAAAGTTGTTGGTGGTTTTGGATAGCTATCCAGAGCTCGTTACTAAAGACTTGTTGTTGAGATTGATCTCAGCTATATCTGAAGTGAGTGCTCTTACCAAAGAAACATACTGCTCGTTGATTGGATTAACTAAACATTTCACCAAGTTTGGTATTTTTGAAGGTGACGGTAAAGAAGTGTATAAATTCATTGTGTCTGTCTACTCGGATTACAAACAAGTTATTGAAAATGACGATAATGAATTTGCTATTTACAATGCATTAATCGAGTCATTGGTGCAAAATGGTCAATTAACTTTAGCAAGTGAATTCTTGGATGAAATCCTCGTCGACTACAAGAACGCATTTGCGATGGATAAAAAGGCATCCAAGCCACAAATGTCTAGTCTCATATCCACCTACATTAACCAGATTATATGCTCAGGTTCGAGAAACAGTTTATTTAAAGGTTATGATTTATTGATGAAATTCAACAGAATCAGTTACATTCCCGAATTGTCAGTTTCTGTGTACAGCAATATGATCAACAAATTTGTCAATGAGTGCAATTCGATTCAAATTGAAAAGCAGAAGTTGACAATCTTGAACAACAAATCAACTTTTGAGAACACTTCCAGGACTCAAGAGCTCGAAAAATTGCAATCCTCGATCTACAGCAACATTTGGAAATTGTACGACTATATTGCTATTAGAAAGGATTTCCAAACCCAGCCGACAATCGAGTCTATTAGAGCCGATAAGTTCAGTTGTCGTGAAGTATTGCTTTCTTTGAGTATGGAAATGGGTGATCATACTAGAATTTTCCAATTGATCAAAGAAATCATAGTGAAGAATCATCTTGTGTTTGACTTGAATGTTCTCAAGAAAACCTTGAATTATTTGTACAATGGAGTTTTATACAATAGAGAGCAGGGTCAACACTTCAACCGCTACTACTTGGGGTTGGTCTGGAATTTAGTAGAATCGCAAGCTCTACACTATCAATCCAACAGCAAGGATTTGAACAACTTCTACTCTGAATTTGTTAGTTACTTGCTAGTAGCTGTTCCTCAAGATTCACTTGCTGCTCAAGATATTATTGATTACAATATCCAGTTATTTTTGAATTCTTCTACTTTGCAAAGTGCCATTAGAGATTTTAACTTCCAATCGGACAACATCTATGGCTTAATTATTGCATCGAAGCTTCTCATGAATTATGGTGGTACGGATTTTAATGTCGTAAACAAGATTTTACTGTTCCAAGCTCAACTTGTAGAATTGTTTGAAGACCCGGACAACCATTACGTTGAGTTGAATGCGGAGCTTCTTCAGTTTAGACAGGAATTGAAGTTCTCTTTTTCATCTATGTTCGATAGATTCAAGGATCAGATCGTACTCAACCAAGCTATATTAGAAGGCTGTAAACTCTATGATATTGAAATCAACAGTTCTTTGGATCCAGATAGCCAAATTGAATGGGCGTACGATCTCAATTTGAGTTATGTATTGTCCACTAACTATGATGTTGGGGTTTCTAAATTTATCGAAATGTTCCAGAAAGGATACAATTTCAGTAGCGGTACGTGGCAAATCATCTTCAATTACAATTTTGCTGTAGATGTTCTCGAGCAAAACTATCCCATCAAAGTACGGAATTTCATCGAAAGATTCATGCAACTGAATGTTGATCACGATATGAAAGTTGAGTTGCTTTCCAGGTTAATCAAGTATAACTGCGATGATGTCAACATAAAGATTGTTCAAATTCTAGTTGAGAATCCCTCTATGTTCCTCAGTGGAGAGACTACTGACTGCAAAGTCTTGTCTGACTTATTAAGATCTACAGAAGACTCGCCAAACTTGTACTTGCGTGCATTGCTCAATGATCGTTCTTTCTTTGAACAAGTTTTCAACTTCAATCAAGACGAAGCTTGGATAATTGAATACTTGAAGTATTTGAAACTTCAAGGTAGAGCAAGAGATATTGTTTCAATTGTCGAAGATTTCGAAATTGTAAGTTCTGGAAGCAAGCTTGACTCCCTTCAGTTTAAGCTCATGTACTACTATTTGATGTCTTTGATAGACTCTAGTAGTTTGTCAAAGTTCAATACTGTTTTCCAAGAGACTTTTTCGAGTCAAAATACCTCATATGCCAGCGATGTTGAGTTTTTGGAAATGATGATTAGTTACAACTTGGCAGTCAAGTCTGATGAAAGTCTCAAAATGATTTGGACTGACTTCAGAAAGTTTCAAGAAAAATCGCAGGATTTGAAAGAGCTAATTTTGTTTGCAGAACTTACACTGTATTTGAGAAGTGGTGAAATTCCAAAGATTTCCAACTACCAAGTTAAGACCATTAAAGAACTTGCGATCAGACTCTTGTCTGCTAACGTTGCTGAAATGGATAAGTTGTATACGAAGAATAATCAATTACTCCTGAACAAGGCAAGAAAGTTGCAATTGATTAGTTGTATGTTAGACAACTTGATCAAAATACAGCCATCTGTCCAAAGTGACGAGATCTTGAGAGTTTCCTTCAGAAATGTACTCAAATTTTTGAAACTTGAGGGATTCAGAAGCATCAACTGTGATGTTTTGGTGCAGATAATCGAATTCTTGAGGTTGATCCGTGCAAGTGATGTCTTGAACATCATTTTGTCAAAGTTTTTACACAAGAACCAGATCACCGACATTTTGAACTTTTACTTCTTGGAAGTTCAGTTATTTGAAGATACGGACAAGAAGAAGGTGTTGAAAACTCTCCGTAATAGCTTCAAGCAGTTGGGAGACACTTGCAATACTCGAGCTATAGACGACTATATTCACAGTCAAACTGTGGTCACAAACTAGCAGTAGTTTGTATTTATTATTATTTTTATTTTGGGTTATATCGATGATATTTACGATTTTGAAACGGTTACTTATATAATGACAACATACCATTAATAATTACTTAAACCGACATGTAGTCTGGCTGGTTCTATTGAGATTCTTGTACAAAATGACTACTATGTAAAGTATAATTTCGGCAGTTCCGATATATGGGGATTATGCACGATGACGTACTTATGAGGCATAATTAGCTGATTGACGTTCTTCATAAAAATTGGCATAATTGAGATTTGGATCGAATAAAACTTCACAAAAACGATACCTTTCTTTCTTTTTTGCAAATCAAGAACTCGTGAGTTCAAGCAAAATCATACAAGATTGATCATTCAATTGGAGTTCAATCTTTAGAATCATATCTCGGTGAAGTCATAAAATCTCTTTAACGATTGCTAACAAATGCCTGAACAAGAACCTCATTCGACTGCCATCAATTCGTTCAATTTGAACCACCAGGATTACGACACATTCCGACCTTCTTTCAAGGAAGAGCTTGTAGACCCATTCTTGGTTCAATTGGGATTGGCTAAGCATGACAGTG
The DNA here is from genome assembly GCA_030565185.1 of Scheffersomyces titani. Lineage (NCBI taxonomy): Eukaryota > Fungi > Ascomycota > Pichiomycetes > Serinales > Debaryomycetaceae > Scheffersomyces > Scheffersomyces titani. The sequence continues at coordinate 212,465 of JAJMBD010000005.1, read as the reverse complement.
CTACTAACAAATTCACTTTCAACACTGAAAAGACAATTGTAGAAATCGCCGCTGGAACTGGTAAGTTCACCAGGAATTTGGTTACTAACGGCTGGGATAATTCCAATGTTAAAAACCCAGATAACCTAATTATTGTAGAACCAAGTAAGGGAATGTTGGACACTTTTAAGAAAAATTTCCCACTGATCAAGAAAGAAAATATTTACCAGGCTGCTTCGTACCAGCTCCCTCTTCCAGATAATTCTGCTGATGCGGTAATTATCGCTCAGGGATTCCATTGGTTCAGCGACTCTTCCAGCTTGAAAGAAATTGCTAGGATTCTTAAACCTACTGGAAAACTTGGTTTGATTTGGAATCTTGACTACGCCTCGAAGAGTCAGGAAACTCCAATAGAAAAATCGAAGTTTTACAATGGTGGGTCTTACTACTACAATGATATTGATTTTTCCAAATACAAGACGGTTCAGGAATTATTGTCAGATTACGTCGACAATCAGCCTTGGTCCAAGAAAGTAACGGAACTCATCTACCAATACGATCTTGGAGTACCTCAGTACCGTCATGGCAAGTGGAGAGATATCCTTGAACGAGGAGGTAATGAATATTTCTCTCCTATAGAGATTGAATTGTTTGTATTGTTCGATAAGTTGATTGCTGCCGAAGATGTGTACAAATATTGGGAAACCAGGTCATATATCACTGAATTGAGTGACAGGCAGAAGGGCAAGATTAAAGAAGACATAGACAATATCTTGAAAGAATATGCTGGCTCAGCCAGTAGACCATTTGGTGGCGAGGGCGACGAAAGGCTCTTGAAGCCAATGGGAACCCATGCCATTGTGTTGGAAGTTAAAAAATAATATATTTAGACCTTCACTTGATACTATAATAGAATTTGTTAATCCCATACCATTTACATTGCATTGTTCTATTCTATAAAATCTAATTAAAAAATCAATATCAATGCTTTTGAATTTCCATTTTGGCGTATATCCATCCTTCTGGTCTGACTCGAGTGTTTCCAGAGTGCCAGACTTTACTGAGAAAATCATATTTCTTGGATTCTGCTTCATCAAATTTAAAGAGAACTCCTCTGTCATAAGCAATTGAACCATCACCAGGCTGGTTATAACTCTCTACCAAATCATAGGCGCAATAATGGTACCCAGAACAAACAGAGCTTTTGACCCATCCTTTCTGAGGATCCCAGTCAGTTATAACATCTACTCTCTCTTGGCCATCTGCCATGTTGATGTTGATTTCGTCGATGTCTTTCTTTCTGAGCTTCCACAGGTCTTTGAATACCTTTTCAGGTGTATCGTCTATGGGGGATCGGATAGCTCTCATCTCTGGTAAATCGGGTGGAACAAGAGCAGCCCTCACTTTTAAAGGATTCAGAAACATCACCGGAAGTACCGTACGGTCATAATGAGAAAAAGGAAACTTGGTTCTGTCTCTATAGTAACCATTTTTCTTACAATAGCTGAAACCAGAATTGATCCACATCAACTTCCCATCAGAGCTGATATGACCAGGATGACTGGAACAGATCTCATTGGCTTTTGATTTGCTATATTGCTTGTACTTGGGATTAGTGGTTACTTCACCAACACTAGCAGCAGCATATTTATTGAACTCATACAGCTCATCTCCAGCCATTGCCATACCCAACCAGTACATCTCTTTGTCACCCCAAATTGAGGTTTTAACGGGTTCTTTCCAAATACACAATGGTAAAGTCATCAAGAGACCAAGCAAATGGTCTTTTTTGTTGATTACAATAACTCCAGCTTCTTGAGAATGTCTCCATCCAGTAAGAATCTTGTTCGAAAGTGACTTGTCTGTCACCAATGGAATTTCAAACATGGTCTCAATCGAGTTTTCGTTCACAGGCATCAACTTCGTAAAGAAATTGGACTCCAAGAAATCATTATAGTCCCGCAAAGTACGATCCTTGAAGAAGTACGCACCAGACTTTTTGTATTCTGGAGCATTGAAGAACTCTAAAGTGGGCAACAAAAGTACAGTATCAGCATCAAGCAACATCACTTCTTCAAAGGAAGTGTACATAAGTGCCAATAGCTTGTTGGAGAAACCTGGAAACGAATACTTGAATGAACGGTTGACACATTTGGCTACGTTTACATACATTATATTCTGCTTGGGGAACTCAGATCCAAACAGCTTATACTGCTCCAACATGTTGAGCTCAGGTAGATAATCACGATGCTCTGCTGAAATAGACGGATCTAGCAAGAAGTCGATATCTGCCAAAGCAGCGATATCCAAGAATTCCATGGATCTTTTATTTATATCTCCCTTGTGTATAATCTGTATAGGGAGCTTGTTGTTCAAGGCTCTTAGAACTCTTATCAACTTCACTACATCTCTACTGTGTCTGGTTGTTGCTGAAATAACGATTCCACGTCCTTTGCTGTTTTGACGAATATAGTTTATGAAGTTGTCTGTAGACGAATTGAATATGTTTTGGGCAATGTTATAATCTTCAGTGGTTTCATCATAAAGGGGCCACGAGTCTTTAGGTAAGGGATCGGTCGAATTCGACTTTTCAAAGATAGGAATAGTGTTGTGCAAATATGGGAAAAGTTTAGATGTGAACTGATTGTAAAGTTCCGGCTGGCTAACGTCGGGGTTGTTGAGAAAACACTTACCGTATAATCTCATAATAGTAATGGTGTCAGCCATTCCCTGGTCTATGATGGCAGTATTTTCTACCTGTAACTTGAAGATGTTGTTGATGGTCTTGTTATCTTCGTGAGTGATTACGTCGGCATTCGCTACTTTATCCCGCTGTCTCTTAGATCGTAGCCGGTTTAGGTTAAGCTCGAAAAATCTTTGTTTTTTGTCGATGTCCTTATCGTATATCATGCCTTTTGTATCGTATTTGTCAAATATCCAATCTGGGTTTTTATTCTGGAACTCATTGAAAAATATCATGCACTTGTCATTAAGTGGCAGGCGCTTTATCTGGTCGTAGTCGTCATTAAAGAGGCTGACGAAATTTTCTGTTCCTGAAAAGACATACTTCGAGAAATGGAACTCTTGTCTGACTAAAAGATCAGATTCGTGAAAACCAACTTCGTCAAATCGTTCACTAGCGAGTTCATCTATTCGAAGGAAGTCGAATCCAGCAAGGCCGTTAATCAATGCTAACAGCACTAATATCATCGTTAGCACCGTTAGCACGAGCACGGATATTCTCCGTATGGTGAATCTCATGCTATCGTACGATTATAAAGAAGCCAAAGATGGGGTCGAAGGATAGACGGTCGAGGAAACTTGAGTACTGGCAATATCTGTTAATGGCTAGTTTGTCTTAAACTATTATTTCTTGGACGTCTTTTTGACAAATACCTTTTGTGAAATGTCGTACTTGTAATCTGTTAATTCTATGGTGAGTGAAAAATTCACTTCATGAATTTCAGTACCCCAACTATAGATCGGCCGCTACGAATTCGCTCTAGTTCAAAGTGTATATAACAATTCCGAGTTTTTCAGATAACCAAGTGGCACAACGCTGTTATGAGCGAGAAAGTCTATCGGCCACGACTGAATCGCTGGAGACTTCTATACTTATATCTTTTTTCGACTTTCGAAATTCGCTCACCTACCCCTACGTATGGGGGCTTTTTCCAACAAGGCTTTGATTAGTTTTGTGTGCACGGCAGTAGAGTTCGGTTATGGGCGATTGGAATATCGCCAGGCGGATAAAGAAAATGTCATTCGAGAAGTGAGCAGCAGATTAGTGTGAATTGATTTCAAATGGGTTGGAGGGCGAGGAATGTACGCTTATTAAACCTGAAAGGCGTGGGCTGTGGCAGATATCGGGAAGCGAGAAAAAGACTATGGTAGTGTGATAATAGGGCTATATAGAATTACCAGGGCAAGAATGCATAACTGTAGCGAACAAAGAACCAGTACAGAAATTGGATTATCGAATTGTGGTTTATAGTAGACGTAAGTTAGATATACCTTTGCAGCGACGGCAACAAAAAGAACATTTTACATCGTACTATATCAGTCAAATCTTATATAACTCACAACCACATTTGCCTTTATTCTTCTCTACAAACCAAACTCTACTCAATTCTCTACATTGCCTTTACTTTATATGTTCATGTGCTTATTTGTTCGTGACAATACTAAATACACTTAACGAGCCTTTCCTTCGGCTGCCTTCACGTAGATTACATCACCGTCTTCAACGTAGTAGTCCTTACCCTTTTGTAACAACTTACCAGCAGCCTTGACAGCGACTTCGTCTCCGTATTCCACCAAGTCTTCGTACTTTATGACTTGAGCCAAGATGAAGGTTCTTTCCAAATCTGTGTGGATAGTACCAGCAGCTTGTGGAGCAGTGTACCATCTTCTGATGGTCCATTCTCTGACTTCATCTGGACCACCAGTGAAGAACGAAATCAAGTCCAACTTCTGTCTCATGGCGACAATGATTTTTGGCAATGCAGAGGTGGCACCGATTTCCTTACAATAGGCATCTCTTTCTTCGTCAGTTTCCATACCAGCCAACTTCTCTTCTAAGGAAACAGATACTGGGATGATCATATCACCTGGAGAGTTGGCATCAACCCATTCTTTGATCTTCAACAAGTGCTTGTTCTTCTTTCTGACGTAGTCTCTTTCAGACAAATTGATCAAGTAAATACATGGCTTGGCGGTTAACAAGAACATGGAGTTGATGAGTTCCACTTCCTTAATAGTCCAGACCTGGTTGGCGATTCTCTTCCCATCTTCCAACATCTGGATAATTCTCTTGACGAACTCGGCTTCTTCCTTCTTGTTCTTGACTTCAAGCGATTGTCCACCTCTTTTGGTGATCTTTTCAACACCTTCCAAGTGCTTAGTAGCGAACTCGATATCCTTCAATCTCAACTCGTCCTTGATGATTTCCAAGTCGGCATATGGGTTAACTTCGTCGTTGATGTGGATAATCTCAGAGTCTTCGAAGGCACGAACAACTTGGAAAATAGCATCAACAGCTCTGATGTTGGCTAAGAAATTGTTACCCAAACCTTCACCAGCATGGGCTCCCTTTGTCAAACCAGCAATATCGTAGATAGTCATATAGGCTGGAACTTCGCTCTTTGGCTTGTACAATTCACATAACTTGTTGAATCTGGGAGATGGGACAATAACTCTGGCTTCTTCAGGCTCAATGGTAGCAAATGGGTAGTTTGCAGGGTTTCCTAATGGACATCTGGTGATGGCTTGGAAAAAAGTGGACTTACCAACATTGGCAAGTCCGACAATACCAGACTTCAAGTTGTTACCGGGTCTACCTAACAAAATAGGCTTTTCTTGCACGTTCTTCTTCTTTGGTGGCATGTTGCTGTAGATTTAGTTGCTGAAAGATCAAAAGTTAACATAATGGAAATGCTATGGCTGAAAAGGATTGAAAAATTAGGATGGACACCAAAAAAATTTTGCGTGCGACATCTTGAGATAATGTCGCACAAAGTGAATAGAAGTAAAGAGCTCTTAGTTTCTTCCATGTAGATAATCAATTAAAGCAATATGTGTAGTTTTCGTTGTTCATGATTGAATAGGAATAAAAACTATTAAGAACAGTATGGGTTTAATATCTAGTTCATGAAAAGACTTGGCCAAATTTTGCATTCTTGTCAGATCTTAATCTTAATCTCACTCTACAGTACTAGGTCGTTTTGTCTCGGGCTCGGAAATGTCGCAATCTGGAAATTTGTAATATTAAAGATTTGATATTTAATACTTTTCTGAGTTTTTCTAGGTCTTACCCAAATTCATCACTACTATGTTGTCCAGATTGGCTAGAAGCGGCTTCCCTGCTGCAAGGAGAACATTCTCCATGACTGCTATAGTAAGAAACGAGGAACCAAAGTCATCATGTAGGGCTGGAACCAAGTTGAATTTGAAAGTCAGAAAGAACGGTGACGAACCTGTAGCTTTAGAAGACTCAGAATACCCAGACTGGTTGTGGGATATGCTTGACAAGAAAAAGGTCGATAACAAGTTGAAACAGGAAGATTTCATGAAATGGAGAAGAAAACAGTTAGGTAACGAAAACACCAATAAGATTAAAGCCAACAACTTCTTGGCCAATATGAAATAGACTTTGACTACCATTTATTATATTATTGGTGATTCCGAATCACCGGCAACTTGTACATACTATTGTCTGTGCGACAGATACTTCCGTTATCAAACATTCAGATTCGACATGATAAGAGAGTATATATGTATTCTCTACTAGCAATAGTAATATCCCAAATCTTATATTTAGATACCGAAAACTAAGAATTTTACGAAAAGAATGTAGAAAAGTATAGGTGTACCTTATTTACTCTATGGCAGTAATCTGTTCATTTTCAGAATATTTCACCTCAGCAAGAGAGATAGTCTTATCATCCAAGTTGAACACTGTATAAGCCGATCTTAAGAAGTTTACTCCAAGGATTCCATGATCTTCCAATCCTGGAGAAGGAGTCAGGAGCTTTAATCCACACTGAAATCCGTTGGCTGTCTCTTGTGATAAGATAAATTCGCTCATTGGCACCTGGATTTCTTTCTTATCACCGAAGTTAAATCTTAAGAAATTACCTGTGTCATTCAAATAACATGGTACTTTATATGTTCCTAATGTTCCATAGACTTGGAAATCTTCTCCAGGAGCCAACACCTTGTATATTTGTTCAAGGAAATCATCCCTAATAATAGTGACATCTGCACCTGAGTCGAATGTAAAGGGGAGACCAATAGCCACTTCATTTTCATCTCTTTTGGATTTCTTGATTTGTTCAATTAATTGTCTCCTCTTATTGTTGCTGGAACTACCTTTAGCTTGACTTTGCTGGTTGTACAAGTCAGTGATTTTTTGCATCAATTTTTTAAGAGACTCAAACATCTGTAAACTTTGATTGTAGTAGTCAATCCATGATGAAGCACTGGTACTGTTACTTGTACTAATAGATCTTGCAATGGTTTGAGTGTAGTAGAGAGTGGTTATACTATTGGTTTCTGTAATAGTATAATATGAAGTTTCGGTAAGTTCAGTGAAATAGGAAACATAAGCAGTTGAAAGAGTGGAAATTACAAATGTGTTTGAGCTAACTGTCTGTTGGCCAGGACTACTTGAGATAACAGAAGTTGAAGGGATAATTATGGATTGTGGCAGAATAATGGAAGTTTCATAAGCAGAAGATGTAGAACTGATAGAACTACTAGGCTCTGTATGGGTAGCAGAACTTTTGCTTAAGCTTGACGAAATTTCAGAACCTGTATTTCTTGAAGTAGTAGAATTGGTCGAGCTAGTAGAAGCTAATAAACTAGTTGTAGGATCACTATGACCGCTAGTTGATAATTTCGAGTTATGTATGGACGAAGGTTTAATTGTAGAACTCATTGCAGAGGAATCTGAGCCTGGTCCAGCAGCATCGGCACAAGAACCATTGATACAGATCTTGATAGATGTTAATTCAGTTTGCAAAGCACGATAGGTTCCATTCAGAGCAACCATATCCAAAGAAACCAATTCACCCTGGTATTTTGCGTGGTCAATTCCTCCAAACAAAATAGATCCAGTATCTTTTTCTTTATCGGTAACATATAAGGAATACGCTGTCTTCTTGGTGTAATTTTGAAGTTTCATCAAAGAAGGTATGTTCGGGTATTTTTCTGTAGCTGCTTCTCTGAATTCAAAAGAAATACCCATAATACCAACAAGATCGACTGTTTCATTGGCTACAGCGAATGTTGCGTCGTTCAAAACCAACCCGTTGCCGAAATCAATTTTATCTTGTCCATAAAGGCCCCCACTGTTGCCGCTTCCGTCCACGTACCTAATTCCAAACTCCGTTCCATTGGTTTTCCAACTAGATGATTTGTCTATATCGAAGGCTCCGTATATGTTGCAACTATACCTCTTGCAGACGGGTGCCTTTGTGCTGATAACCCAAAGATCAGAAGAACCAGTATCTAATTCAACTTGTAGTTCTACGGGAGGTGAACCAACAGTGATATTGACAGTGTAAAAATCTCTTGGATTTTTATATAAACTGACATCATTATTTGCAACTTCTTTGATTTGTCCAAAAGAGCTGTGGGTTGCTTCCTTCCGGGCTCCCGTCTGAATTTGAATTGGAAGTTTTACGAAGTCATTTCCTGTTGCAATTGCTAACAGCAACCATGGAAGTAATGCAAATCCAGTATGAACTTTCATTTCAATATACTAGACGAGATATCAGTAATTCAGCAAACTGAAATTGCTTTAATTAAGTGCATTTCAGTTTTATTTTATATTCACTGTTGTCTGAACTTACAAGATTTTAGAGAAAGGTTTCTACTTGCAGAGATTCATTTATTCAGATTTAATTTAAGGCGTATTTTCGTCAGAACGACAAATTCCTCACCTCGAACCTACCATTGTTCAATGAATATATTGGTTGCATACTTAGGACGATATGGCAAAAATAATCGTCGTGAATGAAAAACACCACTATATTTTCATAAAAGTTAACATCAATTGAACATACTCGACTGAATCTGGTGCAATTAATTAATTGAAGAAATGGAGTCTGTAATCTTGTGCCTTAGTTTGAAAATCAATAGCACTCGTGGTACAAATAGGTTAAACCTCATATGCAAGAAGATTTATGTCTGAATGTTGGACACTTTAGTCCCAAGAGGGAAATTCTTTTGCATGAGCATTTACGATACAAAGAGGGTCCACATGTGGGCAATGCAGAAGCTGCCCTCAAAAGTTCAATTTGGTATCAACATTCCACGTATATATTAAATGAAAGTTTTTGTTGGTTGAAGTGTCACCTAAAACTAAGACTAATATCGAACAATGAAGTACATTCCGCTTCTATTTCAATCTCCTTAAGCTTTAGTGAAAGTCCAGTAAGAACTAATACATTGAGTAATATTGTTGAGGTGATTGAAATTTAATCGAACAATCAACTCGATTCAGAAATAAATTAGTTAAGAAGTTGTTGATGCGCAGATAAATGTTTTAAGTTCCCATTATTCGTTGTCGAACTCGGATGACTTTTTTTCAATATCAATATGTCTCATATCAATCAGTTTCAATGCCTGACTTAATTTACTAGAATCGAATAATTCAGTATATCGTTTCCTCCTGTGGGTACTGTCATTGATTGCAGGGAAGGATTTTTTGACGAAATAAAAAATAATGTGTACCTGCATTACCGAAAGATTGTTGAAGCTATAATGCAGTAAAAAACAACAAGTGTCCCTTAATGATTTACAAAGATAACAAATAAACAATAAAACAATAAAACTTATGAATAAATAATAAGAGTTAAAAATAGACTCTTCTAGAAAACGCAGTTAATCTTGGTATTTGATTATCTTTTGAATTACCATATACTAGGTAAATCCCTAAAATTCTTAATTTAGATACAATCGATCCATTTTGGGAGTACTACAATTGTTACATTCTTGAAACTACATTCCAAAGAGCGAAAGTGCAATGTCATTAAGTTGATTCTATATCTAATTTCTACACTACCAGGGATTGTTTTCAAAATTCTCAAGTTTGTCTTCCCCTCCCCAATTCTTGTGAGCTAAAGAATTTGGCATTTGAACTTGCTTGAAAAGCTCGTCCCCCTTGAAGTCTTCAATTCTTTCAATTTTATTGGATTCTTCGAAATTATTGTCTTCATCTTCATCGTCTTCGTCTTCTTCGCCTTTTTGTTGGTCATAATCGTAAGTGTCATTGAAATTAGCCTTCTTGTTCTCGGTAAGAATATTGTCCAAATCATCAACAATTGCTATTGGCAAAGAAGGCTGGTATAACTTAGCTCTCAATACTCTAACTCCACCCAATCCAGAGCCGTAAGTGTTAATTCCTTCCGTGAAGTTTGGTAGGGCAACGTCGAAAATGTAGTTCGGGTTTATGTAAATGTATATCTCTTTCGATAAGAACGTACTTTGTGTCATGTAATGTAAGTAGCTTCTATCAATCTGAGCAGACCCCTGCTCGTTAATCAAGGATTTGACAAAGTTTGTCATCTTCTTGGGCATCTTGGGTTCATCCACTTCATACTTGTACAACTTGTACATGACCTTATGCAATTGATAATAATTCAACGAGTCAAATTGGTTAATTGTATTGATCAAGCTTTCATCGTCAACCAACAGAGACATGCATTGCAACCACTGCAATAATTCGATAGTAGGTTGCAATTGCTTTTTACCCACATAGTACAATGAGTTATAATAAAAAGCCAAATAGTGAGGGTTCGAAATGGTATCACTATTTGTTTTGTCAACTTCTAAAAGATTACTCAAGTGAACTTCTGGAGGAACCAATGCTTGGATACCTCCAATATTCTCAGGTTTGCTTAGCTTGAGATTATGAGAGCGTAACCAATCTTCAATAGAAGAGATGTTAAGTCTGATCTGAATAGCCTTCGATCTGTTACAGAATTTAGATTGACTAATAATCTTGTTGAATATGATGCAATTGGTATAGTAAAATACCTGGGAGAACGCTTGCATGCGAAACAAATTGTCAACTTTATGGATCTTAAGAACATAATCTAAGGCACCAAGGACTTGAACATATCTAATTGGTGAAGGTTTCATGAGTTCATTTTGAGATGGAGGATACAACATATCAAAGATATCCTCATACGTACTGGGATGCTTCTTATTCTTTTTGAACAAGTTCCAGTCCTTTGCATACAATACATTCGACACGTCTACCAAACTTGTGAAGTCTAGTAAGCATTCGTCTACCAAAGGAGTCAAACGAGAATTAATAGAAAATGAGAGTGTGGCGATTAAGGACTGTACCATATTGATCAATTCTTGCATGAACTTTGGGTATTTGGAGTATATTTCGCTCTTGATGAAATAGTAATGCAAATACTGAATAGAAGAGAGCCAATAACTCAATAATACTATATCACCAGCTCCGCCGACATTTGTTCCAGATTCTTGAAGAGCCATGTTGAATGCTCCAGACTTAGTGTTTGTGACCGTTCTTAATCTGATAATAAAATTTTCAAAGAAGAATTCAGTCAAAGATACACTCTCGACTTTCAAAGCAGCGTACCTAACTAATTGGAAGACAATTGCTGCTGGAATCTTAGAGTCGTGCTGTCTATTTAAGTTTTGGACTCTGATGTCAAAGATGTAGTTCAACAATGATGGGATATCGCTGTCGGAGAACTTGATGTATTCTTCTGGCACTAAAGTGCCATAGTCAAATTCACGAAGAAGAGCTAATTCCGAGTCTGCAGCTAGCACATTTTCGTCTTCGTCGTCCAAAACTTGGTCATTTTCGTCTACCTGGTCTGGAACATATCCTGAAATGGTTTGTAACTTCAACTTATCAGCCAATTCGTCCTCGGGCTCATCGTAAGAGAAATTGTTGTCGCGGAAATAGTCTTCTTCGTTGTCATTAATTGTCCCCAAAAGGTTATGCATTTTGAAGTAATTGTACATTTCCACGTTCTCGTGAATAACAAGAGATGAAGCGTTTTTTCCATTATCCTGTGGAGACTTGGTTGGGTCAGCTCCGTGGTTCAAAAGTAACTTGGCCATATCCAATTGGTTGAAATATACAGCCCACATAAGTGGAGTGTAGTTCACAATGGTGTCAGACATGTCTGGATCAGCATCATGGTGAGTCAAAAGTGATTCAGCTACATCATAATTGTTAAAACAAACTGCGTAGATTAAAGCCGAAACTCCATTGTCATCACTGGGGTATCTACAATTAACCAACTCAGGATTGGCTCTAGTCATGCTTTCCAATGTCACGAGGTCACCATCACACGAGGCTATCAAGAGCTCTATCAACGGTTTGTTCAGCTGGGCAAATTGCACACCGGCAGCTGCGATCTGGGAAACATTGTCCGTGGTGATTCCAGCAGAAAGAAGAGTCGATTCAGACACTTGTAGAGCCTTCTTAGCTGCTTGAATTTTCGTCAAGAGTGGATCGGAGTAGTTGAGTATTGTAGGAAGATTGGATCCCGCCAAAGACAGCGTAGTAGTAGAGATCCACGCGTCCATCAGGCTTTCTGCAAGTGTCTGGGATTGTCAGAGAAGAGGATGAGACGTGTGCAAGAGACGGTGGTGGAAAAACGAAGATATCGAATGTAAGCCACTAGTTCTGTGGATTGGCCTACTTTGAGATTCGATACTGGTTAGGTAAGCTTAGTTGGTATCATTACGTAAGCTCTTCATGAATAGCATTTACATATTAGAAGGAGAAATGCATAGAGAAGTAAAAAAGATAGAAAGTCTAATGATACAGAGGTGACTTTTAGAAAGAGTGATTGAGTATGACTCAGTGTGAGTTTGAAATTCATCCACGTTACTTTTCCTCCAACTTTTAATGTTACTTTTCCTTTCCTGACAGGTTTAGTATCACGTGCTGTATACATTCTTTCTGGCCCCAATATGTGCCGAAGTTGCATGACGAATTGAACAAAGACCAGAATATGACAATCGCGAGAGAAGCTTATCTGGATATTGGAAGCAGGAATTCAATTGTATATTATTAACACATTGTTCTGGCAGTATTTTTCTGTATAGGATTTTTCAATTTAATCTCTCGTATTTTCACCATTTCGTATTAGACGGGCTGTGATGTGTGTTTATATAGACAAAACTATCCGTGAATATTGCACTTGCTGCAATTATAACCGATCTAAATATTCAACGGTCATCATCATCATCATCATATCTACTTGACATTCACGACATGCAAATCACCTTAAATATTACCGTTTCATCTGTCTCGCGTTTCGCAGCCAAAAGAGGTGCTTACGTCATCCTGTCCCAATGTGGAAAAATCCTTCCTCGTATTGACACCTTTCAACACAATCACCAAAGCGAAAAAAGACTCCTCCATCTGACATTTCATGTGAGACATCTTTGCCCGTTCTTTCTTTTTGTGTTGATTTTGTTTTGCTTCTTCCTTGACACTTTTCTTTTCTGCATTTCCACCATAGTATTTCGAAACTGACTTGTGCTCCAGTAGCTTCACGTCGTCCAAACCGTTGTCTTGTAGTAGTGGTTCTTCCTGTGAATCACTCTATCAACTCCTATAGAACTCCATAGATTAGCAACGTTTGATTTCTTCCACTTCCTGCTCAATCCGTGATTGCATCAACACAGCTACAATCCTCCATTCTTGTCGACACTAGTGTTTTATTCTCAGATCAAGCACATTTCCTTCTTAATCGTTTGTCGAATTCGTGTCCAAAATTTCAATATTGTCGATTTTTTTACCTTTTCAAATCTTAAACTCTCGAGGTGTCCAATCCCAACTTGCATTTAGTCCCTTTTATTACTTTTTTGTCAGTGACTTCACGTCGCTTCCATATCTCCCTTGAAAATCCTTCATCGTGTCTGCATTAGTCCTATCCGAGATGCCCAAGATCATCAGACGGGTGATCGCTCCCTTGGCCTTGTTATCGATGATAGTGTTCTTGCTCGTAGTCACCACTCAGGGTTCAAACGACTTGTACTCCAGTGGTACCAAAATGATTGACTCCATAACTAGATACTCTCTAATGGGAACGGTGGATCAGCACCCCAATTCAGCTCAACGAGCCCTGCTTCAAGAACCTTCTAATCCTATGGCTGTTAAACAACATGAGATCCAACAACTGCAACTCAACCAGGAACAGGCTAAATTGGAACAGAAGGAAAGAGAAAGGATTGAAAAAGAAAAACAGGAGGAATTAGATCCCTGTACGGTATTCAATCCAGTTAACAAAGGTTTCATCAACTTACGAAGCTTATCGTCGATGGGCAATGAAGGAAAACCTTTAGCATGGAATACCCGAGGCTGGGACAGTGGTAAAAACTACACTATTGGTATCTGTTCCAATCCTTTCAAGAAAATTCACAGCGAGCAAGAGATCCAGGATATCGACTCTGTAAACGCTACCAATATTGGTGCTTTCTATATCGACTCCAAGACTAATAAGTTTGTTTCTATGGGAGAATACTCTACCACACCCAAGTTCAGAGGACGAAAATTGACGTTAACTTACGAAAATGGAGCTTATTGTGACAACTTGATGGACTCAACAACTGGCCAAAGAATTCGTAAGTCAACTATAATCACCTTTACTTGTGACAGAGAGTTAATGAGTAAGGCTCAGGTCTCGTTTGTTGGTTCCCCAAACGATTGCAACTATTTCTTTGAGGTGAGATCACATCATGCCTGTCCTACGGCAGCTAAAGAAAACAACACGGCTGCTATCTGGATCTTTTTATTCATCGTCTTGGCTGCGTTATTCGTCTACTTCTCAGGTGGGCTATTGTACAGACAGATGAAACAGGTTAAACAAACACCTAAAGGTCTTTGAACTATTCTAAGTTCTCATCTTATTGGCATATGCATATCAATTTACTTCTCTTATTGCACATACATATATAGCGACTATTGTATTTAATAAATTCCTTAGAATCTATTATTGTGTTGTCAACTCTTAGTGAAAATCTATTTCCTACCCCTCAGAATCCATTAATTAGGTTTCTCTAGTCTTTTAGTATTCCAACAACTACAATTGCAGTATCTCCATACTAGCTTTTGATTCGTACACAAAGAAAAGAAAAATGTAAAACTGAAAGAAACTAAATTTACAAGATCAGTATGCTCCGTTGGCTACAACAGCGCTGAAGTTGTCCGTCTCTGCTCGAACTTCAAGCTTTGCAACAACCTTACCTCCAGTCAAAGCCAATCTGATCAACACACCAACTTTTCCACCCCAAACGTCTTTACCGAACAACTTCAATACATGAGAGTTGGTATCACTAGGAACATAGTCAGATCCATCTAATGGCAACAAATTCAAACTACTTCTCAAGCTGGTCACAGCATTCTCCAAAGAATTGACTCCAGAGATGGTAACCACAGAGCTCTCAAGGTGTGGCAATTGATCATAAGCTACACTGAAGTTGGAGTTGTACAAAGGTGTAAGGAAGTCTCCAGACAAGATTTCCAAGTCTTCGATGCCAAATTCTTCAGTATATCCTTCGTCGGCTTCGTCAACGTTGCCCTCATCGTCGATGATTTCTCTGTTTATAAAGTTGATGGTGTTGCCGAAAGCTGCAAGCAAATCTTCGTCTTCTATACTTGGGGTACTGAATGAGATGTAAACTGTACCGGTCTGTTCTGGCTTCAACTCAGCCAATGGAATAATGAAGTCTTCCTCGTATAACTCGTTATCGGGTACAGCAATAACAGAGAAATCTTGTATAAAAGAACGAGGCAAAGTGTTGGTAACGTCGTACTGCAATACCAATTTCTGCGATTCGATAAAGAAGTGTTTGACTACAGTGACTACAACTTCGTTTTCCTTGTCGGTCAAGTACTTTGGAATGAGAGTCGATTTGGACAATTTGCCGTAGTCTGCGAACTCTGGAATCTGAGACAATTCCTGTGCATATTCTTGTTGTTTCAACAAGTCATTGGCCAAGTTCTCTGAACCAGACCTGTCGTCTTCGGCCTTGGAACCCTTGGCATTGTCGCTCGACTCGCTGGAGTCTGCATTGGAAGAATCCAATTTGTTAATTTTCTTGTTGTACTCGATAGACTTCAATTCTTCATTCGTAAGAAGAGGAACTTCGTTGATGTCAAAAGAAGTAGCGAAATCTGTTTCATTCAAGTAGTGAGTTAATTTGCTTTCCAAAGCAGCCAAGTCGTATTTGGAGCCTGAAACAATTAACTTCTTCTGGTCGTTGTTGATAAATTTCAATGACAAGGCAGTTCTATCTCTGACTTCGTCGTCTACATCGTTCAAACATCTGCCCAACAAGATCTTGATGTTCTTTGCTACATCACCACCGCAAACTGCAGCGAACTTGGCCAAAGAAATAACAGCGGATGATCTGACAATGGAGTTTTCTAATACCAATCTGTTGTAAATGTGTCTAATGTAGTAAGAAGGATTGGATGTATTTGGACCTTCATCTCCCAACAAGTGTAAGATACGAACCGACAATTCGGTGAACTCACAGTCCTCGATGAACTCACATAAGTTCATCAATATCAACTGTTTAGCACTGGCTTCAGGCAAGAATTTGATCAAGTCGAACAAGGCATCTACAATGCTGGTCTTCAATTGAAGCGAGCCGTCGTCTCTCAACAAATCTGTCAAAAAGGCAACCAACTTTTTGTGCTTCGATGGAAACTTTAATGCTAAGTTTTCGATGGCTTCAATGATCACGATCTTGAAGTCTTCGGTAATTTCGTCCATCAACGAGGTCATCTTGGAGATTAATCTGTCTACGTTTTCACCTCCAGCACCAGAGTCAATGGTACCAGTTCCCATGGTCTTCAACAAGGTGGTGATGGCCAAGGTGGAAATCGATCTGTTGGAATCATTGATCAAGCCTTCCAACTCGATGTTGACGACAATAATTTTCTCTGGGTGTTTAGCCGAGATCTTGTTGATCAATCTAATGGCAGCGAACCTGGTGGCCGTTCTAGGTACACCCAACAACTTCTGCAACGTAGTGACAATTGCCATGAATTGGTCATCCTTTATCATGTGCTGCAAGTTGATCAAAGTCTTACAGGCCTCCAACTCCACCATGTCTGACTTATGCTTCAACAATCCAGCTAATATGGGGTACAAGTGGGTTATAAGTGATTCATCATCGATCAAGATCTTGTTGATGTATCTAATCAATTGGATGATTGATAATGAATTCTTCAAAGACGAACCTTCAGACAAGGTTGTGATCAATTTCATAAGTGCCATTTTGTCGTGGTTCTTCAAGTGGTACAACAAGCCCAAGGCATGGTACTGGTACATGTAAGATGTAGCTGGCAAGTTAGAGGTGGAGCTGCCATAGTACTCATGCAACTGGAACTGGTCCTTGGGGAACTGCTTGTAGCTCTGAATCGTCTCCAAAGTCTCGTTGGTAAATCTCTTAACTACTTCCCTAGCATTGGGTAACATGTTGTAAGATGAAATGAGGGCAGCAGTTGACACAATGGGGTTCTTGTCTACAATTGCATTCTTGAACAATCTCTCGGCCGAGAAAACTGTTGTAGCATCCAATACTTTGGCTAGCGTTCTAATGGCATTTGGTTTGTAGACAACATCCCCTTCCTGAATATCCTTCATGATGGAAGACGTCACCATCAAGATGTCATCTGACAGCGACAGCAACTCCTTGATAGTCAAATAGACCAATTGTCTCAATGACGAGTCTTTGTGCTGGAACAACTTGGAGATGGAGAAAAACAAGCTAGTGGATTCCAGTGGTGGGAACTCTTCACCGTGGTAAATGAGTCTTAACAATTTGGCTAGAAGTTGACGACATTTTTTCGTCTTCACTGGTGTAGCATTGAACTGTTGGAGACATTCTTGGAACACAGCCATCTTGTCAGGCAAGCCCGACAGCGACAGGTACGCGTCCTTGTTCTTGTAGGAGACAGTGGACATGCCGTGGTGAAGTTGTGAAAAAAGAGTGTGAAATTTAGTGTTGATCTACGTGTTTGATTTTTCTCACTGTTATGGTTCGTCGACTGTGCTTATGTCAGCGAAAAGAGATATGCGATATAGTGATCTAAGCTCCATTTGCTCTATATGAATAGCAGATACGAATTGCCGAGTGAGAATAAGATCAATTGATGTATCCTAAACAATTCTTATATAATTTACAGAGAAACATATAGAAAAATTTATCGACATTTATCGTGTGTCTCCATTAGCTATTGCTAGTACTTGTTTCTAGTTATCCAGTAGTATACTATAGTCACATGACCCATTTCACGTTCTCAATAATTTTTCATTCTTCATTCTACATTTTTCACTCTCTAATTCTCTGATTCTCTGATTCAACACCCATTTAAATTCATCTCCAGATCCACAAAGCCATGTTCGCTCTCACTTCAATAATAAGAAAGCAGATTGTAGCCCCAGTTGCAGCCAACCTTTTCAGAGCCACTCCCACGGTAGCTGCTCCATTATCGGCAACTGCCCCAGCTTCTCTTGGTTTCTACAGAGGCTTTAAGGTCAGAACCTCCGTCAAGAAGTTCTGCAAGGACTGTTACATGGTCAGAAGAAGAGGAAGAGTGTATGTCTACTGTAAGTCTAACGGCAAACACAAGCAGAGGCAAGGATAAATATAAAAAATGAACAAAATATATTAAATTTACTATCTTCAACTTCTTCACCTCGAGGCTACAGCTAAAGCTGTCAGACTCGACATGCCCATAGTCGCTTTGCTATTACGTCCTTCTGTAGATTAGTCTAGACCCTGTACATATCCTTTGGAATACACACGAACGTTAATAGCTATGCTGTAAATATTCTGCTTCGTTTAGAAATAATTGTAGTATTACCAAATCTTTCGAAATGTACCATTGCTTACTTCATGTATTGGTCACTTCTACTTTGAAACATGTTTCTGATCTTTTAATTAACCTATATATACGACGATATATACCCTGAATGAAAGAAATGCATAAATAGATGTGTGTACGTTCTGAGCAGGTGTCTACTCTATAAACTCCCTGGTCATGTCAGCCTATATTGACCAGCTGCTCGCTGCCGCGACGAATCTGAGAACTAGGTATAGAACTCTGTGATGAAGCAGCATTGCCTCCCTGTCCTGCAAGCTTGACTGCCCTCGTTGTCGGAGTTTGTTGAGACCGCATATTCCCAAACTGGGATTGATTCTGGTTGTACGAACTTACCCTAGGATTCATTGGTCTCTGTGTAGAAACTTGTTGGTTAGGTATAATTTGTTGGGAGTTCTGTGGAAGAGTATTTCTCATGGAATTGGCCGCAGAAGACAGCGAAGAAATAATCGCATCTTGCCACAAGCGATTTAGCATAATGCCAATTCCTTTCTCCTTCTCCTGATACAAAGGAGAGTATTCTTTGAAACTATTACTACTACTATTGTGCGTTACAGACAACGACAGCGAAGACGCATTCGCGTTCTTTTTCGTATTTTTCAATAATTTGATTTCTCGATTCGGAGACGTTTTCTCGAGTCGATTCAAACTTTCTCCTACAGGATTCAAGTGTCTCCGAACATTCAAGTATTCACGATTCAATCGTTCAAATTCCGTTCGCGATTGGATGGAATTCTGGTGACTGCTCTGGACCATATGCAATAGTCCATTGAAATTTGACAATGAGCCATATGAATCTACAGAGCCTGTTCCCTGATGAGGAACTACTTGATTGTTAATCAAACTACTGGTACCTCCAGCCGCTCCAGCTGTATTGGTATTGTTTGGATTCGCAGATGTGCCTACAGGGATCAGAGGTGACTGCTGCTGTTGGTAAATGTCTCTCATGTTGACTTGACTCTGGTTGCCGTTATAGTTATGTGCAAACATGAGGTTATTCAACGAGAGATTGGAGAAATTAGACAATTGACTAGGGTCCAAGTTGGTAACGTCCATCAAAGAGTTTTCTCTCTGCAACCATAATCTTTGCTGCGTTCTTGTTTCTATGTTGTGGGCACTGTGCAGTTCGGCTGATGAAGGTGTCGATGTGCTGTTATTGGTCAAAAAGTTAGAGAAGTTATTTACATCTGCATTTACTGGCTGTGTCGATTGCTGACTCAGATTCTGTTGATGTTGTTGTAGTTGCTGCTGCTGCTGTTGATTTAGTTGTTGTTGTTGTTGGTTCTGACTGTACAGTTGTTTCTTAGTATTCAAATACTGGTTGTTTGTTCTTTGCAAGTTGTTGAAAATGGTCTGGTTTGGCTGGTACGAGTTGTTTTGCACAACATTCCTATTTGTTGTGACTGGTTCTGCCAAATGGCTCTCTATTGGATTAGCACGGAATGAGATGCCGCTAATCGTCTCTGAATTGTTAGATTCAATAGAAGACTCTATTTTGCCCTTACGTGAAGCTCCGTTATTCACATTAATATTTCCTGTAGTGTATACATCAGCCCCTAGCATTTTCTGATGCAAATGATGGTTGGCATTTTTGGGATCGATCTTCTTGGTAAGTCCAGTTGATTGCGAAAGTAAAAGTGAACCCCCATACAAGTTATTGGGGTTCAAGTCATCTGTCGAACTACGAGCAGAGCTGAGCTCGTGCCTCAATTGGTCTACAGGTCCCTTGCTGTGATTACGGCCATTTCTACTGTTGTCTCTGCTGTCGTCTCTGTCGTCTCCAATAGAAGTTCCTGATGAAGCTGACTCCGTACGGTTCATATTGAAATGATCAGACACATTTCTGTCTTGATGAAGGCTGAGGTTTTCCTGTTCATTTTTATTTTGACTTTCGTTTTGGATTTGATTTTGATTTTCATTTCTGTATCTGTTTCCATTTTGATTTCCGTTATTGGCGTTTTCTATCGTTTCTACTTCCGGAAGTTCATCATTCACAAGCTTCGGCAAATTATCTGGAACATTGTTAATTTGCTCAATCAATGAATCAGCATTCTCCACAACTCTACTGGCATTGATGCTCTTGACAAACAGACTAGCCACATGATGTGCATCAACACGGGCGCGGCCCCGTCTTTCTGAGGTAGAACTGTACGTTCTCTCGTCATCCACAAAATCATTATTTCTATTACTATTGTTGATGTTATCTTTGAAAGTTTCATGTTCCTCGTTGTTGTTGTCATCGTTCAAGTCCTCATACTCATCGTTATTGGCATCATCATCATTTAGCTTCAAAATTGCCTTACCTTTTCTACTCGTCGTTTTAATTCCGTGAAGTGGAGCTACGTTTGTAGCAGAAAGCATTTTCAACGAGCCCGTTGATTTATTGGAGCGAATCAGTTGATTGGAAACAGTTTTCGTCAACGGCTGTAAGCCCAGCATTTTTGTGAATGAGCGATTGCTTCTCTTCAACGCTCCTGTACTTCTACTCTTCATGAGAACATCTGAAGACTTGGACCGATTCATAGAAGGACGAGCACCTGTATATTTGGCCAGCGTCAGCAAAGTCGTTACAAGCTTGTTGTGGGACATCAGCCGGTTATGAACCTTGAGCTTGGGATTTCCGTGATACTGTTTCTTGTTAGAAGGTACAAAAGATGGAGTTGCAGTACCACTGGATTGGTCCCCTGATCGTCCGCGACCCGGATCCGGCTGTTGCGTGGACGTGGCCCCGGCGGATGCGGCAGTGATTGACATGATAGTCTGGTGCGCCGGAGCTGGTGTGTATAATTGCAAAAACTAAAGAGTTGTGGAGAGGAACTTCTGGAAAGTATGACTTATTCTTTTACCATGATAAATTCAATGAACTAAAAGGCGGAAATGTCACGTGATTCATTAAACAAATACAGCAGTGCGATGTTTTGGTCGAGTTCAATTTTCTGAATAAGTGTGCGCATTAATTGCGAACTGATTATGCGCAAAACTAATTTTTTTGTGTCGCCTTGCATACTAAAGACAAGTAGAATGTCTTTTTTAGTTTACGATTGAAAAAATCGAAGGTTGTGAACTTGTCATTTTCATGCTAATGCAACATTTGTGATTTCGGGGAAAGTTCTGTTTGAAAACAGAAGTTCATTGATATGTGAAGTGAAAAGTGGAGTAAAGTTCATATGAATTTTAGACACACTTTGCGAGCAATCATCAAAAATACCTGACGATTGCTTTAAAACAGACGATATTCATAAAGATTTTTTTAATTTTCATAATCTATAAAGGTTGGGATGTTTGAAGTTTTATATGTTATTGTCAAGTTTACGATTCCAGCTGATCGAACATAGAAAAGGGCTAATTTCAATAACGAGTCAAGTAGTTAGCATATCTTATTTTCATAATACATAATGTTCCAAATACCAATTAAACTTGTCTATTATACTCCATTTGTAATTAGTTTTATTTACTTATATTTGCTTGTATTGTAATTTTCATTTTTTATTTGCAATCTATTCTATGGTTTATATTTGGGTACTGGGGCTTATGCAGGTACATTTTATTTTTTTGTCAAGATTTCTCCCATAAGTTGCACCCATTGAAAGAATCTACAGAAATATATGCACATATTCTATAATGATTCTTTCCATAAGTGGAGAATGAACCATCCTTATTTGACTATAAACATTTACAAGAAGGATGCACTTATAATTCCTATTCAACTTGCTGGAATTTCTTGCTAAACCGTAATCTGGAGTTGAATTACTATGTACTAGGGGCTGCGGTCTGCAAAAAAAAATAGCAATTCTGAGATATGAATCAATTATTACAAGATATTCTTATGGTGTCCAGCACACTTTTTAAGGTATGATAGTTATATAGAATCAACTGAGTAGTTCATGTAAGACTTTAGCAAGTGAGGAAAGATTTATTCGTATTGCCTGGACTTCGGATATATCTTTTCAATCATGACGGGCTCTGGCGCCACCAATTTCGCCACGCATCTTCGCTAAGAATGCTCTCGATATTTAATCTTGAAGGCATCACAATTCGATAGTTGTGATCGTCCTTTTTCTTTAAGGTAGCAAGAATCTCACGATTTTTACTTTTCGTGGCAAGACAATCCCTGTGAGAACACTTTTTATCGTTAGCTGAGGAAAAACGTGCGGTTGATGTTCGTACAGAGAACTTAACTGAATGTATCATAGGCGGAGCACATTTCATGAGACATTTGTACCTTACCTCCAATTTGGATTTTCAAGCCTTTTCACTTGTTGCTTCGAACTGTTGTCTGAAAAGGAACCGAACTTTTCATTGAGTGAGATAAACTTAGGCTCTACTTGGAAACATTATTTTCACTGAAATTATCACTACTTCAAAGTCTATTTTTATCTCGGTTGGTCCAGTGAATGCTCATCTTAATTAGTATTCCATTCACAGTTGTGTTGATAGTATACTTGAAAACGGAATGAAAAGCATTAGACAAAGCTAAATTTTCTGCAGACATGAAATTTTTGAATCGGAATTATCAAATACCGTCCTCCAGAAAGTTAAACAAGAACTTCCTCTAAACTATAGTCTGCCAGAACAGTAGCCCAATCGGAAAAATAGCTTTACAGTAGTCCAAGAATTCAACTATGCTATGTCGTATCATAACTTTAATGAATCCAATATTTCCATTAATCTTCCATTCGTTTAGCACCAAAGTGAAGATAATTGAGCCGCTACATAATTTGGGACTCTGCTTCTTTGGGCAGAAGAATGCTTAATCGACAATTTCATCTGATCTGGGCGTTTCAACATCTAAAAATGGACCAATTATGTTTGACGATGCATGGCACACATGTATTCCAATTTATTCAATTAAAGTTGCTCTCGATTGGACTAGTATGAAACTATTGAACCATTTGGGAACGGTTATAGTATCGATTCCAGTTTGGCCAGCTTTATTTCCCCTAGTGCATTTTCAATCAGCCTCCAAATTCTAATCTCCAGGTTTCGAGTGATTTTGCCCATTTGTGCCGTTATCTAAAACGATATTAGTTACTCCAAATGACAACGCCTCTTGGCAATCCGTTTCTTTGTCTATATTGTATTGGTGCCAATCAATTGAAATATTATTACCAACCTGAGCAGAAAATAAAGTTGAAATAATAAAGTTTGATAATGACGGAAAAAATGCTATTAATGGTCCATTTTTATGGCCAAGCATAGCTAGGTTGTACGATTACCGTGATAACAGCATCTCGTATACTGGGGCTGCCTAGAAGATGGCATATCGGCTAATTATTTCACCTCGAAGCTATTTCCCACCATTGTACTGGCGTGTTTCATGTCTGATTTCGATAATCTTTGAATCACATGAACCGCACCAGTTTCGGTAGCAGCTAACTCTTTTGATCCAACACATGGACTCCTTTGTTCCCCTTGATGCACTATGGAGAGCACGTGTATGTCCCGATCACCAAGAATGCTCCTATTAATTGATGCCTTACGTTGAATCCTCCATACAGCACCCACGAGCCTGGGGATTACTTTTCTGCGTCTCATTCCTCCTGTTTAGGGACACAAACCGTACTTTTCAGGAACCGAGCTCTGATTGTCCTGGATGGAATCAAAAAATTTCACTCCATTCGATTGTCTGCAAATTGGCATAGCGGCTCTGACTATTGGAAGCAAGGAAGCTAAGACGAATACCTCAAATGGGGATCCCATAAGTGGTGAATGTGTCATCTCGTCTATAAATACCAAGCTCTTTCCGTTACTTTTGATAATGTTTTCCTAATCGGTAAGGCTGCTTTATATTTTTCTACAGGCACGGAAAAAATATTGCATTTGGCAGCTAACTGATAAAAGATATGTTGGTGAAAAGTCTTGTCCTTGCCTCTTTGATCTTAGCTGGATCCGTGTTAGGACACTCCTTGCCAGGCAGAGACTCGCTTCTGTTGCAATTGGCTGCTAGAGCCTCCAACCCAATTGACTCCGTGTATAATGACTTGGGTGATTCTGAAATTGACTGGATAAACGACAATTTGAAGCCTTTGACCGCCTTCAACGGTACTAAATGTGATGCTTGCAAGAACAAGCTTAAATACGGTCAGAAATTGATCAACGATAATCCAGACAAGAAGCATTTGGTTTCATTGCTTTTGTTCAAATACTGTCTATTCCAGAACAATGGCACTGAATCCAAGTGCGATAACCTTGAATTCTTTGTCACCACCAATTCGAAGAATTTCGAAGCCTTCACCGATAACTACGACTCTGGGGTTATCTCTGGTACCTCTATTAACTTCTACGATAACGATTTCCTTCATGTTGTCCAACTTTTGAACACTTCCTCCGACTTGGACCTCACTTACTACTGCGCCTACAAATCCGGCGGCTGTAAAGTGCCAAAAACTGCCGACGTTGAAGAATTGTATGGAATCTCGTCGTGGTGGCCCGAAAAGCAAGACTTCCAAAAGTCCGAACCAAAGTACACTAACAACTCCGACATTTTCAACGTTTTGCATGTCACCGATTTGCATATCCAATTGAGATACAAGTTGGGAACTGAATCCAACTGTTCCGTCACTCCATGTTGTTTGCCAGAATCTTTCAACAAGGAAGTATTGCCAGGTAAGGACTACAACTTCACTGACTACTACAAGGATTTGGACCCATCCTTAGGTGACGATTTCCGTTTGTCATTCTACCCAGACGCTCACTATGATGAAGCTGACAACTACGTTGCAGGTGAATATTACGACTTCCCTAAGCACAGGGGTTGGAACTTCAATACTGTCCCGGCTGGTACTTTCGGTGCTTACCAATGTGACTCCCCAGAAATCTTGTTGAACAACTCATTCAAGTACATCAGCCAAGCCCATGCTGACAAGAAGTTCGAATTCACTGTTTTCACAGGTGACTTAGTTGACCATGATGTCGCTCACTGTGACCCCGATACCACAAAGACTGCTGAAATCAAGTCTTTCAACATCATGAAGCACTACTTGGACAACATTCCAGTCTTCCCATCTTTGGGTAACCATGATACTTTCCCATATGGCCAAGTTTCTCCTATCAAATATGACTTCAACAACTCATACGACTGGAACACTGAATTGATGAGTGAATTGTGGGTGAACAACGCTTGGTTACCCGAAGCGCTGTCTCAACAAATCAAGACTCACTACTCTGGTTTCTCGTACGTCACTGACAGAGGGTTGAAGGTTATTTCTTTGAATTCCAACTGTTACTATCAAAAGAACTTGTGGTCTTACATCGACATTTCCACCAACCCAGATTTGTTTGGTCAATGGGAATTCTTGGTCAACGAATTGATTGAATCGGAAAAGATTGGTCAAAGAGTCTGGATCATGGCTCACATTCCAGTTACTGATTACGATACCTTACCACTTCAGTCTAGGATTTTCGGTAAAATCGTAGAAAGATTCTCCCCATACACAATTGCCAACATTTTCTACGGCCACACTCATCAAGATCAATTCCACATTCTCTACTCTTCTGACTCCGCCGAAGATGCTTCTAACATTGTCAACATGGCTTGGGTTGCCCAGTCTATCACTCCATTGGGTGGTAGTTATAACCCATCGTGGAGATACTACGAAGTTGAAAATGAAAGTTTCAACATCATCAACTCATTTAACTATTTCACCAGATTGAACGAAACATTCGTCAACGGTGGTGGTGAACCGGCTTGGCAATTTGAGTACTCTGCCAGAGACACTTTTGATCCTAATGGAGAATGGCCAGTGAAAGCTCCTCTTAACGGTACCTTCTGGGACAAGTTCGTTGTACAAAACTTGAAGAACCAATCCAACATCGAGTTCAACCAATTGTACACTGATCTTCAATACAGATATGGTCCTGAGGTTCCAGTCTGTAAGAACGGTACTGTTGTGTCTGACGATTGTTACAACGAAAACTACTGTATCGTTGCTAATTTCTTCTCCGACGACTACAACGATTGTCTTAGATAAATGCCACAGTTGTTGTGTATTCGGTGTAAGGAAATTAAGTTCCTGACCGTTCTAAGCTACTATTATATTTTTATTCTTCATTTACGTTTTTACGTTATCGCTGTTTCGTTGGGTTTGGCTTGCAGCTCGAACCCAAATCCAAAAAGAATCCTAGACTTGGTTATATTTTATTTCAGATTGGTTTTGAAGGTGTTTTTAAAAAAGTTTGGAGGGTGAAAGATGCTCAGGGAGTTTTTCTTTATTTAGAGAATATACAAGAATTTGAATTTTTACTACGATTGGAGTAACGTAGAGATTGATAGATTTGGAGTTCCAATTTTTAGTACAGTATTAATTCCTCTCCTGCATTATCACGATAAAAATTATACTCACACAAAACGCACAATCGAAATATTCAGCTATTTATATCAGGTCTAACAGATCGTGTCTAAATCTGACCATTCATGCTACCATAAATGCCCCAAACCTCCAGAAACTTAACTTGGTGCCCTAACAAATCCTTTTTGTCGACTTCTTGCCAATACAATCGTATACAACACAATCTTTTATCATTCCTACTGGGATTCGGACCTTTTTTTTGTATTTGTAATCGTAGCCCCCTTTTTTCTTAGCGCTTATAGTTTTGAATTAGCAATGATCCAAATTCGGATTTATTCAAGGAGTTGCCAATATATTATGAATTCGGATTTATTATTCAATGGACGAGCGCGTACTCTGACTAGTTTTACATGAGCAATGTGGATAAATTCTACTTGCTGCTGGCTCTCCTCCATGCAGCTAAATCGATAGCCTTCAAGATTATGATTTTTTTCTGATCAAAGTCTTCAATATCGGGATATGATATAGGATTGCAAAAGTTCTATCACTGTACAATCATCTGTTCTAAATTGTTGCCAGCAACCAATTGCTATTCAAAAATACTGGGTGCTTTTACTAACCCAACGAAGTCTTCTTGTTCTTGCTTGACTTACACGCCGATTTGGTATGATTTTCATATGTGGATATTTCAAAAACTACTTTTTCTTCCGGGATTTTAGGCTGCAAAATAGAAATTGTTAAACATTCAGAAATTGAGTACTGTTTAACACTGCTCCCTTTTCGATAAAGTAGACACAACGTATTTGTTCTGTAAATAGCCCCTGAATGATTTTACTCCCTTTTTTTGATATGGCCCCATATACATATTATTCACTGTTAATTCTGTATTCTCCCGTGAGTCGAAAACAATAAACATAATCTTCCCAAGGAGAATTTCTGTCCCGTAAATATACAAGCATATATGAATATGCTTATATTGTGTATTATTATACGTTGCTTCCCTTACGCAAATTTATCTTTTTCGTTTGTTATTCTACAAAGTTTTTCATCCGGAATATTTACAATCACGAGTTTTCAAGTAAAAGTTACCTAATTAGTTTGAAGACCACCATTAAAATTCCGCTTTCTTCCTTCAGGGCAACAAAATCGGGCCATTCTAGAAATCACTGAAATTTCGGCCGGCAGGCTCCAACGTTGGGGTATTACCCCCCACATAATCTAGCTTCTTGCTTCCTTCCTATAGATTAAGAGCCACCACAAAAATTGTGGATGCGAAAAATTCACAATAGGTGCATGAACCTTATCAACAATTTCTACACTACTTAAAATGGATAGCCTCCACTACTCGGACTTAATGGATTGGTTGACAGGCTGGAAATATTTCTCATTGTGGTGGCTACAAAGAGGCTGATAGTTGTAGATTGTTGTTGGATCAATTAGTAATCAATCAGTCTTCTGCAACAATGAATTGTTCATTTAAAAGCTCCTTGATTGCTCTTTATAAGTTCAGTCCGTACTGTTAAATTGTAATTAGTTAGATTTTTAGAAATTGAACACAAATAAATAAATAAAAATGGCTCCTCCTACTGCCACTCAATCTTTGGCTCCAACTGAAGACGATATCGAACAAACCGTCAGAAAGTTGGCTGCTTTGAAGCCAATCGGTCACAGATTCTCCAACAATGCTCAGACTGGTCCTCAATTGGAATGGTTAGCCAAGTTGCCAGAACCTGCAAGAAAGAGATTTGAAAAAGCAGGAATTGATTTGTCTAACGGTTATCCTGTGATTCCTCAATCAGAGGATATCCCCAAGTTTGTTGATGAAGCATTTGCAATCAGAAATAAGGATTATCCATATGTTGAAAGAGGTGCCAATGCCGACCCTGAAAAGAAGGCCTTGTTTGGAGCTGCCAAAGAAGTCAAGCACTTGACCAAGCATCTTGGTACAGAAATTATTGGTTTGCAATTGAGCGACTTGAACGACAAGCAAAGAGACGAATTGGCCCTCTTGGTGGCCGAAAGAGTTGTCGTTTTCTTCAGAAACCAAGACTTGTCACCACAGAAGCAATTGGAATTGGGCGAATACTGGGGACAAGTTGAAAGGCACCCACAAGCACCACATGTTCCGTTACCAGCTCAGGAAGGAATTGAGAATATTGCAAAGGGAAGTGGTATTAGTGTAATCTGGAGAAGATTCTTTAGCGAGTTCTATGGATTCCCTAGTAGTTTCAAAAAGAGATCCATCACTTCCGGATGGCACACCGATTTGGTCCATGAACATCAACCAGCAGGTCTCACCCACTTGCACAATGACACTATTCCAAAGACGGGAGGTGACACTGCCTGGGCATCTGGTTATGCTGCATACGACAAGTTGTCACCAGCTTTACAACAGTTTCTTGACGGAAAGACAGCTATTTACCGTTCTGCTCACCAGTATCTTGACCGTGAAAATCCATTGAAAGGACCAAAGTACATCGAAAGAGAACACCCCATTGTAAGAACTCATCCTGCTACTGGCTGGAAGTTCTTGTTCGTCAACAGATCGATGACTGACAGAATTGTAGGTTTGGAACCAGGTGAATCGAAAGCTATTTTAGAGTACTTGTTCTCTGTCTACGAGAAAAACTTGGACATCCAAGTGAGATTTCAATGGCAGCCTACCAATGAAGGTTTTGGTACGTCTGCTATCTGGGATAACAGAATTTCTCAACATAATGCTATCTCAGACTATGACTACGATGATGACGAGCGTCATGGTACTAGAGTTACTTCTTTGGCAGAACTTCCCTACTTTGACCCCAATTCCAAGTCTCAAAGAGAAGCATTGGGTTTGTCTTTAGATTAGTTTAGTATATTTTCTTACTTTTGAACTTGAATATTATGTATACAATGCTATAGTACAAGATGCTGATATTGAAACAGAGCTCAAAGGGCTTAGTTTCCTTCTGGGTTGTAAGAATCGTAGCCAGAAGATTCCCCAGGAACATACGATGAAGACTCATTACTTCCTGAACCTCCAAATCCAAAGCCCCTACCACCCCTCGATCCTCCTCTAGGCCCACCCCTACCTCTTCCTCCTCTAAATCCTCTTCCTCTGGGTCTGAAGCCTCCTCTGCCTCTGAATCCACCTCTGAATCCACCTCTCTGGCCATTTTCAGAGCTAGCTTCTTGACTCGCCTGTCCTCCATAGATACCTCTACCAAACTGTCTTCCTTCTCTGAATCCAGGATCCAAGTCAATAGACAAACTCTGTCCGTCCAAAATAGTTTTTTGTAAGAACTTCATAGCATTCAATGATCCCTCTTCAAATTTGTAAACTACAAAACAAAATCCACAGGGTGTTAACTTGTTTCTGTCGAGTCCCATGATGATTCTATCGATGGATCCACACTTCAGAAACAATTCGTGAATCTGTTCCTCAGTGGTGAAATGAGATAAGTTCCCTACATAAACAGTTTTCAGATGTAATGATTTCTGCAAGTTGTCAAAATTCTGTCTACGCACAGCTCTCTTGATCAAATATTGCGAGGGCTTGTCTAGCCTCTCAGCCGAGTGGTTGTACTTCTCCTCGAGCAATTCCATTTTCAAGTTGTTAAAGAAAGTGTTATTCAGAACATGCTTGATATCGAAAGAAAGCTCTACTTGTAACTACTTTTTGGATAGACGTGTGCTACACAAATGAGATTTTTCAGTTCTTGGATAAGTGCAGCTTGGGGAGTTTGGGGAGCATGTCAGATATGGCTGCGAAAGTAGATACGACGAATAAAAGCAAATATGCCTGATATCAAAGAATGCTACATTCAGATGATTATTATGTTCGAAGTTCAATAAAAAAATATTGAATTTGGTAATTTACTCAATGCACCCTTCCAGAAATTTTCTAAATATCAATTAATTTTCAGCACAAAGTTAGAGATTCTGCCAAAGTTCTACAAAAACTTTCAAAAACAATTGCTCAATTTTCCGGCAACTTCAATAAAAATACATTCAGTAACAGTAAAATATAATTAAGTATTTTATATACTTCCACTATTTCCAATTAT
Organism: Scheffersomyces titani; assembly: GCA_030565185.1. Taxonomy (NCBI): domain Eukaryota; kingdom Fungi; phylum Ascomycota; class Pichiomycetes; order Serinales; family Debaryomycetaceae; genus Scheffersomyces; species Scheffersomyces titani. Next base: position 181,749 of record JAJMBD010000005.1, on the reverse strand, counting down.
AGCCATATTGCTCCACTTTATACTTCAAGATACAGTCACATGACCAAGTTATTACGTTCTCGATAACCTGCAGTTCCGAGCCTGTAATATCTACGTATTCAAATCGTCTCTTTTTCATTACGTACTGAACTTTTCAAAAGTAACTTCCGTTCAACTATGTTTAAACTATCGTTCAGAACAGGGATAAGAGCTCAGTACAACGTGCTGGATAATCCCACATTTGTTTCGGAACCATGGTACATTTACCCAGCCAAACACAAAGCTTCAGGTAGGATCGTTTCCGTGTTCATCTTTGATAAGACCAAGTTTGAGACACAGGTTAATCGACTTTTCTCGAACAATTCCAGTGCCAAAAACCCCAAGGTTATTATCAGTGAATGTTATGAACTCATAAAACACGAAGTGAACCAGTTGAGTAAATTGAAACATCCACAGATCCTCCAACTTTTTGAAGTTCTAGAGGAAACCAAGACGAAGTTCCTCTTTGTCAGTGAAAAAGTTACATGTAATTTGCAGACGATAGATTTTGGCAAAGATTTAGACGAACTCAGTATTCAGAAGGGATTGTTGCAAACAGCAAAGGCTCTACAGTTCTTACACAACTTCTGCTCTATTATTCATTTCAATGTCCAACCCACTTCCATCTTTGTCAATGGTCAGGGCGATTGGAAGCTCAGTGGGTTCAAGTTCCTACAAAATTTGAACGAGATTTCACCGCTGGAAAGAGATAACTTTTACATCATGAACAACTCGTCCATGGTGCCCTTTGCTAACTTGAACTTGAATTTCACAGCACCTGAGTTGATAATCGATACACAGCTGAAATTAGACATTGCGAACGATATCTGGTCCTTAGGTTGTATTATTTTCTACCTATACAACAATGGTGAACAGCTCATCAACTGCTTCGATTCGAACAGTCTCTCAGACTACAAAACGGAGTTCAGAAAGTTTGAGATGAAGTTCTACAACCATAAACCCACTGACTTGAAATATCTCTTAAAAAACATACCCGAAAAGTTGTATCCTATTTATTCACAAATCCTTGCCAGATATCCTCATGATAGAATAACCATAGACCAATTCATTGACTCAGATTTCTTCAGCGGAAGTTTGATCAAAGCTATGTTGTTTGTAGACGAATTCACCACTAAGACGATTGAGGAAAAGTTGATCTTTTTGTCTGGACTCTTAGAAATCAATGACTCCAATACCAACTTGTTGGCCCAGTTTCCTCCTGCATTCCGTTCGCTGAAGATTTTGCCATTATTGGTCGACTTGGTCCAACACGAGTTGAGTGTGTTGAACGGAAACACCCAAACTATAGATTCCCAAACCGACAACTTAATCTCCCTGTCCCTTGATATAGTTTTCAAGATATCAGCTAGTATTTCCGGATTGACATTTCAGGACAAGGTCTACGACTCGTTGTTGAAAGACGCTCCTAAAAACAAACAGTATCCCAAAACATTCACGAAATTGTTGAACGCCTCTGTCAAGACAAGATTAACTGTTGTAGAAAACTATTCTATTTTGCAAGAAAAATTGAATGAGAAGCAGTTTGTTGACCTTATCAAGGTAATGCTCGAGTTGGCATTGACGTCGACAGGCGCCGATGGTCAGGCTAAGCAAGACCAGATCAAGTTACAAGATTCATTCTTGCAGTATTTGCCTAACGTTGTCGAAATGATCGAGTTCCCATACATCAAAAACACATTCTTCCCCATGATTTGCCAAGTATTCAAAACTACGACAATCTTGTCGACTAAATTGACAACAATTCAAACGTTTGAAGTGATGGTAGATAAGAATATCATTGACAGGATTATTGTCAACGATCAGCTCTTTCCTGTATTGAAGAATTTGAAGAGTAGAGACAAGCGTATCGTCAAGATGATGTTGAATTTCTTCATGAAGTTAAGCAAGAGCGAGCATCTATCGCTACCTCTGGAAGCGGTTGTAGAATCGATATTGCCCCAATGTTTGCTGCTTGCTTTCAGCTGCAATGATTGTACACAGTCAGAATTCAGACAGATGATGTCGATCATAACCGAGATACAACAGCATTTGATTGACAAAAAGTTGGAAGATCTTCCGGTTTCGATTCCAACACACAACCGAGCCAATGGTTCACATGAAGCTTCCAATTTTGAAGAGTTGATCTCATCGCAAGTCATCACCGAAGGAAACAAGGAACAGATGTTTAAGGGACCGCTGTCTAAGACAATAATGCAACCACGTAGGATTTCGCAGGATAAACCTCCAGTCCCTTCTCCAAAGTCATCAGCACGACCAGGACAAATACCAAGACCATCACATTCACCCAATCCAACACTTAAACCCAGAGTTCCTCCTAAGACCACGAGCCCATTGACATTGACACCGCAAACTGCACACAAGAATTTCACTCCATTATCCTTTGGAGCAGCTAGCAATGCGTCCAACAACAGAAATAGCAAGTTGCTTAATACTTTGAATAGTACATATGACAAAGTGACTGATGACGATGACGAGTTCGACAACTTCCAAGAGGCGCCAATCACTACTAACACTACGATCAATTGGTCGTCTGCAGTAGCAAAGACCTCGCCAACGGCTACAGAGTCGCCTCGTATGCATCTGGCGCCTGTGCGTTCACTGTTGACTCCTACTATAAATACTTCTGCTATGAAGCCAACAACGCCGCAATCGACGTCGACAGTGTACCCTCCAGGATTCAATACTGTGTTGACACCTAACAGTAACAGTAACAAGAGCCCAAAGTCAAATATGAACAATAACTATAACACTAGTTCCAATGGCAACGACAGTTTATTGGATCTTATATAGACATAGCATTACAGATTAATAAATTTAATTAGTAGTGACGAATGCACTATTCGATTCGTAAAGTATTGCATTATATAGGTCGGTAGTCAGAATGGACGAAATAGAGTTCAGATATAACTATTTTAGACTTTTCCAGAGTATTGTGCTCCGAAACCATTTTTAGAATTTGGATGCTCTATCAGCACAGATTTGGTTGCAACATGTTTCCCGATTAGGCTACAGAATGAGATCAGGGCGGGAGAGATCAAATTCTCACGATACCTAGGAATAACAGCTTACTGTGTGGATTCAGAGGCTAAGGATGGGGCACCAGTGCCTACGATTCCCCAGAATGCTGTTCTCCGGAATATTCAATATAATTAGCCTTACTATCTCGTTTGGATAGCCTCGGGAAATTGCAGTGGTGGAAAAAATGCGAAGCAAGAAGTAGCACCACCGGTGGAGTAACAAACTACACAACTACAGTACAATGTAGTTCAATAAAGTCACCGTGTAGTGGGCTCAGACTAACTTCTAACAAGCGAGATCATCTGACACATCGTAAGAGCGGTGGTCCCACGGGATGGGACGTTTTTTGCAATCTTGATCGCATGTTCCAGATTTCTGTCGCATAGGCTAAGTATGGAGGACCGAAGTTCGGTGAGCAGGGACTTTTCCCGTCGTATAGCAGAGGGCTAAACGAAGCTTGTATGCAGGCTCTGCGCGTTCTATACGATCCACACCATATGGGAGAATTTTACTATTAGTAAATAGAGAAGCATGAATAAAAAAAATCGGGAAATAAATATGGAAATAAACTCCTATCCATTCTTTTGTTTAGATTTTTCTCTTCCACTGTAAATATTCCCGAGAGTCTCTCTAGGTACAACTACCGCTACTCTAACTTCGTTCTTCCTATCAGCGAGTCTAGATTTGTTTGTGCTAACAGCTGACACCAGAAACATCGATCTTTGAGTATATTTTCAGTCTCATACATCCGTCCTCGTATAGCATTCATAGAATAGCACCAGCTGCCAGCCACTCGCTTCAACAACCACAACAGTAAAATAAGATGGATATCGTTCTCGAGATCTTCGACTATTACTTGTTCGACAAGGCCTATGCTCAGGCATTGCCCAAGGGCGGTGCTGTTGACCAGTTTTTCCAGACGATTCCCTCGCTCTACTCCTCGGGTTTGAACTCTGCCAACTGGGAGCTCAACTCTACCTTCATCACACCGGAATCACCACTCGCTTCATTAATTGGAAAATTGGCTAACTACCAAGACAAGTCCGAGATCTACGGCTTGAGCCCCAAGCTTCTTCCAGCCACGGAATTTATGGACAGTTCATTCTTGGCCAGATCCAACCTTTTCAGAGAATCGCTCTCTATTTTGATAGTAACAGCCATCTTCGGGTGGTTGCTCTATTTATTGGTCGCTTCCTTTTCATATGTTTTTGTTTTCGACAAGAAAATATTCAACCATCCCAGATACTTGAAAAATCAGGTCTACTTGGAAATCCACCGCGCAATGACTGCCATCCCTACCATGGTGTTGTTAACCGTTCCTTTCTTTTTATTGGAGGTGAATGGCTACTCGTTCTTGTATATGAATATTGATGAAACCACTGGCGGCTGGAAGGCTGTTGCCTTACAAATCCCTAAGTTCATCTTGTTCACTGACTGTGGTATCTACTTTATCCACAGATGGTTGCACATTCCCTGGGTGTACAAGAACTTGCACAAGCCTCACCATAAATGGATCGTTTGCACACCTTTTGCTTCGCACGCTTTCCATCCTGTTGACGGCTGGGCCCAGAGTTTGCCTTACCATCTCTACCCTTTGTTGTTTCCTTTACACAAAGTATTGTACTTGGTTTTATTCACATTTGTCAATTTCTGGACCGTCATGATCCACGATGGCCAGTACATGTCCAACGACCCATTTGTAAACGGTACTGCATGCCATACAGTCCACCACTTGTACTTTAACTATAACTACGGCCAGTTCACCACATTGTGGGACAGAATCGGTGGTTCGTACAGAAGACCGGACGATTCGTTGTTTGTCAAGGAAAGCAACACCAAAGCAGACCGGAAGGTGTGGTCTGAACAAACTGTGCAAATGGAAAAGATTAGAGGAGAATTGGAGGGTAAGGACGACGACAGAGAATACATTTCTTAGACCCAATCCAAAGGTGAAAACCTTCAAAATGGCGATTCACTTATCCAAAATGTGTGTGTCGATTTTATATAGTGCAGCGTAATTGACTTATGAAAATAAAATTAATTGTATGATATTGTGAGAGTTCGATAAGGAATAGAGTAATGTATGAAGAGAAGACATCTGGTAGATAGTTAGAGACCAGAAGATTGCGAGACGGAATTTTTCGTAAGAGGAGAAAAGATTAGGATGGGAAATTGAGTGTATCAGAAAATAAATGTAAATCGTGAAATAGAGTAAATTGTGAAATAGCAAGATATTGGATTATGGTAGTAAATGGTAGTAATAATGATACGAATAGAAGAAATTGAACAGAACACTATATAGAGCGGAAACGATAGAGCAAATGAGTCAATTTCGGAAATCTTGGCTGATGCCCGTGAAGGTGAATGGGCCGTTGTCGCAATCCAGAAATGCGGATGTCAACCGACCACCGCTTCAGTTATCGTAGATATAGTTCGGCTATTTTTTAGTGACCAGGACGGGGAGTGGATGACATAATCGTCGCAAAGGATAGATAGCACACTTACCCACTTAAAAATCAAAAGAAATAATGAAACATATTTTCTGTTTCAGTCCCTTCAAGAGCATATTCCACTATCAATATTATTGCAAATATTTATTTCAACATCATAAATTATCGCGTGCCTTTTCAACGCAAGTGTACAGATAACGAACAAAAGACGATGATAACAGCTCGTACACCGCAAATCACACAATTCTCTTTTCAACTGTTATCTTGCTTAACGGTTGCCCATCGCGAGTCCAGTGAATATGCCATGGAAGCTTAATCGCTTCCAAAAGCTTTCCTATCGCAGCCAAATTGCCCTATTGAGCCCTTCCTGGACTCTTTCTAGTAGGAGATGCAGGATCCATCTTCGGTCCTTTAATGGCCCGTCGAATTCCATCACCAAATGGGTGATCCAAGAATAACTTCCAGCCGTATGGATCTGACTGTGTCACATGACCGACTCGGCCCCATCTCGCTGAAAAATTATGTCATATTCTGCGCAGAAACTCGGAAACGCTTATCTGCCTTTTATGCCGCTTTGCCTGCACACAGAATCCTACCATACAATGAAATATTCACCCTACTTTTTGACTATATACATTTCCTACGTTTCACTTGTGCCAGCATTCTATGAACTTCCTAATTGGTCGATGGGCTCTTATATTAGTCGAACGGTCGTGTTTCTTTCCGGCCCTTTCTTCGCATTTCGGCCCACTTTGTCTCCCATTCTTATTTTCACAGGTTTAGTATTTGTTTGCCCCATGCATGCACCATATACTTTTTGCTGGGGTACTTCATCTTCCATCTGGTAGGCTCTATTTGTACGACCTTCTTGATTCTAATCTTATGAATATGATAATCATCACAAAACGGCCACGCCATTTATCATGCTAGTAGTTAATTGTTTTGTGGCTCTCGTCTAGAGAGCCCTTCACTATCTGGACAGGATTTTTCGTTATCTTTGGAATGAGCCTATTCAATGCAAAACGCCTATGATCTAGAAACAATCTGTTTTAGAAAACTACTGTGTTGCATTATAGATGGTGAGATTCTTTATCAAGTTTTTTTTTATCTCGATTAGTTGATAATTTTTCAGACTTTAATTAAATTTTTCACAACTCTCATTTATATTTAATCAACCAGTTCTCCAACTTTGTAACATCAGCAATTTTTATTCATCACGAACCAGAATAGTAAAATAAGACATGGCTCTTCTTGCAATTTCTTTGGACCAAGGTGCCGGTTATGGTGTCGTAGTCGGCATTGGTGCCCTTTTTGCTTTTGGTATGATTTTTACCACTTATGTATTGAGAAGATATAATAAAGAAATTATTACTGCTGAAGAATTCGCAACCGCAGGTAGATCGATCAAAACTGGGTTGATTGCCGCCGCCGTTGTTTCTTCTTGGACTTGGGCTGCTACTTTGTTGACTTCCACCACTATGGTATACAACAATGGTATTTCTGGTGGATTTTTCTATGCAGCTGGTGCTACTTGTCAAATTACTCTTTTCGCCTGTTTGGCCATTAAGGGTAAGGAAAGAGCTCCAGGCGCTCATACTTATTTGGAAATTGTTAAGGCTAGATACGGTACTGCTTGTCACTTGGTCTATGTATTCTGGGGTCTTGCAACCAACATCTTGGTTACTGCCATGTTGTTGACTGGTACCTCTGCTGTTGTCAATGACTTGACTGGGATGCATGTTGTTGCAGCAATTTTGTTGTTACCACTTGGTGTCGTTGCCTACACACTTTTCGGTGGTCTTAAAGCTACCTTCTTGACTGATTACGCTCATACCGTCATTATGGTTGTTATCATTTTGATCTTTGCCTTTACCACTTGGGCTACATCCGATGTTTTGGGTTCTCCCGGTGCAGTCTGGGATGCTGTCACTGCTTTGGCAGAAACTCAACCAAGAGATGGTAATGCTGGTGGCTCTTACTTGACCTTACACTCCAGATCCGGTGGTATCTTCTTTGTCATCAACATTGTTGGTAACTTTGGAACAGTCTTCTTGGATAACGGTTATTTCAACAAGGCTTTCGCTGCTAATCCTGGAGCTGCCTTACCAGGTTACGTGCTTGGTTCTCTTGCCTGGTTCGCTATTCCATGTTTCACTTCTATGACTATGGGATTGGCTGCTTTGGCCCTTGAAGGTACAGATGCTTGGCCAACGGACCACAAGATGACTCCTCAAGAAGTCTCAGCTGGTCTTGTTCTTCCAAACGCTGCTGTTGCCTTGTTGGGTAAGGGTGGTGCTGCATGTTCTTTGCTTATGGTTTTCATGGCTTGTACATCTGCCATGTCTGCCGAATTAATTGCTACCTCTTCTATCTTCACTTATGATATCTACAGAACCTACGTCAACCCCGAGGCTACCGGCAAGAAATTGATCTGGGTTTCTCACATTTCCGTTATTTTGTACGCTTATGTCATGGCCGGTTTCGCTATTGGCTTATACTACGCCGGTGTGTCCATGGGATATTTGTATGAATTGATGGGAATCATCATCGGTGGTGGTGTCTTGTCATCTGCCTTGTGTTTGCTTTCCAAGAGACAAAACGTTCAAGCTGCAATTTTCACTCCTCCAATCGCTACTGCCCTTGCTATAATGTCTTGGTTGGTCTGCACCCACCAGATGTACGGTTCCATTAACCTTACCACCACTTTTATGGACGATCCTATGTTGACTGGAAATGTTGTTGCCTTGTGTTCTCCATTGATCTTCGTTCCATTGTTCACATTCATCTTCAAGCCTCAAAACTTCGACTGGGAAATTTTGAAGTCGATTCGTAGAGTTGACGAAGAGGAAGAAATCTTAGAAGCTGAACATATTCCAGCTGACCATGAGAAAGGAGATAAAGTTCACCCAGTTAAGTCGCAAGTGTCAGTTATTGCTAGCGAATTGGTTGATCTCGAAAAGGATAAGTACGCGGAGGAAGAACTTTTGTTGCACAAATCTTTCAAAAAGGCCGTCATTATTTGTGTCAGTTTGACTCTTTGTCTTTTGATTCTTTGGCCAATGCCAATGTATGGTACTTCCTACATTTTCTCCAGACGTTTCTTCACTGGTTGGGTGGTTGTTATGTTTATTTGGATTTTCTTTACAGTGGGTATGGTTATTATCTATCCTATCTACGAAGGAAGATCCGCTCTTTACAATACTTTCAGAGGTATGTACTGGGATTTGACTGGTCAAACGTGGAAGTTGAGAGCATGGCAACAAGAGCATCCAGAGAAGATGCATGCCATTACTTCTCAAGTGAGCAATCAAATTTTGGCTGCTACTCAATCTCAAATTTACGAAGGCAAGACAGTGTTCAATGGAACCGTTACTCCTAGAAACATCGATGACGAAATTAGTGACTTGAAGAAAGATTCCAATTAGTTGTGCTATTTAATTCTATTTATTTTCAGAATATCCTGGGGATCTTCACTTGTGTGTTTAATTACTTTATATTATATAAGTTCCTATCAATATTGCGAGAAAGTATTTTGCTGTAAACTTAGTGCATATATTCAAAACTGAATCGTTGCACTATAATTGAATCACCAGATGCTAAACTTGTAAAAATACTACGAGGACGATTATTCACAGATATTGAACGCAAGATTTCCATGTTTGCACCCAAAATTACTATCACACTGCGAACAGCAAATCAAGAATGGTTGATATTGAGTTTTTTCATGATGCGATTCAACTAGTTCTTGGCTCTCGCTGATAGGATCTTATCGTGGTGTTTGTTTGCAACTGCGATAAAGTAGCTCCGTGTATTTATCTACCCCACGAGAAACAACCACTCGACTATCGCTTATTTGATTAGTCCCAAAGCGGAAGTAGGTGCAGCATGGTCAGATGACCTAAGCCAGTGGATAAGAGATAACGATAGACCAGAAATATACAGGTCGATCCGATCCCGGTAGCACAGGGGAGAAATCTGGGAGAGTGGATGTGGGTTATGAGCGCGGGGATGCATATATCTTTCGCCAATGATAAGGTGCGATAGAGCGATCCCGATACCGTGGGTGTCCCGATAGAAGGAGTATGTCTCAGGGCGGTTTTTATCAAATTGAGGCCCTGGATTGGCCCGGGTGGCCATTTGCTAGTGCCTTATGAGGATAGCCAGCGATAGCAATGGAATAACGTGATAGGATAGAGGGGACACTGTGAAAATGGCGAGACCAGTAAAGAATGTGAATGCGAGGACTGAAAATGCTAAGAAAACAACGGCACAGAAAGTAAATCGTAGCACAAGTCTGGTGACAGAGCAGTTAGCAGCCATTTAGCCAAAACCATCAACACACATAAGGTACATGATGCTTAAGTAACAGTAAAGTTTCTAAGATTTAGAGAAAGCACGATGCAAGTGTTGCAAACTTCCCGTTTGAACCAGACGTAGTCCCAACAAGACAGACGTGGTGGCGCTCGGTAAGTTTTGCTGTTAGGAGAGTGTCAGTACGAAAGCTGCGTTGGTACCAGCTAAAGAGGTACGAGTACTGGTTGTTCCATTGGAAGGAAATTGACTTGTAGCGGGCCGTCGCGGACAGTTGCGACTTTCGTCCTCCAGCCATAAAAAGTTGATGCCAGATGCGCGCTGCTCGCGGAACCATTCCGTTTAGGAATATCGGACCTGTCATTGTTAAGACACTAAGAGAGAGCAAGTGCCTCTTGAAATGGCTAGCAATAGTGTGGGACGATATGTGGCCCGCCGATTGCACAAGATGGGCCATGTTTCGGCGGGGGCTAATGCCTATCGAGATGGCGAGATATCGTAGTAGTTGTATCTGCTACTGTTAGTATTCCCATAGTACTAAAATTTTCAGTGCAAAATGCGAGTACGACAGTCTTGGAGAGAAAAGCTCCTCCGAAGCTAGACGGATCCTTAGAAACTTCCTTGACCAGGGCCCCCATATGGAACAGTTCGCTACCGTCATAGCCATGTCTTTCGTCCCGTGCCACGATCGTACCTGACTGTCGTATGTCTCCAGTCCCTATCGCAATCTTGCGTCTATCACTGGAGCTTGTTTCCGGATTTGCTTGTGTCGCATTATTTTTTCGCGCTATCGGAATTCTCCAGACTATTCCAAATTGGAGGATCTGATCGCTTTGCCATATATAGACGGAGATGTCCGCAATTGTTGATCTCCTAGAATGTAGAGCTGGGAAATATATACCAGTTCGATTTCACCTTCAGGTGCCTCCACTTTGCTGTCTCAAGAAGTCATAACTTCATACTACCACTCGTCATTATAGCAACAGCAGTTTGTTCCCCGGTTGAAATTTTTCACCTTTCACGAGCCATTTACTTTGCTATCGATCTCGTCGTCGATTCTACCACAACTAAACATAACATAACATGTCCTACATAGGCTGGTCCGTACAGGACTGGATCCAGTTCCACTACCACTCCACTCCCAACGAGTCGTTTACACTCTTACAAGAGTTGCTCCATGCCCAGAACCTGGCTCCCGAGGATCCAGCTTGGATTTCGTTGGCTACCCTCGACAACTTGAAACATCAGTGGCACTTCTTGCAGTCCAAGTCCAACAAGTTGGAATTACCGTTGTACGGAGTTCCTGTGGCCATAAAGGACAATATTGATGTCAAGGGCTTTGAAACCACCGCCGCCTGCCCTTCTTTCGCCTATTCTCCAGAAGACGATGCTACTACTGTGAAATTATTGAGAAATGCCGGTGCCATTATTATCGGAAAGACCAACTTGGACCAGTTTGCCACTGGGTTAGTTGGAACTAGATCTCCCTACGGAATCACTCCTAATACCTTCAACAAGGACTACGTCAGCGGAGGTTCTTCTGCTGGTTCTGCATCGGTTGTAGCCAGAGGTATCGTGCCAATCTCCTTAGGAACTGATACTGCCGGTTCCGGAAGGGTTCCTGCAGCTTTGAACAACATTATAGGGTTGAAACCCACCAAGGGTGTTTTTTCCTGTGGTGGTGTGGTTCCAGCCTGTAAGTCTTTGGACTGTGTCTCCATCTTTTCGCTCAACTTGCAGGACGCCCAATTGGTATTCAATATCATGGCTCAAGTAGACGACGTTAACGATGAATACTCAAGACCCTTACCTGAAAACCCATTACTCAGATTCGCAGCCACACCCAAAATCGCCGTTCCCTCTAATTTATTGTGGTTTGGCGAAACTGAAAATCCTAAAGTCTACAACAAAGCGGTTGATGTCTTCAAAGCAAAACTCGGCGCTGAGTTGGTGCCATTGAACATCGATCTTTTATTGGACTTGGCCAAATGTTTGTACGAGGGTCCTTGGGTTTCGGAACGTTTCGCAGCCACCAAAGATTTTTTCGCAACCAACCCTCCAACAGCAGATTTGGACCCAACAGTGACCCAAATCATCAAGGGAGGTGAAAAGCATTCTGCTGCTACCGCCTTCGAATATGAATACAAAAGACAACGTATCATCAAAAAAGTATCCAAATTGTTGGAAGGAATTGATGCTATAATAGTTCCAACAGCACCACTCAACCCAACAATTGCTGAAGTCACAAACGAGCCTATTAAGGTCAACGCCAGTCAGGGTACATACACAAACTTTGTCAACTTGGCCGATATGTCAGCTTTGGCAATTCCAGCCGGTTTGCGTTCTGACGGTTTACCATTTGGTATTACCTTGTTGTCGCACAAGTTTAATGACTACGCCCTTCTCGACTTGGCTAGCCGTTACCTCAAGGCGGTAAACTCTACGGAAAAGCGATTCTACGGTTGTTTAAAAGATAAACCAGTTTCCAGTTTAGGAGATGAATTGTTACCGAACATTCCTGGATTCAATCCAAATCTGCAGATAAAGTTAGCAGTAGTTGGTGCCCATTTGAAGGGTTTCCAATTACATTGGCAATTAGAAAGAGTCAGAGCCAATTTGCTCGAATCTACAACCACTTCCGACAACTATAGGCTTTATGCTTTGCCCAAGACCGGTCCTGTTGCCAAACCAGGATTGAGAAGAGTAACTGAAAATGGTACCAAAATTGCTCTTGAAGTATATGCCGTTCCCAAGGAAACTTTCGGAGAATTCATTGCCATGGTTCCAGAGCCTTTGGGTATTGGATCTGTAGAATTGAATTCTGGTGATTGGGTAAAGTCTTTCATTTGCGAAGAAGTTGGATATAATGCTCCAGGTACAACCGATGTCTCTTCCTTCGGTGGATGGAAAAACTACCATGAGCATCTCGCTCAGGAAGCTAAGGCGCAAAAAAAGCCATTTAAATCTGTTTTGGTAGCTAATAGAGGTGAGATTGCTGTCAGAATCATCAAGACCTTAAAGAAGTTGAATATCAAGTCCATTGCCGTTTACTCGGATCCAGATAAGTATGCCAAGCATGTATTGATTGCCGATGCAGCTGTTCCATTGCATGGTACTTCAGCTGCTGAAACCTATATCGCAGTAGAAAAGATCATCCAAGCTGCTAAGGATACAGGTGCCGAAGCCATTATTCCTGGTTACGGTTTCTTGTCTGAAAACGCTGACTTCTCTGACCGTTGCGGAAAGGAAGGAATTGTTTTTGTAGGTCCATCTGGAGATGCCATCAGAAAGTTAGGTTTAAAACATTCAGCCCGTGAAATTGCTGAAAAGGCTGGTGTTCCTTTGGTACCCGGTTCTGGTTTAGTTAAGGATGCCAAAGAAGCCAAGGAAATTGCAGCCAAGTTGGAATATCCTATCATGGTTAAATCGACGGCTGGTGGAGGTGGTATTGGCTTACAAAAAGTTGATTCAGAAAAAGACATTGAACGTGTATTTGAAACTGTTCAACATCAAGGAAAATCGTACTTTGGTGATGGTGGTGTCTTCTTAGAGAGATTCGTGGAAAATGCCAGACATGTTGAAGTCCAGATGTTTGGGGACGGTAAAGGTAAGGCTATTGCCCTTGGTGAAAGAGATTGTTCTTTACAACGTCGTAACCAGAAGGTCATAGAAGAAACCCCTGCTCCAAACTTGCCAGACGCTACGAGGCAGAAGATGAGAGATGCTGCGGAATCCTTGGGTGCTACTATGAATTACAAGTGTGCTGGTACTGTTGAATTTATCTACGACGAAAGACGTGATGAATTCTACTTCTTAGAAGTCAATGCCAGATTACAAGTAGAACATCCAATCACAGAAATGGTAACCGGTTTGGATTTGGTCGAATGGATGTTGTATATTGCTGCTGATGATCCCCCAGATTTCTCTCAAAAGATTGAAGTCACTGGTTCTTCCATGGAAGCTAGATTGTATGCTGAAAATCCAGTGAAGGACTTTATGCCTTCTCCAGGTCAATTGACTGAAGTCAAGTTCCCAGAATGGGCCAGAATTGATGGCTGGGTTGAAAAAGGTACTGTTATTTCTGCTGAATACGACCCTACTTTAGCTAAGATAATTGTTCACGGAAAAGACAGAAACGATGCTTTGAAGAAATTGAGACAAGCATTGGACGAAACAGTTGTATACGGCTGTATCACCAACATAGACTATTTAAGATCGATTATCAATTCGTCCATGTTTGCCGAAGCCAAGGTTGCTACCAAGGTCTTAGATTCCTACGACTACAGACCTACTGCTTTTGAAGTCATCAACCCAGGGGCCTATACTACGGTTCAAGACTACCCCGGAAGAAAGGGCTACTGGCATATTGGTGTTCCTCCTTCTGGTTGTATGGACGAGTACTCATTTAGAATTGCGAACAGAATCGTTGGCAATGATAAGATTGCACCTGGCATTGAAATTACTTTGAATGGTCCAAAGCTCTTGTTCCACCATGACGCTGTTATAGCTGTCGCTGGTGGTACAGTTGAAATTGACATCAATGGACACAAGGTTGAACAATGGGCGCCTCTTCACATCAAGAGAGGTGACAAGGTGGCTATTGGCAAATTGACTACTGGTTGTAGAGCTTACTTAGCCATTAGAGGTGGTATTGATGTTATTGAATACTTAGGTTCAAGATCCACTTTTGCCTTAGGGAATTTGGGTGGCTACAATGGTAGAGTATTGAAGTTGGGTGACGTTTTATTCTTGGGTCAACCTGAAATTGCCAGTTGCACATTACCAGCTCCTATCTCAGAACCATCCAACATTGCTCCATCATTGATTCCCAACTACGAGAATAATGTCTGGAAAGTCGGTGTTACTTGTGGACCTCACGGTTCTCCTGATTTCTTCAAGCCTGAAGCTATTGAAACTTTTTTCAAGGACACTTGGAAAGTTCACTACAATTCCAATAGATTTGGTGTCAGATTGATTGGTCCCAAACCAGTTTGGGCAAGACCAGATGGTGGTGATGCTGGTTTGCATCCTTCCAACACGCACGACTACGTCTACTCCTTAGGTGCTATCAACTTTACTGGTGATGAACCAGTTATTTTGACTTGTGATGGCCCATCATTGGGTGGGTTCGTCTGTGCTGCCGTTGTTGTTGAATCCGAAATGTGGAAAATTGGTCAGGTCAAGCCAGGTGAACAAATTCAATTTGTTCCAATTTCCTACGAAACTTCTATTGAATTGAAGAACCAGCAAGACAAAATCATAGAAGACTTGACTGGTGATTTGCCAACTTTTGAAGGTAAGGCCGTTAAACCAGAAAACCCTATCTTGTTTGAATTCCTGGCTTCCTCGAATGCTCCAAAGGTTGTTTACCGTCAAGCTGGTGACAGATACATCTTGGTCGAATACGGCGAAAACTGTATGGACTTCAATGCTTCGTACAGAATCCAGAGATTGATAGAGATGGTTGAAGAACACAAGACTAGAGGTATTGTTGAAATGTCACAAGGTGTTAGATCCGTCTTGATCGAGTTCGACCGCGAGGTTACTCAGGATGATCTCTTACAGACCTTGATATCTTACGAAAAAGAAATATTTTTCATCAACAAGTGGGAAGTCAAGTCGAGAATTATCAAGTTACCAATGGCGTTCGAAGATAAGAAGACTTTGGATGCTGTCACTAGATACTCGGAAACAATTAGGAGTGATGCTCCATGGTTACCAAACAATGTTGATTTTATTGCTTCCATTAACAGCATTTCCAGAGAAGAAGTCAGAGACTTGGCATACACTGCTAGATTCATGGTGTTGGGTCTTGGTGACGTTTTCCTTGGAGCTCCTTGTGCTGTCCCATTGGATCCAAGACAAAGACTATTGGGTACTAAATACAACCCATCTAGAACCTACACTCCAAATGGAACAGTGGGTATTGGTGGTAGTTACATGTGTATCTACACAATGGAATCTCCAGGTGGCTATCAATTGATCGGCAGAACAGTTCCTATTTGGGATAAGTTAACCTTGGCTGCTCACTCTGGTGACAAACCATGGTTATTGAGACCATTCGATCAAGTTGAATTCTATCCAGTTACAGAAGACGAAATCGACAAGTTTTCTGAAGAAATGAATGCTGGTAAGTTTACAGTTGATATCGTTGAAACTGTATTCAATCATGGCAAGTACTTGGAATGGATCCAAGAACATTCTGATTCTATTTCTGAATTCCAAAAGAATCAAGGAGGTGAAAAGTTGGAAGAATTCAACCGGTTGATCCAAATCTCGAACAATGAATTGGAAAAATCTGGTACCAAAATTGTCGAAGACGAAACCTACGATGATACTCACGAGTTGGTGTACTCCGAATACTCAGGTAGGTTCTGGAAATCTTTGGTTGAGACTGGTGTTGAAGTTAAGGCTGGCCAAGGTTTGATTGTTGTTGAAGCTATGAAGACTGAAATGGTAGTTTCTGCGCCAAGAGACGGTAAGGTTGTCAAGATTTACCATAAGAATGGTGATATGGTGGATGCTGGTGATTTAGTTGTTGTTCTTGCATGATAAATTGTAAAACTTAAGAATTTTGAATTATTGTATTAGTTAGATCATATTACGATTGAATTTTGGAAAAGCTGTAGCTCACACGTTTGGAGCCTAAGGGAGAAATGTTTTGTTTTTGCACCCAATCTAGGTCACGTGTACCATCACATGACACACATGACGAGTGGAGTTGCGTTTGGTCTCGAGAACTTTTATTGCTCTACAACAGCTACAGACTATCTTGAAAAAGTGTTCTCTTATTAACTGGAACTTTCCATTATTATTACTATTTTTATTTAAAATGAGCATCAGTTTCAATGCGGCCGCATTGCAGCCTGAACAATGGACGGTATCAGCCAACGACGCCCTAAAGTTGTATGTGACCGATCCTGAAGGAGCTACAAATTTCCAAGCTTCTTTCACATATCCTCTCTTCGGAGAAGCTGAGACTATTTACGGGTACAAAGATCTTGTGATTTTCTTGTGCTTTGACCATTTCACGTTCTATCCATTTTTGAACACAAGGTACGCTGATAAGCTCAAAGATCCAGAGATTATCGATGTAAAGGAAGCTGTACAGAAATACTTGCCAGATTCTACCATCTACAAGGATGAAGCCAAATGGGCAGATGCTATTAAAAGCGAAAAGGATACGTACCAAATTCCTGGAGAATTGGTTACCACGTTTGAACAAGAAGTGGAAGGACAATCAACGACGTTCGACATCTACAAGATCAACTTGAAGGATGATGTAGGATTGGAGTTGCACAAGAGATTGCAATTCTTGGTGTTACTTTTCATTGAAGCCGGCTCGTACATCGACGCATCTGACGACTTGTGGGATGTGTATGTGCTCTACCAATCTGTAGAGGGCCAGGAAGATCCTTCTATTGTAGGCTTCACCACCGTCTACAACTACTGGAAGTATGGCGGATCTGCAAAGTTCGACAACGACGAACAGTTTGTAAGATTGAAGATTTCGCAGTTTGTCATATTGCCTGTGTACCAGGGCCGAGGTTTAGGTAGTCAGTTCTACTCTAGATTGTTTGACAATTGGTACAAGGATGAGAAGATCGTCGAGATTGTAGTCGAAGATCCCAACGAGAGTTTTGACGATTTGAGAGACAGATCAGACTTGGTGAGATTAAGTCAGTCTCTTAAGTTGACGGACATAAGTACCAAAATCACACTGCAGTGGAAGGAAAGCGAGAGACAAAAGTTGAAGCTAGAAAAGAGACAGTTTTCCAGGCTCTTGGAATTGGTATTGCTATATCTTCTCAAGCAGAACATAGGCAGCGACACTAAAAAGGACATAAGATTATTCATCAAGAAGAGAATATACGAAAAGAACATAGAGGGGTTGAAGACTTTGGACGACAACAGCAAGAAGGACAAGTTGCAGACGGCCTATGTTGCACTCGAAGAGGACTACTACCGAATCTTGGGCGATCTCAAGTTGTCGTTCAAGAGAGAAGGCGATAGGGAAGAGAATGGTACCACAAAGAAGGTGAAGACTTAGAGATGTTTCTCGACAGTAGAGTAACAATAAAAGATAGAAGTACATGGTATAGTGTAGTAGTATGTAGCAGTAATGTATAGTAGTTCTAATATACTAAAATAGTAACAGAAAGCAATTGTGAGTATTAACAGTAATAGTAGTATATACAGTAGTTGTAGTTTTAACAGTATCAGGTAATAGTAGTGGTCTATGGAGGCACGCAAAGCGTTCATGATAGTTGTGCATACTGCGGTTCTTTAATTCCCAATGAGGTACAACTGGTGGAAACGGTGATTGACAAACGAGGCAACTGGCAACAGAAGGACATTGGATCAGAATCAACTGGCTGAGCCACAGAAAATGGGCCAAGCTTCCTCAGAAGCTGTCCGCAACAGGCCTGAGCATGAAATTATGACGTAGCTGTAAAATGATAATCAGAATGCGACTGGAAACTTAATCGCATTAAGGTTGTATATCTAGTCAAGAAACTGACAAGATCTTGCATATGTGCTTGTCGGTTCGTGACGCTATGACTTCATCGCTATCGGTGTTCAGATAGAAGCCATATGATGGACAGAGCCATGACGTCATACCATCGAAGCCGTGCAGGTGTATCACGTGCAGGGCATCAGATGACGGAGACTTCTGCCTCGTCGGCAACAGCATTGCCGTAGTAATTAAGACGAAAGCGCGACATTGTGCCATCGAAGGCAAGAACTGAAGCTTGACAGAAGATAAGGCGGGAAGGAACCGTCGCAAAAACTCTATTCTGTGATTTTCAGCAATGCTACCGTGGATTGATGAGAGAGAGTCTCACCACAATCTTACATCAGCATTCTTCTTCCCACCACAAGCAATTCAGATCGAAACATTCGGCAATTGCGCCCACTGGCAATTGCAATTGCTAGCCAACAGACCCAGCCGTACAATGGAGCAATCCTTGCACTTCCGTCCATTCCTGGCTCAGCTCCAGTAGTGGTTGCGTTGTTCCTGCACACCGCCATTCTTCCCCCATTGTCCACCGCGGACCTTTTCCTGCACACGGACCAGATGGCCCACTCTCGAGCCCCATCCATAAATTTCAGTTCATCCCCTTTTCGAGGAGTATAAATATGGTGGAAAATTCCCAATTGAGTTTCACTTCCAGCTTTTGCGTTTTTGGTTCCCATCCTCAGCTCGTGCCACACGCTTTTACGTTTCTACCATGCACAGAACATACTCCTTGAGATCGCAGAAAGCCCCCACTGCTGCGCAATTGCAGTCTCCCCCACCTCCTCCTTCCACCACCAAGTCCAAGTTCTTTGGCAAGGGAGGAATTGCTTCCTCGCTCAGAAAGTCGGTCGCCGGTGCCACGGGCCCCGAGTTGTCGAGAAAGTTATCGCAGTACATCAAGATGGAAAAGAACGTCATGAGAGCCCTCGAGTTGACTGCCGGCGAACGCCGTGACGTTGCCAAGCAGTTGTCGGCCTGGGGTGAAGAGAACGACGACGACGTCTCGGACGTCACCGACAAGTTGGGTGTCTTGATTTACGAGATCGGTGAATTGGAAGACCAGTACATCGACAAATACGACCAGTACAGAATCACCTTGAAGACCATCAGAAACATCGAAGCCTCCGTTCAGCCTTCCAGAGACAGAAAGCAAAAGATCACCGACGAAATCGCCCACTTGAAGTACAAAGACCCTCAATCGCCAAAGATTCCTGTCTTAGAACAGGAATTGGTCAGAGCCGAAGCCGAATCGTTGGTTGCCGAAGCTCAATTGTCCAACATCACCAGAGAACAGTTGAAGACTGCCTTCAACTACCAGTTTGATGCTACCAGAGAGTTGGCTGAAAAGTACGCTTTGATTGCTGGTTACGGTAAGGCCTTGTTGGAATTGTTGGACGATTCCGCTGTCACTCCTGGTGAAACCAGACCTGCCTACGACGGTTACGAAGCCTCTAAGCAGATTATCATCGACGCAGAAAACGCTTTGAGCACCTGGACTTTGGAGTCCGCTGCCGTCAAGCCTACTTTATCTTTGCATCAGGAATACGATGAAGACGAAGTGGAAGAAGACGGAGTTGTTGAAGCTGCCGAAGAAGAATTCGCCAAGCACGACGATGAAGAAGAAGTGCACAACTAGGACGTTGAAAATCAAATTCTCATCAAAAGTGTTCTCAATGGTTTTTTATCCTCAAATTCTTCATTTCTTCTTCTCGGTCAATTGTTGTAACTATTGAAGTCAAATAATAGTCCATTATTCATTGTTGAACTTGACTCGACTGGTTGTATTCTGAGAATTGCTACCCTTTATGTTATGTTCTTTGCCTGTTCCATTCTTGTGTCATTATGAAAACTTTGTTGTATTAGTATATGGAAATAGTCGAACACACCTCGTCTAACCATTTAGTTAGCTTAAGTAATAATATCTGATATTTACACTACGGTTGTAGCCCCTCAAACATTCGTCTCGCCACAATTGAATACCGACCCTACTAGTTAAACCTTCTTGCAATTATCACCTATTATCTTACAACCTTACATTAACATATACTTTAACTACAATTAACATTACAATCACATTTCGAGCAATTCTTACTTTTTTCCATGATTATATCTTGCATTACAATGAACCTCTCATAACCATTAATCTCTTGTCATTAGAGATCGTCTGCACTTCAAGATTTTCAGAACAAATTAGCCTTTATTTTCCCCTATTTGGGACTTATGCAGTAGTTAGACTTGAGTTCATTGCATGATTCTTTCTCTATCCTGCACGACTTTGGAACCACCCCGACTTGGGTAGTAACACACTACGGATGACCTCATAGAATCTGCACGACAATGTGGAAGGCGTCACCAGAAAGGACGCCATAGCTGTCTGATGCCTGGGGCAGTACTCCGATTCCAATCATGTCATTACTAGCTAGTGCTAGGATACTGGCAAACGAATTGGCTGCTAAGGCTCTAGTAACCGGAACCGCTATTTCATCATTCATGGTTTGGGATCGGCTCGGAATCAAATCTGAAAATTTAATGGCGTAGTACTGCCCTTCATTTATCGCAGAGCTATTTCTCAATGGCTGCGAAAATGTCGTTTTTTCCTCGTATTCGTTTTCATATAGTCTGCCGTATATTCTAGTGCGCGATTGAATGAGCTGATGGAACTTCAACAACTTCGTGTGGTTGTTTTCTTCCTCCGATTGCTGACTAGAATCAGTTGGGGCGTATCCTTGGGCTCCTTTAGTAGACACTCCACTTCGAGATTCAAGGTTCCCAAACGAGAGATTGAAGACATCGTTGGAAATTGCAGACAAATCTGCCGCTTCATTCTCTCGCTCCTGTTCAAAGTTTTGGTCCAATTCGAATTCATTCATTTCCTCTTCTCTGTACTCATCAAAACTTCGGAGAATCACATCTCTACCTATTTCGTACTCCGGAATATTCAATGTCTCGACTCGTCGAATCACGCCTATTTCTCTAAGCATCGAATGGACCAGAGTGCTGTTGAAGGTGAGGGTTTCGTTTCTGGTGGTATTCACAGGATCATTATACAATGCACTGGATAGTGTTAACCGATTTACAAAATTTAGAAAAGGACTGAACTCTGGATTGAGAGCTTCCATGATTTCAGTAATTTTCATTTGCTCATCAGGTTGCACTTGAACCTGAGCAGTACTGTGAAGAATTTCAAGCATTCTCTGCTCGTAAGTCCTGACTACTTCTTCTAGAATAGTTTGTGAAATAGCTGTTTGAGATATTTCGTCTACTAGAAGACGTTGGTGTTTTCTCTTTGTACCCGTAACAAATCTAACAGGGGCTTCAACTCCCGATGATCTACTAGAGTTTTCTTGTTGAACAGAAATATGAAAATGAGGATCACTTGTGGCACTGAAATTGTCGAGTCGTTCTTCAAGTATTTCTTGACTCAAATTGTCATTTTCTATATCTAGATCAACAAGCAAGTCGTTGCCTTCTTCCATATTGTTGTTTGTAGAAATAATGTCACCATCGTTATTGAACTCAAACTGTACTTCTTCTTGAGTTATGGTACTGTAATTAATGCTTCTATTGAATAAGTCATCTACAATAACACTGCCATCACGAGAGGTATTGATGTTAAATATGCTTCGTGAGCCATTATTTGTGGTATCATTGATCTGGAAGAGGGTAGTGCAATTCTCTGTAGGAAATTGCATTTGATCCATTTGAAGAATTTCTAATCTTCTTCTTCTCTTTACTTGTTGATTTTCATCGTATTCCATTTCTTCAACAAAATCAATGGCAGAAGGGATAAAATCAATTTCTATATTGAAACTTGGATCATTCTCAAGAAATGCTTGTCTCTTCACAACTTGTTCATATATGTTAGTCACGTTACAAGCCTTCTCCGGTCTTTGTAGCTGTATCACATTCCTATTCAACTTTGCGTTAATAAAGGCTACATCATTGAGAAAGAAATTGATCTTGGATTTATAGAGCATAGAGATCCCATACATCATATTGGACAAATAGCGAATGTTCTTTTCTTTGCTGATACCTATCAATTCCTCGCATACTTGGGGTATAGAAGCAGTAAGAATATCGCGTTTGACAGAAGTTCTGTTATTAATCTTGGATCCAAGTGTGGCCATTAGCCACGCTGTCTGTAAACCTGTAGAGGAATCCATTTTATGATAAAAGGTATAGGTAATTGTTTCAATAGTAAGAAAGAAAGGTGATTATTCAGTATTCGCATTAGAATTCATTTTGCATGGTGAGTACTAATAATGTTACATGTAACAATGCTAACGCGAAAGGAATAACCGATATTAATATTGAAGCTATATAAATTGAAAGTAATACAAGGAATGAATAGACTTTCACATTAGATGAAAAGAAAGAAATAAACAAATAAATAAAGTAATAAATATAAATTTAGATAAAGGAATTGATAGGTAGTAAATCATTTCCAAAACTATAGTACCGAATTGAAGCCCTGTTTATGTCATTTTGTAATTTAAGTTCCGTAACTTATCATAAGTAACTGCTAGCCATTTGACGGTTAGCTCGAAATCTCTCAGCTGCACCGATTCATGGAGGTTGGTGAATGTGCTGTATTTGAATCGGCTGTTGAGATAATCTGTAGATGAGTTGACAGAGAACTTTGGAAGCCCATAGATAACATGATTAAAGTATGCTTCCTTCTGGTCCTCGTTTCCATTTCCATTCTGGAGATACTGGTAATCTCTTGGGTTCAAAGTAAGCTCATGCTCCAAATGAAGCAATTTGTGGTTGGAGACTTTGAACTGGGCAAAATGGGCAAACTTTTTATAACATCTATACCAAGGGTAATCTTCAATTAACCCTTCTTGAACTTTTTTGTTCCACTTGTCGAAAATCAACGCTTGGTGCGTCAAATCGTTGAGCAATACCTGAAATTGCGAAAGCAAGTCGACAAACCTCACTGTAGGATCATCTTTCAAGTCGCGCTTGAGATCCAGTGAAATGTACGACTTGCTAATAAGATATGAAGAAACTTTATCCTGACCCCATTTCGACAATTGTGGCTGGTTTTCAATAAGGAAGAAAGAGAAAAACCGATTGATATCACGATAGTAGTATCTGGTTCTGACTTCGACCATTTCATGTTCACTTAATGAGATAGCCAACAAACCTATGAACCGTATCAACAGACCATGTAAAAGAAGATCGTTATCAATTTGTCTCTTGACGAGCCAATCATACGAATAGTAGTTGGAGTTCGGAACATACAACGACGAGTCACGCTTAGCATCATTATCAAACTTGATATTAATAGAAGGTGTACTCATGTGACCCTGGAAGATGAGAACCTCGGAATGAGTCAATTCAGGTCCCAAGATTCCGTGAATCGTATTGTTATCTTGCTTGGACCAATACTTGTGCAAAGTAGTGTATCCATTTTCGTCATCACCATCGTCGTCGTTGTCATTGTCATTGTCGTCATCTGCATTGTCATCATCAGCATGAACATCCCCCATTGTGAGCTCGAATGTCTTCATTACGTCTTGAGTCAAGGCTACATTGTCAACCTTCTTGAAAAACTTATCTTTGTCCACTTCAGCCAACGTCTTATACGACGCAGCTGTCTTTGGAATGGGAACATACTTCGCAGTTTTCCTCAAGAGGTGATTAAATAACGGATTAGAATCAACTTTGAAACGAGATCCCGTGACAGCATCGCCGTCGATATTAATATAAGCAATAACAGATTGCTTACGGTTCAAGACGTTCGTATCATTCGTCAATAACTGAGATCCAAGTAAGCCAGAAGAAGAGCCATCCCAAGAAACGAACTTTATAGTTCTCAACGGTTTCCATCCCACACTGGCTAAATGTTGATAATTTCTCATGATTTCAAACATCACTGCATGGCCACTGGAAGGATTAGAAGAAGTCAACGAGTCTCTTCTCGCTCCAATAATGATTTCACCATCATTCATTACACCCTTTAAAGTTCCCACGATATTGGTCAACGTTCTTGTCTTTGAATTTTCAAAAACGGCTGAAATATTAAGGCTAAGAGATCCCCCTATATTTGTCGGATTGTATTCCCATTCAGTAATCACTTCCATTTGCTTACTCTTAGCCAAGGTGCCTAAAATAGGATTGATAGCTTTACGACTCACGGGAACAGCGGGAATCGAAGGTTGTTTCCAGTTGTCTATATGCCCAGTGGCAACATTATCACGAGAAATGGCTATATTTAATTGCAATTCACTTTCCTTGTTGTTTCCCAGCTGCAAATCGTAGTAGTTGATGAAGCCTACAGCCCCGAATTTCTCAGCTATCAACACCTTTTCTGCGACAGATATATTTGAATTCAATATTGACTTTACAATGACAATTTTGCCATTTAAATCGTAATTATGGGCAGCTAGTGTGAGATAGTCACTGATGGTGCCTTCGTTGACAAAGACATAATCGCCTGCTGCGGAAGAATTGGCACCAAAAGCATAGAATGCTGGAGTCTTGTAGTGTGGCTCTTTCAAGTTGGCACTATAAACTACATTGCCATTCAGGGAATCCACAAGTGAAATGGACAGAGATCTTGGTCTCTGCAAGAAGGGAACGTCGTAAGAATGCGATGAAGTCTTGAACCCGAACTTCTTAAACGTCTTCTCTACAAGTGATACTAGCTCTATGTTATCATCTGCAATAATGTTGGCTGCACTCTTGCTGTTAATAGCCGTCAAGTTCGTGAGCCAGGAGTTGATATACTCTTCGGTAGTCAAAGTGTCATGAGAGTTTCCAATGCCGGTGAACAAGATAAAATGTCTCTTGACATCTGAACGAGTAAGGTGAAGGCCGTGCCATCTTCTAAAGTCTCTGCTAAGAGAAGTCCTAGGGAGGAAGGAAAGCTCAAAGATGATGATAGCCACTATTCCCAATGCGAAAAACCACCAGAAGGGTCTTTTGATCTTTTGGAGCACAGACTCGGTGTCAAACTTGGACTGTGTGTCATGTTCGTCATTGTCATAATCATTCTGAATACTAGTACTGTTATTGATATTGCTTTCGATGTTATTTATATTGTACTCGGTATTGTTTTCTTCTTCATCGTTTTCATTGGTATACGAGCTATGGCTGACCAAGAGTGGAGTCGTATCATCTACATGGGCAAATGGATTCTCAGACGTGCCACTAGATATACCGTTGGAAACAGAGGGGTTTTCCAGGATAGCATTCTGGTCATCTGCAATCGTGTTTCTGGCTACAGATCCATTGCTGTTTTCGCCTGTGTCTGGATCTGATTCCGGTGCCATAGAAATGTGGGGACTTGGTGGTAAGGAAATCCTCCGGTACTATATATACGTGGATGATGGGACAGAGTGGGGTAGGATGGGAAGGGTGCTGAGTTATGAATAAACTGATGAGTAGTACTATGAAGATGATGTATATGAAACGAGTCTAGAGAAGGAATAGAAAATAAGAAAAGAAAAGTCAACTTACGAAAAGAAAAACTGACTCCATGGATTTCACAAAGCTACAAAATTATGCTAGCAGATATCGGTTCGATTTAAATGTAGCGCAAGCTTGGCTTTTGTGTCTGGTCCCACGGTGCTCCCGTCACGTGGACATCCCCCCTTCTGATTAGACAAGATTGAGCACTGCCTATAGTTAATTATAACTATAAATCTCTGAAATTAATGGCACCGAAATCAGCTGCTAGCCTCTTGCCACGATGGCTGTGCCAATGTGCAACTCAACCATGACGGAATAGCCGTGGTTAGGCGCGGGACAAGAGCCATGTGGCTCGTCCAGTAGGAGAGGATTATGTAGCGTAGTACAACTTGAGGCTCACGAGGCTACCAACAGGCATAAAAAATGGTGTGGTGTCTATAGTAAGCATAATATCTTATATTGTGAGAACAAATGATCAGTAGTTTAGTTCGTATGTATTCGAGCAAATAATTAGCAAACACAGGTTATAATTGGAAGCATAGCAATACTCTTGCTGTCGACTAATACATTTTCTTCAGACATCAGCCTTCGGATACTGTCCCAGTTCTAAAAGAACAAGGCTCCGACCGTTCCAGTGTGACTAAATAGACAAGGCTCAACAATACTGATATTTTTAGTATTGTAAAACGTAGTGTTCTTATTTAAGTACTAACGGGCACACAACCCAAATAGATGCCCCGGTGCTAAGATATGTTCAACAACTTAGTGGATGTATACAAGTGGGTCTACAAACCAATACCCTTCACCAAGTTAGCCATCGGTATTCTACACTTCAGAATATATAGTACACAACCATCTCTTATTTCCATGCGATATTCATTACTCTATTGTACAAATAACTACAGTTCTTCACTTGAGGATGGAATTTAAAGTATCCACATCGAACATGTTGCTTCCAGACTGTAACGCTTTGGCCAACGTCACCAACGACTTGTCAGTGAAATCCGGTTTCTTTCTCAACTCGTCCAAGTCGTTGCCAAATTCCCCTGCCATCAATTTCAAGTACTCGTTGTTGAGCTCTTGTCTGTCTTTTTTCAAAGTTTGTTGAATCTGTTCTGCATTGGCAATAGCCTTTGGATTTGTAGTTAAGTTACTCAATGGAGTAGATGTGAGTTTGATATGCTGGAGAGTCTTTTTTTGTTCAAGACTCAACGGCTCAGGCGCAAGTTTTCCATTCAACTCTTGCTCTGTGTCAGATTCTATATCAATCCCTTCTATATTTATGTTTTCCTCGGGAAGTTCATCTTCAGATTTCTGAATTTGAGTTTGAGTCTGTTGTTCATGTTCAGAATCAGAAGAAGAAGAAGAAGAGTCCGAGTCCGACGAAAAGTCCTCTGTTCTTCTCTTCTTTCTCTTTCTACTGTTTCTCTTAGCTCCAGCAGCAGGTGGTGCCATTATCACTTATTATTGAATCAAATATATTACGCTCTTAATCTACTTCTATTCTAGATGAGATGAAAAATAGATGGGTTTAAAAAATATTCTGTTTATATGCAGGATTGGTATCTAGCTGTTCAAATGTGTGACGAAGTTGTCTGCAAAAGGTTGTATAGTGTAGTGGTTATCACTTTCGGTTTTGATCCGGACAACCCCGGTTCGAATCCGGGTACGACCTATCTTTTTTTCTGCCTTGCTAGTTGCTGTTTTATCGCATCTTTCCATCACGTGAGCATTGTATTTTTTTTTATGATGAGCTTGGGGAATTTTTCTACTAAACTCTAATGATGTGATTTACTGTTGTTTCTATCTCATAACTATTTTTCAACAGCATTCACAATGATCAGAACTATGTAAGTATCTATTCGCATCTTATACTTTACCTTGTTAATTTTACTAACAATTTTGAATAGAAAACCGAAGAACGCTCGTTCCAAGAGAGCCATCGCTAAGAAGGAAGCAAAGCTTGTTGAAAACACGAAGCATGCCTTGTTTGTTCCTGGCTCGACAGGCAACAAGTTTTTGCATGATGCTATGTGTGATTTGATGGCTCTTAAGAAGCCCGAAGCCAAGAAGTTCTCCAAGAAAAATGAAATCAGACCTTTTGAAGATGCTGCTGAGTTAGAATTCTTTGCTGAAAAGAATGATACTTCGCTTATGGTATTTTCGACTCATAACAAGAAGAGACCAAACACCTTAATTTTCACCCGTTTCTTCAACCATAAAGTATATGACATGGTTGAGTTATCAATCCAGAGCAACCCAATGTTGTTACAAGACTTCAAGAAGTTGACTTTCACCATAGGTGCCAAGCCCATGTTTGTGTTTAATGGCCCAGCCTTTGACAATCACCCTGTCTTTATGCAATTGAAATCGTTATTTTTGGACTTCTATCGAGGCGATGAAACCGACTTGCAAGATGTAGCCGGCTTACAACACATCATTGCCTTGTCTGTAGGCGAAATCGAGGATCTCAACGAAACTAAAAACTTGCCATTATTGCATTTCAGAGTTTACAAATTGAAGACTTACAAATCCGGTCAGAAGGTACCTCGTGTCGAAGTTGACGAAATGGGCCCTAGATTCGACTTCAAGATCGGCAGGAGACAAACACCAGCTCCTGAAGTCGAGAAGGAATCGCTCATGAAGCCTAAACAGCTCGTGGCTAAGGTAAAGAAAAACGTCACCACCGACTTCATGGGTGATAAGGTTGCACAAATTCACGTTGGAAAGCAAGATATGGGAAAGTTGCAAACTAGAAAGATGAAGGGGTTGAAAGCCAAGTATGACCAAGACAGTGATTTCGACAATGAAAGTGAAGATTTTGCTGAAGGAGTTGAAAGCGATATCGAATATGATGCTCCTCAGGCAAAGAAACAAAAGGTGTAGATTTATTTCTCATCGTTGTATATTAAGAATAGCATATAGACATTGACATTGAAAAATGAAGCGGGTGTAGCAAGCGTAGAGAACAATGTAGATGTGACAATTCTATTACCGTATGCACAATGTTTAGATAGGTTGAATATCTCAAATTTCTTCCTCTTTCAATTCAATGTACAACTTCCATAGTCGTAACTTATAATGTAGACATATTGGTACCATTCTAAATTGCTCGCTGTGATTAACTGTCCATCCATACATTTTGCAACAAGATTTTTTCAATAATAATTGCGGCACGTGACCAATTTTGAATTCTTCACTGAGCACCGGAACAACAAGAATCAGAAATATTCTGAAAAATGTAAACTCTACTGATATCTTTTCATTCGCCTTAAAATTTGAAGAGTCCATTGCTAGAAGTTGTGAGATGTCCTCAGGCGGTGGTATATTTCGAGCACGGAAAAGGCCCAGCACGGCAGTTTCGGCATCGGAACTCTCCAATTCCACTACAATATACTCCGCTGGTTTCACTTCTACGAAGTCGGCACGAGAATTGACAAAAAACAAGAAATACTGTGTTTCTAAACTTCCAGCACTTCCTTCAGTATTAGAGAGTGCTGCTTCCCCCGGGTCAGATGTTTTTAACGCTTATTCTGACCACGAATCAAACTATTCTCTAGTTGTTAATGAGAATACAATCAATGTTTGGAGCTATAAATCCACAGATCCTGCTCCTCTTGCTATCCAATTCCCTGTAGAATCACTGGAAAACGAACCGTCGTTATTGCCGTTGGCCATTTTGACCAATCCGTCCAGTGGAACCAGCCAGGATCCTGGTTTGGTTATTGTATATTCCTCGACAGGTAGAGTCAAGTTTTATGAAAGCGTCCAACACGCTCCCGCTTTGGGTCTTATTAACGACAAATCTCTTGAATTGACTATCCCCATCAATATAAACAGGGGAGAATACATCACCTTGGCCGAAAACGTTGAACCGGCAGGTGTTATTGTGGCCACATCGTGGAAAAGATGTGTCTTGATCTCGTTGCGAGACTTCAAAAGTAAACCACATTTGTCCAGCGTAGAATTGTTAGGACCAAATAGCTCGCCTAGATTATTCCTTTCTTCTGTGCTTTTTGGAAGTTCTACTGCAGCTTCAAAGGACGAAATCGTAAGCATCAAAACAGGCAAGATAACCAATCATGGCATGTCTCAGGAAATCGTCATCCAGGATTCCGCAGGAAATTTCGACTATTTCATCTACCAGATGTTATCTGCGAACGGATCGCCATATGTTGACAAGAAAAAGTCGTTTCGATACAATTTGGTATCAGCGGTAGAGAATAGTGTAGATGGTTTCTTACCTGGAACTTCATTGAACTACAAGTTCTTAGACTTGTGGCCCCTCCTACTGCAAGAAAACGTATATCTTTGTTTGTGTGATGTAGACGAATTCAACAGCAATAGTAGCTCAAAGAACTTGTTGCTATTGACAATCAAAATTGACGCAACTGGTGTGTTACTTTACGGAACTCATAAATTGTTGAGATACGAACCCCAGCAGATAGCTTCCTCTGCCAACAAGCCCAAGTTATTTCTTCCAAGTCCAGGAAGCACTGCTTTTGTCACTGTTGACAATTCAGTAATACTTACCGATATAGATACGTCCTACATTGAAAGACCGACTACATTTTCATATTACAAGCCTAGGTGGGAAGACGTGATAAGATTGAAATCGTCTGTCGAAACAATTGGATTTGGTTTCGAAAATAAATCTGTCGACAAATCTAGCAAGTCCAACCCGGCGCTTATTATCATCACAAAGAACTTCGGAATCTTGAGAATAGAAAGGTTTTCAGATGAATCTGAAAGTGCAGATAGCAAGGATCCTATAGATCCACTTTCAATTGTGAAGTCACATATCGAACAGGCTATCTTTTATGCTAAGTCGTCTGAAATTGAATTCGACATCTACAGAGACGTGCTGCAGAGTGTCGTTTTGCTTGCAATTGAAAGTATTGTCACGGAAATCATCAACTCGACGTCACCATATCTTCCAGCTTTCTTACCTTCTATTTCAGAATTGTTATTACAGAAATCGAAGTTATATCAAGAGTTAATTACTTTTTCCAACAGAAACTTCGCGGGTATCAGTTCCAAGATAATACCCAAGATAGTGGAATTCTTGGAAAAGGTAGAAACTGCGTTAAACTTGTGGTTGTACATTGATGCACTGCAGGATCAAGATTTGAGAAAAGTATTGGAATCTGTAGTTGTAGAATCAGACACTATCTCCTTGTCAGGAAACGAAGAAGTGATTAGATCCTTCTTCAACAAAGGTATAGAGAACATAAACCCTGTCTTGACAAACTTAATTGAACGCTTGGTTGACACTGGAAACTCAACTTCAAACATTGTTGATCTTGTTGTCAAAGTTTTGTTTTATGGTGTCTACCAGATTGAGGTAGACTACTTATTGAATCATCATGAATATCCAGTTACAAAGTCGTGGATTTATGACACTGACTTGGTCGTCAGAATTGAAGATATATTCAACAGGGAATATTGTGAAAATAAAGATGTCATACTAACTCAGCAACGTCAAAGTAATCTTATCAAATATGTGGAAGTGTTATATTATTTTGTCACAAGTGCGATCAGATATATGCAACGTTATGATGAACATAGTGAGAGTCTTAGCGATTACTTGAAGTGGTACAAATCCAGAAGACATGTCTGGATAAATGTTCTATTGAAGAATGTTTTGGTTGAGGATGCTATTTCCATCGCAGAGAATTACAGAGACTTTTCGTCCGTGGCATTTATCTTGGATACAGAAAGAGAAAAAGGTGATAATGAAATTGCCGTTAATTCCAAATATGGATACTTTTTCGAGACATACGGCTATGAATTTGCATCTAGTTTGTATGACTACTATTTGAAGAACGATAAAATTCAACCGCTCTTGTTGGGGTTCACAAACTACAAGAATTATCTTAACCAGTATTTGGAGAAGGTAACGAACAGGACGTCATCAGTAGCATGGATACGTTATTTATTAGACCTGGAGTTCTCGAAAGCCTCTGATTCTCTTATCAAAGCGGCTGCCTACAAAGTAGATGAAAACATTGAAAATAGAGAATTGAAGTATTCGCTTGCAAAGCTTTCTACAATTGCAGCAAGTAACGGATCTGTCAATTCCAGTGCCACTCGGGAAAAACTTCAGTTAACAGAAAACAACTTGATTGTAATGAGAAGTCAGAGCGCGCTCTACAAGGCTTTGGTAGGCGATGAGCAAGTCAAGGTGCTTACTTATGATTTCGCCAAACGTTTTTATGCGAATTCATCTGTAGACACTGAAATTGCAGATAGAATTCTCGAAAGTTCTTTCACACAATTGATGGAAAACCTGCCTGTTTCGAACTCGGATTTGATCAACTGGTTGACGTTGATGAAACCATCAGCACTTGATAACAAAAATTTCACTCTTGCATTTAAAGTCGCATCAGTTGAAACAAATGAAACCAGATATCATTACTTTACCAAGTTGATTTGGTTAAGATTATTGGCCGTAGGTGACAACTGGAGCACATTGCTCAAAGAATTGGCTTCCAGCTCCGATTCTCACTCGAAGCAGAAGATAAGAAAAACTGTGTTGTTCCATACTCTTTCCGAAATTGGCTTAGATGCCAAATTGCTTGAGCAATTGCATTCCTTGTTGAGGAATGGACAGCTTGATGATGAGTCCGAAGATGATATCAATTCCAGAGAACTTAATAGCTTGTTCTTGGGAAAATTGGCTGAATACAGTGAGGAATATAACTTCCAAGAGTGGGTTGAATCTGTAGAACAAGAAGTGAAGAATTCGTCAAATCGTTAATATCAAAGGTCTATATTATAGAATTAGATTACATTAATAAACTAGCATTAAAAAAATTGAATATCACAGGGGCATGATTGTAATAGTAAATATCGCAATAGTATTACATGTTACAATAGGATACTTCATCAGTGCAGCTAAGTATCCAGAGTATAGTACAATATATTTTCATTAGTATTGGGCAATAAGTTGTGATCTCATTCGTTGCCTGATTCCAGTAATAACTAGCCATGAGATCCTTCTGTACTTGTTCCGTCGTCTGACGCTATTCCAGCAGCAGTTTGAGAACTTTCATCTTCATTATCTTCTGTATTTTCGTCGTCTCTCTCTAATTTTATTCTCACGAGAGGTTCTGGAAAGGGAGTATCTGTCGTGTAGTCTTTGTCAGAATATTTCATCAACCCAATTGATGCCAACGATATCGACTTGATTACATTCTGCCAGTTGGCAAGAATTAGTGCCACACCTTCAGCGCCACCTTTCATGGTCTCAAGGTTGTCTCCTATGGATTCCAAGTATGAAGCTAGTTCGCCTGTTAGTTCACGAAACTCCTGTAATCGGGCTAGATCTGCCTTTTTTTCTGCTATCTTTTGGTAATAGATATTCTTCAGCATTATGAATATATGATTAACAATAGCGTAATATTGAAGCAATTACTAGCGGTACGACGTGTAAATGGCTGTGGGCACGTCTAGAAACACGTCTCGTAAATAGATATAAATGGGATTGAATAAGAATGTGATGTGTATTCTAATAGTTCAGCAAAACAATCAGCTCTGTCTATGACTCTGTTATTAAAGCCGAAAATGATAATCCAACGTCGTAATGTTTTCGATAAAGAAGTAGTAGAGAAACCATTGAATTGTAAATAAAAATATTCAATCGTTTTGTGCTAGTCGCACTGAGATCAAAATATGATAGTAAGAAAATCGATCTTTTGTCACGTGATGTCTGGATGTTTGTTGATGTTTACGTTTAAGTGAAGACCGATCTGAGTTGCAACTTCTGCTTTTTCTTTTTCTATACTAATTGAGGCAAGAATGGCGCGTAAGTCCATAGACTTCTCACAGTCTTTGCTTAAGTTCCAGGCGGCGCGGCGATCTGGAAATTCTGCGGATTCCGCATCTACAATCAAAGCGCCCATATCAGAAACAACTAGGACTTCATCAGCAAAATCAACGAATTCAACAGGATCAAAAACAACTCAAAACTCAACAATATCGTCACTATCATCAAAATCATCCAAATATGACAAGTCTAAATTGACAAGCACTGTAGATTTGCTTAATTCGTTTAGTCCGAGATCTACTGCTTCTCCTGAAGCTGAAGACATCGAGTCTCTCAAGACGAAGTACGCCATTCAGAACCGGTCGCTTGCCAAATCAAATTCAACACTCAATTCCAAAGTGTCGGACTTAGAATCCCGTATCAGCGAACTTGTCAACGATAATATGAGCTTACGCAAGAATCGCTCGGCGAGAGACTTGGAATCCAAGAAGCTCTTGCAAGAGAGTCTAGATATGATTGAAGAAAAGGTTTTGTTTAAGTTCAATGAAGTATTGCAATTTTTGAAAACAGTACGACACATAGAGGATCTTCCAGAGAATCCCAATTTGGATGTGATGTCAGATTTGAACAGACCGGTGACGTCGACACCTCTAGAGAAAGATGTCTTTATTTCAACTCCGGAATTGGATGTGACCTTCGTGTCTCGAACAAACAATGAAAGCAGTGTAAACAAAAATTTAGAGGTAAGGCTGGTAAGAGACTCAATTGCCAGCCCAAATTTGACTGCTGACCAGACTATTACGGAACAGTCAATAAATTATTTCAGCCACAACATCAATCATAATATATCCACTATTCTCGAGGCAAGAGAACTGGATATTTCGATGGAAGCAGAAACGGATAAGCAAGATTTATTGGTAGAATCTACTCCAGAAATACCGAGTGACACAGAAGAGACTAATAAAACAGCTTCAAGACCCAATACCAAACCAAAGATTGACAATGCTCGCGATGAAATTTCTCCAATCGTAGAGGAGCCAAGAAGATCGAGTCGTAATAGAAAGGTAGTGAACTACATGCCTTTACCGATCGGTGCCAAGATGAGAAGAGAGTCTGTCAAGATGATGGATGCTGTGGGAGAAAACGTCTTGATTAACTATGTAGTTCCGAAAATTAAGAAGGAAGACGAGACAAATGATAGAAAGAGGCAAAAGCCGATAATGAAGACTCCAGAGTCTGAAGTAAAGACTAAAAGACGACCATTGGCCAATATTACTAATGTTTCACGCCAAGCAACAAAGTCTGAAAAGGAAAAAATTATTAAATCAAACATGAATTTGGCAGAAGCTGACTTGTCAGTGT
This sequence comes from Scheffersomyces titani, assembly GCA_030565185.1. Classification (NCBI taxonomy): domain Eukaryota; kingdom Fungi; phylum Ascomycota; class Pichiomycetes; order Serinales; family Debaryomycetaceae; genus Scheffersomyces; species Scheffersomyces titani. The sequence continues at coordinate 146,861 of JAJMBD010000005.1, read as the reverse complement.
TTGACTTTGAAGACGAGAAACCTCGCCCGACTAATGTATATGGTCGCAGAACTTCTCGTGGAAGAAGACATACATTGCTCATGTAGAATATGTTCGTTATGATTTATTGGTTGTAAAATACATTTATTGGTTATAATATACAAATAGAAGATCAATATTAGAAGTTGATATCAAAGAACAAGAAGACTAGACACTCATTTTCATCTTGATAGGTGGATAAGGCTCGTAGCCGACGATTTCAAAGTCTTCGAATCTGAAATCGTCTATAGATGTAATTTCGTCCTTTCTTTCTTCCTTTATCACCAACTTGGGGAAGTCCTTAGGAGATCTCGTCAACTGTTCTTTGATGGCATCTATATGGTCCAAGTATACATGGGCATCTCCCAAAGTGTGGATGAACTCTCCACAGTCCATATCAACTATGTGAGCAATCATCTTGGTCAAGAGAGCATAAGAAGCAATGTTAAATGGAACTCCCAAGCCCATATCACATGATCTTTGATACAACAAGCAGCTCAACTTGGGTCTGGCGTCTGTTTTAATCAGTTTACTAGAGTTGGACTCTGGGCTAGAAGAGGGAAAGCTAACAAAGAATTGGCAGAAAACGTGACATGGAGGAAGAGCCATTTTGGCAAAGTCTGGTGGGTTCCAAGCTGACATAATGATTCTTCTATCGTACGGGTTTGTTTTCAACTTCTTGATGACGTCAGCAAGCTGGTCGAACCCCTGGCCAGAGTAGTCAGCATCACAGTCTTTGTACTCTGCTCCAAAGTGCCTCCATTGGAATCCATACACGGGACCCAAGTCACCTTGTCTTCTATGAGTTAAGCCCAAGCTATCTAAGAACTCACGGGATCCATTGCCTTCCCAGATCTTGACGCCTTTTTCGCTGAGCAAGTTAGCATCCGTGGAGCCAGCTACAAACCACAAGAGTTCATGGATTATCGCACGCGAAAACACCTTTTTGGTGGTTAGAAGTGGGAAGTTGTCGTTCGACAAATCGAATCTTAACTGTGGAGGTGCGAATAGTGATTTGGTGCCAGTTCCAGTTCTATCAGGACGGAACTCTCCTTCGTTGATGATTTTTTCACAGAGATCGAGATACGCCTGCTCGGCTGAGTTGGGCGAGACAGTCATTGGAATGGTTTTGTTGTGGAAAGTAGTTGACTATTCATAAGCAAAGAAGAGAATAATGATAAATATAAGTAAATAAAATCTACTTAAATTGTTTTATTTGCAACTCGCGCGCGTTTTGAAAAATTAAGAATCGCGTTCAAATCAGTTCTCTGGCTTTTGTGGAGTTGAAATGGATGAGAGAATGAGTCAATTGACACTGAAATAGTCTGATAGCAAGAAATTATCCTTTGTTAACAATGTTATACACGGAATGTAGTATGCTATCGCAATATCGTTTTTAAAGTGGAGTTGTGTATATGTATAGATTTCCCTTTCGTAGCCACTTTCTCTGCGAAATCTCAGTTATATTCTACTTGGTGAGCTAACTATAGCTGACAAGGGTTGGGATATTACTGTAATTGTCTGGGTAGTCTAGATATATTCACAAAAATAGAAAGTTTAATTAACTTCTCGAAATACTTCTTATGTTTTGTAGATGAAGTCTATTACTATTATTCTACAATTTCGCATCAATTCTTCATTTTTCGCAAAGCTCACATTATTTTTATTCAATCATTTCACTATATTATCTGGAACCATGAGAAATATTTGAACCACTTGGGCTCCACCAATACGCATCTTGAATCCGCAATCTTGATTGCTTTGTCGTCCTTGTTAAATGGAAAAGTCTCCAAGCTTCCTTCAATGACCACTTTTCTACGTTTGTGTTCTACTACTTTGGCTCTCAAAACCACTGTACTACCCGGAGGAGCCTGATTCTTGAAATCAATAGATAAGGATGCGGTCACACCCTTCTTGGAAGGCAACAAGGGAAATCCAGCCGAACACAACCCTTCGTCAAGAATAGTGGAGACTACACCATTATGGATCTGTCCATCTTGACTAATTAACTTATCCCCTAAATGGTAGAAACTAGTGATCTCACCCGCCTCCTCATTCAAAAACACAATCGGATCTATCTCAAACAAGTTGGGCCCAAAAAGAAGTCCTGTTCCTACATAGTTTTTGTGGTGCTGATTTGGAAAAGCATGGCTTGAATTGTATTGGACGTTTTTCGAGTCGGCAGCCAACTTTTTGTAGTATTCTGTCTGCTCGATTTGCTCTACTATAGCATCATTAATATGTAAGATTTTCTTGTCTCTAATACTTCCTTTCCTCCAGTTAGCAGGAAAAGCAGCAACACCTACTGCAAAAGCCAATAATGGCGTACTTGTTCGTACAATTCGTTTGAACATTTTGTGGGATATAGTAGAGAAAAGAATAAATATTCTGAATTGAGGAGTTGGATAAAGTGATATATGTCCTCGGAATGCTTTCAGTCACGTGACCAACCGGAAATATGTAATAGTCGAAGATCTAGTTGTACTGCTGCAACTTGTCCATATAGACGAATACACAGATAGAAGGATACCACAATTGCATTGCAAAGTGAAGAGGAGATGTCTATAGCAGTCGTCAAACTCACTTAGAGAGAAATTTGGCCATGGAAAAATTGCTACAATTCCATCTGAAATTATTTAACTACTTCATACGAAATGTGATTATTACCATATCAATAATATATAGAAAAGGGCATAGCAAGAAGGTAATGTACATAGAGGGTTAGGGTAGATATTGACATCTACAAATCTCTAACTAAGATATAATGTGCCTGATTATTCTTCTATTTTGTTGAAGTGAACCAAGCTGACAAATGTCTTCTTTTTCCAACTTCGTCTACCTCGATGCCACATCGACACCAGAATGTTGCAGGATCACCTGAACTATCTTAGGAGGGTTGGCTCCAACGACTGTATCAATCTTTGCACCGTTCTTAAAGAATAAAATAGTAGGCATGGAAGAAATGCCGTATTCTGTCGAGACATCTTGTGCTTGGTCGACATCGACTCTGCCGAACTGAACCTCTGGGATTCTTTCAGCCAACAATTCAAAAATAGGCTCGAGGGCTTTGCATGGACCACACCATGTAGCGTAGAAATCGATAACTGTGAGTTTTTCACCCAGGGCTATGAACTTGTTGAACTGGGCCAAGTCGGTAACTTCTTGGATTTTGGATGGAGCAGAAGACATGGTTCTGGCAAAAAGAGTAGCTTTTCTGGAAGGGTACAAGAGACTGGTTTTGGCAAACAGACGAACTCCTAGCACACGCAACATAGTCAAATACAAGAGGAACGCTACAAAATCAGATAGTTTTATACATTTGTCGGGGTTAGAGTGGACAAGTTCTACTGTGGCTTGTCGTGGGCTAACCATCACAATATTAGCGAGAGTGTGCAAGGCTCAAATGGTGGAGATTGAAGCTATAATCACCCCTAAGCGGTGGCGATAAGAGCAGAAGAGAGTATAAGGCAGCAATTGTGCCGGACATTGTATAATAAACCATGAAACTACAGTTGATTTGAATAAAAAATTGAAGGGTTTGAATATGAATTATGCAATGGTTGACTATGTATTGAAATGTAGGTTAATTGGAAAGTTTTGATACTGAGCTTCTACACATTTGCGATTTCAAAAAGAAACTGAAAGAAGGTACTGAAATCACTATACTATAGGTAGCAACTGTTGTCCAATTTTTGCCTAACATTCAGCATTCCTCAAGTCAACCAAAAAGACATTTTGCAATCAAGCATGTATGGTTAATCGACACATGATTAAATATCACATGAGTAGCATCACATGTTTCAAGTGAAATAAATTTTGCGATGCTCTGCACTCTTTCCGCAGCCAAAGATGATTTTTCACTTATATTCTTTTCACCGTTCTAGAATTATCTTTCAGCCATGGTGTCCAAGACTAATAAAGTCAAGCGTGCAGCTCCCAAGGAGCTTGCCAAAAGTCACAAGAAGGCTAAAATTGTAGAAAAACTTCCATCTCCACCTACCGATACTGAATCTGAAGAATTAGAGTCGTCAGAAAACGACATCTCTGATTCCTCAGAAGATGACTTGGACGAAATGGATCAGGACAATGACGATTCGGAAGAAGAATTGGACGAATTGGATGACTTAGACGAAGAGGACGGAAAGGTCGAAGTGGAGGAAATTGAAAAAGAAGAAGGCGATGAAGACGAAGATGACAACGAAGAAGAAGATGAAGACAAACCAGTTGACCCCAATAAGAAGTCTTCTAAGGAACAACATGCTGAACAACGTAAGTTGATGGCTGAACGTAAATTGCAGAGAAAGTCAGGTAACGAAGTACAACAAATCAAGAGTTTATGGGAAAGACTTCGTGTGAATAAGCCAACTCCTCCCAAGGAAGTACGTGACAAGTTGTGTAACGAAATCTGGGAGTTGTCGAAGGACGTCATTCTCGACTTGGTGATGAAGCACGATGCCTCTAGAGTGGTCCAAACTCTTGTTAAGTACTCTTCTAAAGAAAGAAGAGACGCTGTGGTGAATGCCTTGAAGGGAAACTACTATGTCTTAGCTACTTCTTCGTATGGTAAATACCTCTTGGTCAAGCTTTTACATTATGGATCTAAGGAGTCAAGAGCTGTGATAGTAAACGAATTGCATGGAAAAATGCGTAAGTTGATGAGACATAAAGAAGGTGCCTATGTAGTGGAAGACTTGTTTGTGTTGTACTCTTCTGCTGAACAGAAACAGCAAATGATCAGAGAGTTCTGGGGTGCTGAGTATGCTGTGTTCAAGGAGTCTGGTAAGGGTAAGACTGTATTGGAAGTTACCAAAGAATCCACTGAAAGGAAACAGCTTATCACTTCGAACTTGATCGGTACTATCAAGGCTTCTGTAGAAAAGGGCTCTACTGGATTCCAGATTTTACATGCTGCCATGAGAGAGTACGTTTCTATCTTAGAAGACGACATTGAAACCAACGATTCCGCCATCAGAGAATTCATTGACTTGTTGAACGAACAATTTGCCGAATTGGTACATACCCAAGAAGGTGCTGATGTTGCTTCTACCTTGATTGCTCTTTCTAACGCCAAGGAACGTAAGTTGATCATCAGATCGTTGAAGACTCACACCAACGAGTTGATTAAGAACGAGTACGGTAACCTTGTGTTGATCACTTTATTCTCCACTGTAGACGATACCGTGTTGCTTCACAAGTCTTTCAGTGCGGAAATCTTCACTCCTGAATTGCTTCCAGAATTGATCAAAGACAAGTTCTCCAGAAGACCTCTCTTGTACTTATTGAAGGGTTTGGACGGTAAATACTTCAATCCGCTTGTTCAGAAGCAATTGAAGAAATACGTTGAGTTGGCATACAAGAAGACTTCCAAGAAACCACAGGAACAAAGAAAAGCGGAATTGCAAGTCAAAGCTTTGCCTTTGCTCTACACTGGTGTCTTATCAACTGTAAACCATGAAAACCCAGACAATACTATCGAAAAGTTGTTGTCGGTGAACATTGCTGCTCAATTTGTCACCGAATTAATCTTGACCAATACTGAAAGTGAAGAGGTCAACACTAAGTTAAGAACAGATTTAGTTGATGCTATCTTTGAAAGAACTGCCAAGGGTGATATCTTGGAAGATTTCCACTTGGTCAACAAGGTTCCTTTCATCTCCAGGACTTTAAAGGCTTTGATCCAAGCCAACGAGTTCAAGTTCAATAACGAGTCCAAGAAGTTGGAATCCGTTAGGGATGCTGTAAAAATTCCAGGCATTGGGGTGGAGTTTGCCAGCAGATTCGCGACGGAAGTGTTGGACTCCGGTAAACTATTGGACTGGACCACTGGCCAAGGAGCCTTTGTCATCGTGTCTGTATTTGAAGTCTTGCAAATTCTGAAGGACTCCAAATTTAAGGAACTTTCCAAGGAATTGAAAAAAATCAAGAAAGACCTCTCCAATAACAAGGACAACAAGGGTGCCCAGTTATTGTTGGCTCTTCTCTGATTAAAATTGTAGTTTAAATCTGAGCAGACGCTGTTGCATTGCATTTCTTACATTCATATATTCTAGTTCTACATTCTTATTCTAGATCATCTGTACATTAAATAGATATAATTAATAACAATCGTCACATGTCCATGGCTTCGTCTTCGTCGAAGTCTTCTTCTTCGCTGTACTCATCTTGGTCACTGCCGTCTTCTTCCCCATCGTCTGGTTCTATATCAGGGAAGAATCTACTGCTTAAGGATTGAGTTTTGGCCAACGTAGATCCAAATTCATCTTCCTCGTCTTCGTCTATGACTACTAACCCGTACACTATGGCATCTGGATCGACTTCATTATTGTCATCATCAGATGTTCCGTATTCTCTGAACCATTCCAACTTCAGTCCACAACGGAGACATGGAAGTTCTTCTCCCGATGCCTTCATGGCATTGAATCTCGTAGAAATACAAACATAGCAATAGATATGTCCACAGTTCGTCACGTAAGGGTTGGTTATGTTGCCCGAGGTTGTGAAGGACTTCATCCCAGCTGCAGCTGCCTGGTTGTTATTATCGTGACAGATTGCGCATTGTGATATTGGCAAGTTTGAATATGGTGATATTATGGTGACTTTTTCCTTATTTTTTGACGTACTGAGAGCCTTTCTGGCCATTTTACGAAGCTTGTTCAACTGAAGCAAAGGCAAGAGGAACACCAAGAACTCGGTCATAACATTCCAAACCAACTGTCTATTCTGAAATTCAAAATTTACACTGCTGCCGTTATATTTCAACAAGTCAGACGCTATAGGAGTCATGGTGATTCTGAGTACACGATGGATAAGTGAAGGATACTTTCCATTAACTAGGAAAAGCATGAAGTTGATGAGGTTAAGTGTCTTGAAGCCATTGTCCACCTTGGTGAGGAGTACCGTTCGGTTCCGGTAGACGTAGTTTTTCACCTTGTTGAACAACGCAAAGGAGTATGGCTCAGAGCTGTTGTTGTCATCAAGAGAATATAAGTATGACTGAAGTTTACTGTAAAAATAATCTCCGACAAGAAGGGCAAGAAGAAGGGATCTTTTCGAGACACCAATGAGTTTGTTAGTCTTCAGATCGGAGAGCTTCAAGTTCTGAAGGGTCAATCCGTACGAGGATCCTGATTTCCACACTGTGAGTTTGAACACAAGAACATTAAGAAGGAGCGACCAGAGCTCAGGATTCTGGCTGTACGAGAATCTACTGTTAGTATGAAGTTGGAAAATTGAAGCTAGTTGTTCTTTGAGCAACGACAATAACTCGGAATCCAAAATATGGGCATCGAGTTGCGACACTCTGGGCGAAGGATAGGATATGGGAATCATCGAATGGCTTTGAGATAGTACAGTGGGATGAACTTTAGGGTAACTAGTGCTAGTGAAAAACTTCAATATTGGATAATATCGACAGGTATATTGAACACGTAGTATACTATTGGATACTTGTATTCCAGGAAAATGTCCGAATACTCTTTGAGTTAGAATTATACAATAGTTGAATGATTTCTCAACATGAGAGTAGTCAAGGAAAACTGAAAATATGGAGACAATTTTCCCCACATACAAACCGAGGATGTGCACACACGACTGACAATTATAGAATTTCGCAGCCAGTATAACATTTCAAGTACATTATTCTATATAAAACGTATGATATCTGATAAATGAAATAAAGTTGATTTTCTCCTATAAGTTTTTGGATTTCGATTCTCTTACTCCAAACACTATTCTCTCTCCAGCGTGAAACAGAGAGACTTACTTACAATACTCAAATTGAACAACCAAGACCCTATTATAAAGCATATAGCTCATATCGTTTCCATTCACAGCTCTCCGTAATTCAGAATGGCGCACTCTGAGAAGTGGTCTACAACGATACAGCAGTAATTCTCCATTCTTAATGAGTTAAAGTAATCTTGGTATTCAACTAAATTAAATATCCGTATAACTAATCAAACAAACCGTAGACTTGCTTGGGCTTGTATGGCTCTTCCAAGTAGGATGTTTCTTCAGCGGTCAACTTGAAAGTAAGTGACTTCAAGGCGTCGTCGACTCTCTCGACCGAGTTTATACCTAGGATTGGATGAGCTCCTTTACTTAATACCCATGCAGAAGCAACAGATGCCATACTGGTATCGTGCTTCTTAGCGATTTCTTCAACTCTGTTAACGATAGTCTCATCTGCTTCTGTTAACTTGTCCAAACCTGTGAATTGCTTGGCCCAATCGGTATCAGATCTAGTACTTTTTGCAGATTTGGCACCAAGAGGTCTTGCCAAAATTCCAGTAGCAATAGGGGACCATGGAATAATTCCAACTTCAGCTAAATCATTGTTCTTACAGAATGGAATCATCTCACGTTCTTCTTCACGGTAAAGCAAGTTGTAGAAGTTTTGCATACTGATGAACTTGGTCCAACCGTTTTTGTCAGCGATGTATTGCAATTCACAGAATTCACTGGCTTTCATAGAAGAAGCACCAATATATCTGACATCGCCAGATGCAACAACATCATTCAAGGATTTCATGATTTCAGCCTTGGGAGTTTCCTTGTCCAATCTGTGAATTTGCAAAACATCGATGAATGTTCCTAATCTATCAACTGAACCCTTTACAGCATCTAAAACATGCTTTCGCGACAATCCTTTGTTGTTGGCAAACTCGTAGGCTGGTTTCTCCATTTCAGTGAAGAAAGTGAAGTCTTCGTAGTTGGTATCAATGGTTCCAAATACCTTGGTCATGATAACAACCTTTTCTCTGGGAATGTTGTATTTCTTCAAAAACTTACCCAAGAGGATTTCAGATTGACCATTGGAGTAGACATCAGCAGTATCAAAAGTTCTGAGACCAGAATCATAACACTTCTTCAAAATACTGAATACTTTTTCTTCATCTTCAATGACCCAGTCGGCCCATTTCTTCTTACCAAAAGTCATACAACCAACGATAAGAGGAGAAATGGATAAACCAGAAGCACCAAGCTTTTTGTTTTGGACAGGAGAAGCAGACATTTCAAGGTAATTTACAATCAAATGTAGAAAGATACAATTGTGGTTGTGATAATTACTTTGAAGTCTGATTTAGCATGGGAATAACCTTTCTTTTATATCCTTGCCTGGCAATGGCGGACAAAAGATCAGACAATGAAGGCTAGGAATTTTATTTAACACCGAGTTTAGCATATAGAGTGCAAATTTCCTATCGGTTATGTCTACAGATTAGCTAAATTCTTGGCCGCATTACTTCAATTTAGAAGCTTTTCTTTGGATCATAGTGCTACATAGTCTCCTCAGTCAATTAGTCTGTTCCATGACAATCACTTGGAGCTACTCTACATTGTTCATTACTGCTACTCTTACTCTTCGACATTGGGGATTTGTGTTTGGCAATTTACATCGTGTCTTTCAGGGCGGATAGGGAAGAATCTCTAAGTTCCTATTTTCCGACTGCGTTATTGTAATATTTTTTTTTTGGCGGAAATGTGGCCAGTTGCCAACCATGGGGAAGTCGACCACGATCCAGAAGCAGAATGTCTAGTAGGAGCATATTTGAACCTAACGGAGAAAATTTCGTGAGGCTGAATTTCGGCATTGCCTTGTTGAATATGCTTCATTTGCTTTTTCATTAATTTAAGGAATTTAGGAAGGAATTATTTTATCCGCTTTCCGCATTGAGATTGATTTTTGAGGGTTCAGCCGTTCTGGTTTTATTAAGTACTACATAATATCCGCTAACTTCAAATTCATATAACATAGTTCAAAATGTCAATATTGGGGACAGACTTTTCAGAAGTTAATAGAGAGAAATTCTATTCGAATGGAAATGGCCAACATAATGAGATCCACTGAAGTTACGAAATGCTGTGTTGACTTTGACTCGGTTGACGGAGCAGGGCTGTTCTTCTCGATCTTAGACGCTTCTGCTTTATCCAGTGAAGTTGCTCAATAATTCTTCTTATTACATCCTATTTTAGTTAATTAAAGACTATTAAATATCATCATTCATCAAAGTAAGAGTTTCCATAGCCAATTCGGCTATCAACACCGACCCATCGCGGGTTTTAAGCAATTCTAGTGCATTATTAACAGTCTGTTTTACATTCATCCGCTCGAGGGTCTTGGCTCGTTTCGAAATAACCATTAACTGTTTAAGGATTCTAAGTAGATTCAATTGAATCACTGCATTCTTGTTGTGTGTGCGAAGTTTGAGCACAATATTGTTGATGACATTGACATTGGCCATGTACCTACCTACATGCTCGAAAGTTACAATCAACTTCAAATAATTCTCTAAGGCACCTTCCAAATTAGACACCTTCGGCAACAAGAAACCAGCCACAACGCAGTCCTGGGCCTTTGCAGAATCAATTTTGACATAATTGGGGTCTGAATCTGCCCACTTAAGAATAGAATCTAGAGAATTCGATTGCCAATACGGGTCGATTAGTAAATTGTAATACACAGTCAAGATATCATGCTTTTTGAGAGAAGCACGTATTTCATGCTCACAATGAACCATTTCACACAACAAAGGAAGGACAAACTGTCTGAACGGAAGGTTGATCATGGACAACGTTTTCAAATAGGGAACCACACCCAATTGAACAAGCTCCACTTCGCGTGAATGATTCAAGTAGCAACAGTTGTACAATATAGGAGCTACGATATTGTTGACTTCCTTGTAATGTAACGTAGATGGGACGTGTGCTTCCAACTGACTTATCAAGAATTCTAGAATCTCTGCCTTATACAATGACTTCAAATTGTGCGAGATGCATGACATCAGCTTCACGAATTTAAGAATAGAAAGCTGATGGATGTAGCCCAAGTGTGGATAGACCTTAAAAAGCAATTTATACAACTCTGGACTAGATATATTCTGTCTTACTCTAGCCTCAGATTGTCCAAAGAACTTGATAATGCTGATAATGTTGTCTATAGTCTGTTGTATAGTTTGTTCGGAAACTTCAGTCATTGCTGGCTTAGATTTGATTCTTATCAACCTGTTAAGAAGAACAACAAACCAGAACAAAACACCATATTTTGCCAATATTCTACAAAGGTCAGATTTGGATCTAGTGAAGTCTTTAGACAATACACTAGCAATACAATCGACTGCAGCTAACGGAAAAGAGGGAGTGGTGTCAAAATCTTCTTCGAGAAATTTGGAAACTACTCTTAATCCACCAGAAGAAACTAGCATCGAAAGTGCCTTTTCAGAATTTTGAAAAATGCCCACAAATCTAACTACTTGCAATCTGATCTTGATATCGTACATGGAGCTCTTGAATTGCGTTACGGCAGGAATACCACCAAGTAGACAAAAGTTCTCAAACAGACCTAGGTTGCTTTCGAATATTTGATTGAGGACAGACAAAGTGTAGAGCCAAAGCTTTTGATTCTTGGGAAGTTCCAGAGCACTATCTAACAACTCTAAAAAAGATAATACTCCATGATCTCTAATCAAAACTTCGTGCAGAACTGGATACTTCTTTACCAAGTGCAGCATTCTCCCCGTAATTTTTACAAGCGAGCTAATGATTTCCTCATTCTCTGTATGAGCTAGTTCGACCCTATTGGAAAACTTCGAGACAAGGTATTCCATTTTACTTTGAATTTCCAACTCATTAGTGTCAAAGTTTTCTATGTCAATATTCAAGAACGGATCAGACTCGTCTTCGAGTTTTCCTTGTTGCTCCATGTTAAAACGTAACTTTTCATTGTGTAAGCCAGAAAACGATGAACTATCTCCCTGAGAGCTATCATTCTTTTCTGAGAACTTCTGCAAGAGTTCTTCTTTAGTATATTTAGGTGGAGGTAGTGAGCTGGGTAAAGAATCCAATTCTCCATCAGTATCGGTTATTTGGATAATGTCAGGTACTCCCGGCCGTATGCTTGGAATCTTCACTCCTTCAAAATCTTTCTCCCAGCTTTCTTCATTCATTTCAGAATAACTTGCAATAGACTTAAGTTCAATCTTGGGCACAGAAGCTTCACCATTGAGATTTAACATGGAAGTCTTGGAGATGTTACCAGTCGGTAGCAACCACCTATGCTTCAATAACAATTTGGCGGTGCTTCTCAAACTGGCTTGTTTCTGAAAACATTCCATCAAGAAGTCCTTGGCCAAAGACGATATAAATTTAGGTAATGGAGGATGGTCATCTGTACCAATAGCATGTAAGGCTGCCATTGGATTGAAGTCATGATACGGTGGATTCATTGTGAATAATTCGATTATCGTTGCACCTAGAGACCATATATCAGACGCTGTACAGATCCCATCTCCACCAAGAACTGTTTCTGGTGCCATCCAATTGGGAGTACCTTCTACACTATGATGCTTAGAAGTTACCTTAGTGGCCACACCGAAATCAGCTAGCTTGATCTCACCACTTTCTGTCAATAGCACATTTGCTGCCTTGACATCTCTATGAACTACACCTTGTTCATGAAGATAATTCAATCCATGTAGAATCAGGGTGGTGTACTTTGCTAACTGCGGTTCTGGCAACCCATGATCCATTTTCTTGTAGAGCTGTCGAAGAGAACCTCCAGAACAGAATTCTAAGAGGATGTTTAACGAAGAGGAAGTTTTTACAAAACCATGATACTTTACAATATTGGGGTGCTTCAATATCTTCAAAAGATCGATTTCACCCATAAGTCCAGCAACATTCTGCTTTCCTTCGAGCATTATTTGTTTGATGGCTATCACTTGGTTCGTCTTCAAGTTGATTCCTCTATATACATTGGCAAATGCACCTCTACCAACCAACTTGGAGAACTGGAATGAATCGAGAGCATTGCTCAGTCGCATTCCAGGTTTCTTTTCGATCCGTTGAGCAGGAGTCAACGAAACATTTACAGACGGATTACGAATACCTTTCCTGGGAGTTCTGTCCGCTAAAAGAACAGGTGTCGGAGGTAATGAAGGAGTTTCCAGAAGTGAGACCACGTTCATTCTGAGCTTGGATAACTGTGATTGGTTATAATACTGGTTGTTGATGTTGCTTTTGCCACTACTATGATTCTGGCTGTTGTTATTATTATGGAACTGGTTGTTGACATTGGTGTTAGAATAGTTATTATTATGATGTTGGTAGTTGTTAAAATCAATACTATTAATTTTATTTTGGTGTTTGTATGGCGTTTTTCGTATGGCTTTCTCTAGAAACGGAGAGTCGTTTTCGTCGTTTTCGTTGTCAATGCTTAGACTATTATAAAATTCAAAACTTTTATCATCTTTACCTCCACTATTATCATTACTCTTCTCATTAGACATCTCCTCTATTGGATATATCTCATTTTGCAAAGGTCGTTCTTCCATATTATACTTGATAAGACTAGTAGATGAATTTCTCGAATCATGTTCAAATATGACCGGAACCTTTCCTTGAATTCTCTTGACAAAAGGCGATTCTGTTATCGATTCGTTCCTAGATAACGGCCCATTGCTTCTTACGATTCCCGACGACTCAGATACATGTGAGAACTTGGAGTAGCTGAGATTTAAGTCCAGCTCATCGACGTCAAATTCATTACTATATATTAGGTCATCCTGGTCTTCCTTGAATTTCAGTAAAGTTGCCGCTTTTTTCTGCAAATCTATTCTGTCTGCTGTGTCTTTGATGGATTTGCGGTTGCCTACTATATTGGAGTCGTAGATGTCTAGTCTGGTTGCTTTATACGGTGATTCGGTACCATTACCAGTAGTGTCGCTATATTCAGTCATTCTGACGACTTCATTTCTATATTTGATATGCTCGCTCCGGTGGTATGGTGCTATAATTTAATAACACGGCGATAAGAGCGCTATGTATGGATAATGAAGTTGTTGCTAGTTTTGTTCGTCTCGTACAAACAAGATGCTCAAAAGTAGAAAACAGTTTGTTTACCTTTTTGAGAATTGGTTGCACAAATGTTGCGCGTCATTTTGCAGGTTACGTTTAGCAGCCGTGAAGTAAGTTTTTACGATTACTTAGAAATGAATGGTATCTGATATTTCTTCATGCCGTTGCATAACAATTAGTATTTGGGCTAGGATTCTAAAGATAAATACAATAAATTCTATGATTTTTAGTTTATAATTATTTGATGTATTCATATCTCTAGTTTACTTAAAGCTTCGACATGCCAATCTTGGTGAGTAACTTTCCTGGTCCCTTCTTATCAGAGAAAAGCAAACCCCAGGTTTCTGGGATTTTCTTGAAATCCGCTGGGTCAGTCAAATCGACAACGGTAAATGATGATTCATTGGCCACAACTTTTCCTTCTTTGATCCACTTGAGAATTGCTTGGATCGCCTCGTGGTAGCTGTCCTTGTAGTCCAACACAATGAACCCCTTAACTGTGAGTCGGTTTGTAATGATTTGGGGCCAATTAGCAATCATCGAGCTTTTGAAATCGTTGTATCCTGCGATCGCTCCACAGGCAATAATCGTACCAAATGGCTTCGTCAAGCCCAACATAATGTCCAAGATCTTTCCACCCACACTATCCAAGTAGACGTCACAGAACTTCTCCTTTCCAAGTGCTGCACTCATATCTTTGGCAAAAGTGGGACTTCTGTAGTTGACACAGACATCTGCGCCTAAACTTTCAACCCATTTGCACTTATCTACTGAACCTGAAATTCCAATCACCTTTTTGCATCCAATGATCTTCTTGGCTATCTGAACACACATACTTCCCGTTGCACCAGAAGCGGCAGAGATGACTATGGTATCGGTTGGTTTCAAACTAATGACCTTCTGAAGTGCAACATACGCAGTGATTCCAGTTGTTCCCATCACATCCAAATACTGAGTCAACGGAATAGATTTGTCCGTGATTTTATTGTAGATGGCGTTCTTGTTTATTATGGCATATTCAGACCAATTCAACACACAGTTAACATAGTCACCTGGCTGGTAACCTTCAAGTTTTGATTGAACAATTTGACCAATTCCCACTGATCTCATAATCTGGCCCTTTCCTACAAGTTCCACGTACATCCTATCTGCCTTCATACCTTTCTGTATCCATGCTCTTTGCGTAGGGTCGTTGGAGAGGTAGATCGTTCTGACGAGCAATTCGCCATTCTGGATTTGCCTCAAAGGTTTGTTGACTAGTTTGAAGGTGCTCTTTTCGTCATTGAGATCGAAGTTCACCTTTGAATAGGGCTGTTCGTTGACTACAAAACAAGCTGATTCTTTGGGAATAGACATTGTACACGAAGCAGAGAATGATAACCTATGCTGGCAAGGTGAAAAAGTAGATGTATAGTCTAATTCTGCCAGATCGATCTTCACTTTAGTGACAAATATATAGCTGTATAGTTAGTTAGGTGGAGATAGATTTCCGTAATGAAAATTGCACTCCCGAGGTCTGGCATTTTGTGGAGAAATCGTCGATATGTAGTAATCGAAGAATTCCGTGGTGCTCCACTTTCCTCAGTACGAGAAATTATTCTGGGAAGGTGCACTAGATGAGAAGAGGCGTAGGAAGAGCGTAGCAGGATATTCGAATCGTTAATATATTCAAATGAGTAGAAAATCAATATATTGGCTTGTAACTTTCCTTGATTAGAATTGCAACTACTACAATTGCAACTACTACAATTGTGTGTGATATACAATAATGATATCTAGACATTACATTCTCAAAGTACCAGTATTCAAAATTAATTTCTATTAATGTTCATAATTATAACTAGTAATATATCGTATCATACACTTAAGCGATCTTCGTAATCAATTTACCGTTTGGCTTTTGGTTAGTAAACAAGAGCTTCCACACTTGTGGAATTTGCTCGAACTTGTCATCCTTTTCGGTGAGGTCTTCAACATGGAAAGCTTCAGCAATTTGAAGCTTACCGTTGGTGAGACCTTCTGCAAGAACGGCGATGGCTTCAGGAACCTTGGAAAGGTAGTTGCCAACAATGAAACCCTGGACGGTTAAACTGTTGGTGATGATTTCACCCCAGTTTGGAACCTTGGTTAATTCTCTATCATTGTAACCGGCAATGGCACCACAGGCTACAACACGGCCGAATCTCTTCACCTTGGACAACATGAAACCCAATATGTCACCTCCAACATTGTCATAGTAGATGTCGATGTAGTCCTGGCCAATCTCTTTAGTCAACTTTTCCTTCCATTCTGGGTCGTGATAGTTTGCGCAGTAGTCGGCACCGATGCTTTCGACATACTTGCACTTTTCCTCTGAACCAGAGATTCCAATGACCTTGGAAGCACCCAAGATGTGTTTGGCGATCTTGACGACCATAGAACCAGTGGCTCCGGAAGCAGCAGAAACTGCAACAACTGGTCCCTTCTCACCTTCAGCAGGCTTCTTGAATTGACCAACTTCAGTCAAACCAAAGTAAGCTGTCAAAGAGGTCATACCGAGTACGGACAAGTAGAATGGCAAAGGCAAGCCCTTAGACTGGTCAACAACATTGAAAATCAGCGATTCATGGGCAACAGTATAATCAGCCCATTCAAATTTTCCAGAAACAATGGCTCCAACTGCAGCCTTGGAAGACTTTGAACCTACAACTTCAGCCAAAGCCAATGTCTTCACAGCCTCGCCTTCCAACATAGGAGGAGCATAAGCTCTACTCACATCTTGGTCCTTTTGCATCCAGGTTCTTTGAGTAGGGTCATTGGAGAGATACAAGATTTTGACCAAGACCTGGCCATCTTGGAGTTCTGGAAGTTCCTCGGTAGCAACTTCGAAAGTAGAGGATGGTTGGCCGAACTCGTAGTTGACTTCCTTAGTAGGAGCGTTCTTCAAAACGACCTTAGTGGCAGAGGTAGGAGTGCTCATTATAGTGGCTAATGTTTAACAAAACAAGTGTGAAGCAATTGAATAAAACAATTGAAGGGCATTTCTGAAAATCGAATTTGCAATCGGAAAAACCCCCGGATTTATAGCAACATTTCGCAACTGAAAAAAGTCTACGACGAACTGCATCTGTCAAAAAAGTGGGAAATCATTTTCCACCGAACACTGTTAAGATGCAAGATTCGGAGCTGCAATTTGTAAGCACGGCGCAGTTATCCTGGTTTGTTAGGAAAGAGCCATCACAACGTATGTATGCGAGAGCCGGCTAGAGCCGACAATCTACTTAGATATCGACATTATTCTAATGAATTCTATGTGCTTATATTATTTTTGTCTTACCTTCTGTTGCATGAACTTAGTGTCGGAAAAATGAAAGCGCATCTCAAAATTTATTCGCAGCAAAAGGAATTCTACAGATGATTAGGTGAGCATCAATGAGTAGACCGCTGTAGATATATAGTATGGACTGTCAACGAGGCTTCGAAAAGATATAATACAAATACTTCAATTACTATGATTTATTTTGTGTTGCGGTTTGCTTTTGTATCCTTCATTAGGAGATTTACAATCTGATTTGGGTAGTTCAAATTTCGAAGTGTCTTTAACATGGAAACTACTAATTAGTTCTCCACTTATTTTACAATGCAATTTCATTTCATTTCATATTCTTGTGGCTATTCTCTACCATATCCTACATCATTCTTTCTTTAATGCATTTACAAAATAATAGTATACAAGAGATCCTTTTCGATCTATCAACAAAGTCATTAGTCATTTGACTTTTCAAAGCCAGTGGTGGACGCCTCAGCCGCAGATGCTGCCTTTTCGTCAGCTGCGGCCTTCTCCTTGTTCCAACTCAACAAGTTGATATCCCCCGTTCTTCTGGGATGAATGAAGTTAACTATCAAGAGAGACAAGCCAAGGATGAAACAGATTCCACCACCTACCATCCAACTGATTCCCAAGAAGTTATTTCTGCCTCCAATGACCGATCTTTGCGAGAGGTAAATATACTTTCTACCGTTATATGGCAACACCGGGAAGTGCAACCCAACCGAAATTTCGTAGATACCCTTTTCCAAGGCGTCATCATCATTACGAAGTGCCAACTTGTTGAAAGTAGGCAATGCTGACGTGTGCATCCAGTTCTGGAACTGGTACCATGTTGAGATATCAGGTACATTGGTTTCGTTGTAGCCATTGGGGAACATCTTGTACCAGTTTGGAGGGGGGACGATCTCCGTGTGGTTGTATCTAGTCTTTTTGAATCTGTTCTTGTCCGTAGCCCAGGCTATACCCTTTTCAGTCATTTCAAAGTCGCCCGAACTACCGTTAACTGCAGTCAAAGTCGTCGAATATGTGTCGTTGAACAAACTGTTAGCTATCAATCCACAGGGATAGATTCTCACACCATTTATATTGGATAAAGGCAGACAGTTCTCACCTACGGCATTCTTGATTGTGTCCAACGAAGCTGGTTTTCCTTCAAGTTGGTCTTCGCTGAACGACTTCACAAAACGACGATGGTTGGCGTAGAAGTTGTGGAGACGATAGAAAAGATAAATTGGAGCTGTCATTCGGTTGGGAATTTCAAACTGAATGGTGCATACCTTTCTCTCGTCGTCAAAGGGTTGTGAGTCGTTGGTATCCAAACGCCATTGTGGTCTATGGGCGATATCAGCGTCCTTCGTTCTGAAGTTGAATTCGGTGAAGTTGTCCGGTATTACCGAAAAGTGGTCAGACGAAGCGAGAAGCTCACAGTGTGAGTACTCAATAGCAATGTCTTGAACTCTATTGGAGCCATACCACATAGCAGCACCCAAAGGCACAAACACAATGGCTATAGCTATCAACAACGGAATCACAGTCTTGGCTGTAAGCACAGGGTTGTACGCCCGAAGTCTCTGCTGTCTGAATGCGTTATCACCAGGCTTTCTCAGCTTTTCTTTGTTTTTCTGTCCTAGGGAAGAGTCCTCCGATACAGAATCGGACTCATATTGGGAATCGGGATAACCTCTGGGTGGGGCCGAGCCGGAAGCTCCATCCGGAAGCTGTACATCTCTGGAGTCGGCAACAGCAGCCATTTCGAGTTGATGTGTATTTGAAGAATGGAGTGGAACAAGCTATGAAAAGAATAAAAGCAAAAACGTACAGACGTCAGAAAGAAAAGTGACGTAAAAATTGATATAATCTGTCAGCTATTTCAGCCGGTAAAGGATGAGAGAATTAGAAACAACCGGAAGTTCCTTGTCCTGCAGGGGCGCGCGCGCGAAAAAAAAGTTTATAGCCTGGCCAAATAAATTTCTGCCGATTGTAGCCTTAGAGATTTATACAGTTGACGTAGACATCGATACAACCAACTACAACACGTTTTCCTAAAATTTGTATAAATAACTTTTTAGATAGGTATACCGTCTTCGTTCAATGGAAATTTATAGTTAGTAGCCATCTATTGTTTTGTGCTGAATTCTAAATCCGTGGAATCAATGTGACAAAGCGACCAGCTCTCTATTATGTTCCTACATACAATACTCTCTAACATTTCCTTGATTCTACCAATAGAGCTTACAGAATAGAGTAATTGCATAACTAACACATTAGAGTACTTCGAATGAGTCATACATAGCTTCTTGTCTTTTTCAGTGGTTTATTAGGACAAATAACCAACTGTTCCGTGCCCATCTTGTGTATTATATACTGCATATACGTCCATGACTCGAATTTTGTATGGTCTCTGCTGCTTATACTAGTGTCGTATGGAAGGTTTGCTGTAATGGATGAATCTGACATGTTGTGACACACGGGATGATATACTAGATATGAGTCATTTTAGTTTCGATTATAGGATTCTCTCTTCTGAAAGATCAAATTCAGTTATCCACTCCTGCATGTACCCTATTTTCTTTACATATTGGAGCCGATCATTGACTTCTGTGCATCCAAATCCTAGCATTGGTTCCAATATCATTACAGTCGTTTATAGCACATTCGGTAGATACCGTCCGTTGAATAACATATACTCAGCTTTGTCAATTAACCACTCAATTGCCCACCTTTTGATTACAAACAAATTCCTACCAGTTCTCATCGTATCACGTGACTTTTCCGATTTTTTTCACTTCAACTTGTTAAATTGTACTATTTTTTCACTTTCTCAAGAAGTTTTGTTTCTTTATTCAATATCACTATGTCTCAAGAAACCGACGCTGAAAAGAACATCGAGATCTGGAAGGTCAAGAAGTTGATCAAGTCGCTTGAAGCGGCCAGAGGGAACGGAACGTCCATGATTTCGTTGGTTATTCCACCAAGAGGTCAGATTTCCCTTATGCAGAAGAAGTTAACAGAAGAATATGGTACCGCTTCCAATATCAAGTCGCGTGTTAACAGATTGTCGGTGTTGTCGGCAATTACCTCCACCCAACAGAAGTTGAAGTTGTACAACTCGGTGCCCAAAAACGGGTTGGTTGTGTACTGTGGAGATGTCATTACTGATGAAGGTAAAGAAAAGAAGTTGAATATTGATTTTGAACCTTTCAAGCCCATCAACACCACATTGTACTTGTGTGACAACAAGTTCCACTTGGAGGCGTTGTCAGAGTTGTTGGAAAACGATGACCGATTCGGGTTTATCATTATGGACGGTAACGGTGCGTTATTCGGCGCGGTCTCGGGAAACACCAGAGAAGTGTTGCACAAGTTCACGGTGGATTTGCCCAAAAAGCACGGCAGAGGTGGTCAGTCCGCTGTTCGTTTCTCTCGTTTGAGAGAAGAAAAGAGACACAATTATGTCAGAAAAGTTGCTGAAGTCGCTGTACAAAATTTCATTACTGCTGATAAGGTCAATGTTAAAGGTTTGATTTTGGCTGGTTCTGCTGATTTCAAAACCGAGTTGTCGAAGTCCGACTTGTTCGACAACAGATTGCTGGCCAAGGTGATCAATATCGTCGACATCTCCTATGGAGGTGAAAACGGGTTCAACCAGGCTATCGAGTTGTCTGCTGAGACGTTAGCCAACGTCAAGTTTGTCCAGGAAAAGAAGTTGTTGAACGAATACTTTGATGAAATCTCTCAGGATACTGGCAAGTTCTGTTACGGTATTGAAGACACTTTGAAGGCTTTGGACTTGGGAGCCTGTGAGACAGTCATTGTGTACGAAAACTTGAACATCATACGTTACACCTTGAAGGACATCGAAGGAGTTGAAGTCGTCGCTCATGCCAACCCAGACTTGGCTGACAAGTCGTGGCAAGAAGACAAAAAGACTGGTACTGACATGGAAATCATAAAAGAAGAGTCCTTCTTGGAATGGTTGACTGAAAACTACAAGAACTACGGTGCAAACTTGGAGTTTGTCACCGATAGATCCTCTGAAGGTGCCCAGTTCGTTCAGGGTTTCGGTGGTATCGGCGCTATGTTGAGATACAAGGTCAACTTCGAACAGTTGGTCGATGAATCTGATGACGACGAATACTTTGACGATGATGACGACTTCATATAATTCTAGAATTTTCAGTAAACTACATATAGTTCAGGTCAGGCGCAAATAACATACATATCATCTTCCAAAAAAGTCGTACATACATCTGTCTTGTTCATTTTCGCTCTGGTTCTCATGTTTCCTTTCCTTGGGTTTTTTATGTTTCCTTATTCTAGTTGTTCCTTCCAATGCACATTGTATAATCTATCGTATCTATGACTATGTAATTTACAGTTGCTAATTATTTTTCAGCTTGTCTTCTTTTCTGCTCTACTACTTTCTTTTCTTATCCTTTTTCTCTTGCTTTTTTTGCTTTTTCTCTTGCTTCTTCTGGTTCGGTTTAGTGACTTTATTAGCCTTTACCCTCGTAACTTTCTTGCCCTTCAAGTCTTCCAAGGCATTGACCTTCGAATGGCCAATGACATCGTCATGGCCGACTCCAGTAACCATCTGATGAGCAATATTTTGCAATCCGCTGGTTAAGTATGATCTTCTGGCTTCCTTTCTGATACTTTTGCTTAACAACTCTTTCAATTCGTATCTCAAACCTTTCTTTTCGTCATTAGTTATCATTTTTCCCTCTTTTCTCTTTCTCTGTTTCTTGATAATGTCGTCCTCAAAATCACCAAGATCAGACAAGTCGTCGACTCCAAGCTCTTCAGCAGCTTGCTTGACCCACGTGTCTTCTTTTCTGGTGGAAGTGTTGGAAATATCAGCATCTGCCAATTTGGAAGCAATGGTAACTCTTGGTTTCAACTGAGAAACAAGATCCATTTCAATTGGCAACAACTTGACATCATTGTGCATATTCATTCTGCCTCCCTTGGAGGAATTATTAGCAACCAACCTTCTCAATTTTCTAAGAGGTCCAGAAGCCTCTTGCGGAGAGCAGAACATCACAGAAACACCTTCTTTTCCTGCTCTTGCAGTTCTACCAGATCTATGAATGTAGACATCAGCTGAGCGAGGTAAATGATAATGAGCAACATGATCAATTTTTGGAATATCCAAACCTCTAGCTGCTACATCAGAAGCAATAAGTACGGCAGTATCATTCTTTTCACTAGCACTCTGAAATCTTTCCAACGCTCTCAATCTCTGTTTCTGAATCATAGAAGAGTGAATGGCGAATGCTGGGATATTCAAGTTATTGAGAAAAGGAACCAAACGCTTAACGGAGTCAATAGAATTCGCAAATACTAACGTGGATCCTTTGTACATGAGCAAGAAGTAATATAAGTAAAGATCTCTTTCGGTTGGCCCACATTCAACCAAAGCTTCCGTAACTTTACCTGACACAATTTCCTTAGGGTTGGCATCAATTAGAGCCGGTTTGGAATCTTTGAATTTCAATTTATCGTTGAGCAATTTCAATATTTCATCGTTACCGATTAATGAGCTACCTTCTGAACTCCTCTTGTGCGACTTCTGGTTTTTGTCAAGCTTGCCAAAAAGGTCTCTCGAGAAGGTAGCACTAAACACTAATGTCTGCCATTTCCATGCAAAAGTCTTATTCTTGGGTCTATTCTTATGGAATAATTCCAAAATAGTCTCGAACTCTTCGAAATGTCCATCCTGTAATAATCTGTCAGCTTCATCTAAAACAATGATATCAGTAGATGCCAATCTTTTTGTAAGCTCCTCATCCTTCTGAAGCAATTCCAAGAAACGACCAGGAGTAGCTACTATTATACCAGGGCCATGGGATAACAATCTTTCTTGCTTCTGAATGGACAAACCACCAGTGATGCCTACAATACCATTTGTAGATAAAGGAGAGTATTTTGCAAGAGAGTTAAGATGATTAACAACTTGATGGGCCAATTCTCTGGTAGGAGCAAAAATGATACCAGTGGGATGATTGATTATTTTCTTCAGTCTATTCTGATCGATGATTGAGAGATTAGACAAGTACTTCTCCAATATCGGAATACCGTAGGCTAAAGTCTTACCAGAACCGGTGATAGCCTTTCCTATTACATCTTTTCCTTCAGCTGCCAAGGGTATAGTTTTCTTTTGAATTGGAGTAGGCTTATCGAATCCAAGAACTGATAAACCATGCATAGTAAATGGAGATAATGAGAGGTTGGTTTCTTCATTCTGCCAGAGTGGAAGGTTGATGTCTTCATCATCTGGTAAAACAAATGAAGACTGTTGGAAAATATTCTCTGATAATTCTTCATCCCTTTCGGGTTTGCTTTCTTCAAATGACTTGACTTTTTCGTTTGTTTCGTTGATTTCTTCTTTCAAGATTTCTTCTACTGATATATCATCCTGAATATCATTATCATCATCAAATCCAGTGAATTCTTCCTCATCCAAAGATTCATCTTGTTCTTTTTCAATACCTTCTTCAACTTCTTCTAATTCTTCGACTTCTTCTAATTCTTCATCTGAATCTATCTCTTCATCTGAATCTAATTCTTCATCTTCTTTTTCGGTTTTCCCCTTCTTTGCTTTCTTATCATTCTTCACAATGAACTCTGCCTTTCCGTTAACAATCTTCACATCTACACCATCGATTTCTTCTAAACCGTAGAAACCTTCCCAGTCATCCAAATTGTCTGGTACTTCTACAGTCTTCCAATTCAAACTTTCTGCCTTAACAACTTTGGATTCGCGGCTCAATTTCTGTTTCAAGGTTGGGGTCTTTCTAATCTGTTGGCCCTTCTTACCCTTCAATCCTTTACCCTTATTGTTCTTATCACCTTTCTTCTTATTGTTAGCGGCCATTCTGTAGTAAAAGAGTCGGTTAACTTGAGCTGCAAAAAGACTTACGCATATATTATAACTGAAAAATCCATCTCATCTTGTACAAATAAATTTTGGTTGGAACTGCATAGAAAAAATATATCTAACTGACATGACTTTTCAGATATTATCATCATCTTGCAATGCAACCAAACTAAAAGACTTTGAAATGGCTGTCAGGAAGAATAAAGGGGGTTTTTTAAAACGTCCAAAGACTATTACAGACAAAAATCTTGCGCCGAAGAGTCTCAAGCCGCAAAAGGCGAGATCTCTCATCAGAAGATATCATGTTCTCCAAAAGAATAAGCATGCTATAATAAGAAAACTCCAGAAGAAAAAGAGTAGGGAATTTTCTGAGATAAATATGGGAAACTACAAGGCAATAATCAAAGCTTTAAAGAATTTTGACAAAGTATTTCAAGAAAGCTTTGACAAATTTGTCCTTTCTTCAGTCAATAGCGATTCCAATTTTGTCAAAGTAGATGATTCACTTTCCATTACCCAATTGATTCGGCTCTTAGCAGAAATAGATAGTGAAATTTCAGCCCGCGGTGGAATTGAAGCCTATCAGAGTGCTTCAACTCAGGGACAAAATGCCAAAAGAGGTGGAGATTCATCTAAACGATTGGTGGAATGGCTCAATTCACAAGAGTATAGATCTAGATTGGACCAAAACAACGCTTTAGAGATTGGATGCTTGAGTCCAGAAAATCTCATATCGACGTGTGGAATATTTGATAACATTGTTAGGATTGATTTGAACTCCCAGAGTCCTCTTATATTACAACAGAATTTCATGGAAAGACCATTACCCAAGAATGACTCTGAAAAATTCAATCTTATATCATGTTCGTTGGTGATAAATTTTGTACCATCTCCTAAAGAAAGAGGTGAAATGTTACTTCGAATAACCAAGTTCCTTAGAGAACCTACAAATGAGTCCTTGAGTTCATTGTTTCTTGTTCTACCATTGCCTTGTATCTCCAACTCCCGATACTTCGACAACAAAATCCTTCAGAATATAATGGAAAGTCTAGGTTTTAAGCAACTGTTCTACCACGAGGCTAAGAAAGTAGCCTATTGGCTATTTGACTGGCAAGGAAATAAGTTCCAGAAACGTCAAGAATTCTCAAAGAAAGAAACTTATCTGGGTTCTAAGAGGAATAATTTCTGCATTACTTTAGACAAATAGATATAGCATACAAGAACATACGATCCATTACAATAGGTCTATGAAACATTAAGGGAAATTATCTATAAATTATTATCGTGAGAATGCTATGCGTAAGGCATTAAGTTGGTAATTTAAACATGTTCTTCAAGAGGCTTTTCTTCAGCAGCATATCCAGCTTCGGTGGCCATAGCAACAGTGGAAGGTGGAACCCACTTGCTGGACTTCCATGGAACAACTTTGGATGCGTACAATTCGTCAACATCTTCCAAGGACAATCCCTTAGTTTCCACAACGAAGAAGTAGACATAGAAAAATGAGAATAACAAACATCCACTGAATACGTAACCGAACTTGAAGTGTATAGCACTTACAATGAATGGAGTGAAGAAAGAAATCAAGAATCCAAACACCCAGTTAGCAGCAGTGGCAATGGCCATAGCCTTGGATCTGATTCTCAAAGGGTAACTTTCAGAGATGATGGTGTAGACACCACCGGCCCATGTGGAAGCAAAGAAGACTAAGAACAAACAGGTGATGAAAATCAAAGCGTTACCGGAAGGCTTGTAAGTATTGTTGTTGTTGTATTCGCCATCTTTGTATAAGTGGAAACTTCCAATAGTGGAGTAGATGATGAAACAAACAAACATACCTGCAGAACCCACCAACAAACAAGATCTTCTACCGAATCTTTCAATGGCCCAGATACCAATGAAGGTAGCAGCAAAGTTAACGACACCCAAAATGATTGAAGTTTGGAAAGAATCTCTTAATCCGACAGCTTGGAAAATGGTGGTACCGTAGTAGAAGAAGTAGTTGACACCAGTCAACTGTTGTAAAGATTGCATGATGATACCCATAACAACTCTTCTGAAAATAGCAGGCTTACCGGTTATCAATTCCATCCAGGAAGCAGAGCCAGCAAGAGCTTCTCTATCAATACCAGCTTGGATCAATTGGATTTCAGTGTAGACAATGGGGTCTTCTGGAGATATCTTATTGGATCTTGCGACAGATTTTTTAGCATCTTCGATTCTCTTCTTTTCAACCAAGTATCTTGGAGATTCTGGCATGGCCAACATACCAACAACTAAGAAAATAGCCCAGAGGAAACACAAGCCCAATGGAATTCTCCATTGCCTAGAGTCGGATAATCTCTTGGTACCGTAGGTGACACAGTAACCAATGAAGATACCCAAAGTAATGCACAATTGGAAGCAATAAACCAAGGTACCTCTCAAGTGCTTTGGAGCACTTTCACCAATGAATAATGGGGACAATACTGAGACAGTACCAACAGCCAAACCAGTGATGGCACGACCAATCATAACTTGGTACCAAGCATGTTGGGAAGCAATTTGAACAATAATACCAACGACGTAAATAACCATGGAAGACATGATACCAACTCTTCTACCGTAAACGTCACCAATCTTGGATAAGAAAATACCACCGATAGCACAACCAATGTTGAATATGGATACAAGCAAACCCACTCTAACGTTGGACAAATAGTGAGAGCCGTCAGCTCTAGTTTGACCGAATCTTTCTAAGAAGTCAGACATGTTAACGAAGCCAGAAATGGTACCAGTGTCGAAACCAAAGACAAAACCACCAAAAGCAACTAACAAGCAGAAGAAACAAATCGAAAGATATCCGGAAATTCCTTTAGCTTCCATGACTGGCATTGTTGTATCTTCGTTTTGGGGAACTTCTTCTATCTTATCTTCATCCTTTTCTAAAAATGAAGCATTGGAAGGTGTCTGAACACCTGATGGTAATTCTTGAGAAGACATTATAAATAGCGAACAGGCTTGTGTAGACGAATTTCAATTCTTGGGATAAAAGTTGTAGTATTTATAGAGGTTACAAATTAGGCCGAACAAACAATTAGCAGCTAAAACTGCCTCATGACGCATCGGAAAAACTTATATTTTTATGCATCTCCTGATGCAGCATAGTGGTATACCAAACCTCCAGTTTCTCCGAGAACATCCCCCACTAGATATTTGGAGAACTGGTCATCTGATTACCCTGGTAATTCATTTTGGGTATATTGTGACAGACAAGTGAGCGAATTTTTTTGAATGAGTGTTATAGTTGCCGTATTGTCATATTGCTCACCTTGAAATTACTTTACATGGCTGCATTCTGTTCGAATTGCCTAAGTAAAACAATATTCTGCTCCACGTTCGTTAAGTTTTCTTGTAACTCTGGGGGAGTTGTTACGCTAGTTTGACCTCATTGCTGGATCTATAAGTGCATTTTCTCAGTACCAACTGGTTATGAATACCCATTTCAAATACTTCCTTGCTAAAGTTTTTCCGGTGCCTTGCAACATTTATTTTTTATGTAAATGCCACATAATATTAAATAAGTTCCCTAAGAAATAAGCTTTGTGGTGGAATAATATTTTTCATCGAACGAAAATCAACATATAAAATTTTTCTATCGTCCATATTTGGTTCAATTTCGACGGGCTTCGGAAAAACTTTTCATCATTTACTGTTATGAACGACCCTAGCTTGTTGCTAAAGAAACTAGTTAATCCGATATGGCTTTGAAGTGGTCTAATAGTTGAACAATTTCAACAGAGAATTTGTTGAGCATTTCTTTTGTTTCTTGTATTTTGATTATATTCAGTATATAAGATTTTTTTTAATTTTAGTATTTCGCTTTTCACCCTGCTAATACCACTTTCCTATTATAAAAGGCTAGGCAACTGAACTTCTATGGAGTTTCCTACTGCGTGAGCGTGAATTGTATGAACGGCAATTCCAATATAGTAGAATGTTACAGTTCTTAGCCTGAAATTTTTCCAATTCCAAATATATTTGCAGTGTGCATGTAACAGAATATCAGAAACATAGCATATTCTTGTTTAGGTTGCATTTTAAGTCTTTTGCCGCACGAATAGTCTATAATGTTGCTAAGGAATTAAACAACCAAAGAAATTCAGTAAAAGAAGACATCTTTCCCATGGGCCAAAAATCTGGAGATGATTCAACTTGCCAATATGCCAATAAAGGTAATATAAATCTGTTAACTGAAGAAACTCTACGTTATTGACAATTGATCACTACTATACTTGTATTCACCTGTTTTCTTGTGAATTTAATTTCAACTACATTTATTCAATTTTATAAATTCATCCCTCATTTATTGTAACCTATGCCCATACTTGTAATTGCTCATAGTAGTCTATCCTCTTTCTATTATTATTATTAATATTTTCTACTACGGCACACCTTAATTCGTATACCATAACCGGATGCCCACAGGTTACAAAACATGCAGAACCTGGGGACTCTTTAATTGCATTCTTGACAAGGCTGTTAATGTGGGGTCTTCCTTCCTTGAATTGAATGTGTGAAAGATCATTCTTGATTGCGGAGATCATTTCTGGTCTCATGCTGCCCATCTCGGTTAAGTTTCTTGATTCAAATGTATTGTAGCTCATTATGTTCGGAGACAAAAGAGGCTTGTGTGAGTTATCCAGTTCGTTTTCGTTAGTTTCTTCAACATAAATCGAATTCCTTGACAGAGTTACGCTGTCGAATTCCTCTAGGTAATCGTGTGATGATGGTTTGGTAACACAGACAATTGTATCGATATTGGTGCCCTTCAAAGAGATTAATTCATCATAAAACCAAAGTAAAGATCTATATTCCCTTATAACCCACGTTAATTTTAGGTTTTGTTTTGTGAAATTGCTTCTCTTGGCCAACTCGTATACTTCGGCATATATCCCAGGTATTCCATTACCTCCAGCCACAAATATGGCACTGTCGTATTTACGTGCGGGAGTTGTTTCGCCGTATGATCCTTCAATTGCTACTCTGATGGAAGTCAGCTTTCCTGGATGGCTCTTAAGATAGTCGTACAAGCTGGAGGTAACACCCTGTTTAACTTTAACAAATAAAATGATATTGGCCAGATCGTCTAGATCAATGGTATAAGTGAACGGGTGAGACTGCCAGAAGCAATTAAATCTTAGAAAATGTATGAAGACATGTCCTCCTGGAACAGTCTCCCAATGGTCTGGTTTTGGCACAATGACCTTCAATGTCTCGTTGGCAATTAGTTGCACCTGTGCTTCTGGAAAGCCGAAGGAGAGGAGTCTACCAACACGGACAATTCTGTCGAAGAGCCAAAGCATGGAAGTGTAGTAATAGAACCAAACACAGTATAAATCAAGAACGTGGAGCCACGCTCCAAAAATAAATATTGCAGCCAATATGATGTGAACCAAAAGGAATACTTCGTACCATTTTCTTCGAAGCACCAACAAACCCTGGATCATAATGAGAATACCAGACCATGTGGCAATGGCGCCCCATCTGATGTACGGTTCGTTAATCTTATCCAGGTTTCTCTCTTTTATCAATTTGGCGTAGAAAAGTGCGTGGATCATCACCATGACGAAGATTATCCGGGAGAGCCATCTGTGAAGCGTAATGAATGTAGAGTAGTCCCATCTGGTGTACCATTGCAAGAAGTTGTTTCTTCCACCAAACAAGATTAAAAGTGGCATCAACAGACTTGTCAAGATGCTGGCACGTACTGCTACATATCTGAGAATGGCATACCTTTTCTCAGGGAAAAGAGGATCACCTTCTACGTAATTGATATTATAGACAAGGAGGTAGGTGCACAACGTACCGAATGTAGTGAGGATAATAGTCTCGGCTCGTGTAGGGACAAGCATGTCAAGCACCACAAGAAACTTCTTTTCGTTTGTCTTGTTCTTACCTCTTGTTGCTGGAAGAGAGATGGTTCTTCTGAACCAATTCGTTAAGGGATCGGTGAGATTTCTGTAAATCTGTGGGAATATTACTTTTGACCAGTTTCCGATAGCTGCGATTGTGAATACTGCTATCCAGTAGAGTACCACGTATGCGCCGTAGTCGACCGAAACGTCGTAGTTTCCGAGGAAGTTTTGGTATGCTGTTCTGAACAAAACGATATCAGAGTCTATTAATTTTACAGGAAAATCCACTACTTTAGAAGGTGAGTAGTCATCAATTTCACTTACATCTTTGGCTGAGCTCAAGTAAGTTTCATGGGCCGTTTCAATATCGCTTTCTGTTAGAGTTATGTTGAACATCAGCTGACACATCCCCAAGAAAGAGTCTATTTCTTGAGGGTGTCCATATTTGTAGCAATGTGAAATAGTCGCTAGAGCATTGGAGTTCTTGCAGTAGCATTCTTGACTAGCGTTTCCACCAGAGCAGAAAGTCGTTGTCAAAGTTATCTGGTAGTTGCAACCTAAAAAGGCAATACTGGACTTGCCGTATTTGTGCATTGGAGCTCCGTTTGCAGCAGCTTCTGGAGTAAGTGCTATCATTGCCGATATCAAGAAGCAAATACATAGTATCACTTTGGCAGATCTGGCGAAATAGCCCTGAAATTTGGCCGGGGTCACAAGCAAAGGCGTAATTATTACTAGTAATACTAGCGAGGTGTATACGGCCCAGATATACATCTCATACTACAATTTTGTTTGCGGTGGTGTGGTGGAAAAAGGTTATCAATTTGATCAGTAGTCTAAACTGTGGACGCTCGCAAATCTATATGTTTTGGGAAGAAAAGAAACAAAAGATTTTTTTGGTGGAACAGATATTCCGAGAGATGCGGTGGGCCAGCCAGTGGGTATACGGATGGGATTCTGCCAGCAATACCTTGTTAATCTCGATGAAGGTGAGAGCAAAAGCAAACAAAGGGAACTGTGATAGATAAATAGTTGTTAATAAAAATTTTGAATCAAGACAGGAGTCTGTAAAATATCACTTTTATCTATTTGATCTGTTAGCTAAAGTCAGGTGACACCAATTTGTCATGTGAGGCTCTACATCACCCTGTTACTAATGCGATTTCAGCACTACTGATCCGACTTCGGACTCGGTGTAAGACGGACTCGTAGAAGGAATTCTCACGTGGAAATTAACATCTCTTCCAGTGAGGTTTGTTGTGTAGATTTTGTGGTTGGGGCCACTTGCGTATCCGTCTCGGGCTTCAATATTCTTACTATTTGCCATATACTATATGCTATTTTCCATTCACTTGATGGAAATGGTGAATTCTCTAATTCGCTCTTTCTACTGAAATTAATTGCTGAAATATTTTCCCGAGCTGGCTCGTTTCCTATTATTAATCCGAAGGGAAAACCAACTCTAGATTCACGCAAGTATGTCAGACTCAGCGCGACTTTTCGCTCCAGGTCTGGCTTCTCTGGACATCGTAGACACTTGAATAGATATATAAATATGGTCATTTTCCATTCCTGAGGTCAGTGGCTCCTCTCTCACTACTCTATCAAGCAAAAATACAGCAATGTCTTTACAATCGTCTTTATTGAAGGAAGAATTTGTTCCTCTTCATGAAATTCGCAGACCAATTCCTCCAGTATTGGATTTCCAGAAAATCGATGCTATGGTATCAACCCTCAATGGAGTACCAATGCCTTCCGCTACCTGCGGAATTGCTGATATAACTCCAGGAGAATTGCCTCCCATAGATGTGTTTAAAGTTCGCGAAGCTGGAAAGAATTTCTACTTTGCTTTTGGTGGATGCCATAGATTCCAAGCGTACGATAGAATAAACCAACAGGGTGATAAAGTAGTGATGGTCAAGTGCAAAATCTTACCTGCTACCAGGAAGACGTTGCGTGTATACTTGGGTTCTTCAGTTGACCTGATGTTTGAAGACCAGAACTACGACAAGACAGGAGTAGCTTCGCTCAAAAGATTATCTATTAATGAAGAGTGATCCATGTAACTTAACGAATGGAGATAAAGAGTCCTTATCACTCCCTTTGCAATTTCTCGAAAAGTTCAACTCTGTTGTTTTAGCAGTGACCAAGAAATTGAACCTCTATGAGCTGCAACTCAGAACCTCAGGGTCCTTGTTTTCTTCATACATAAATTCGACCATATATGAAGATTAACTAGGATAAATTCATCACAATTGGATCATTGAATTTGCATTATCTGGCTCAATCGATTTGGTAATTTTCGAATATGATGATCCACTAGTGAGATCCACTCTTCAAAGATAATATGTTTTGGCTCTCTTTGCCATAAAGTACTAGACTGCTGGATCCTGTGAGATTATGACTCGTTTTGATTCAAGCTGTTCTCTATTATCAAGATGGTCTTGAGTTGGTTGCTAATTAGCTCATAAAATTAGTTTGTGATCTATTGTATTCAATCAAAAAATTTCGAACTATTCCAAATTTCTTAATCTCGCGCTTGCTCGATATTGAAGTTGGTTTCACAGTTATATGATACCAAATTTTCGAGTTTCTTTCAATTGAAAATCGACCTCTGGGAACCTGCGAGGATCATTGGACTATTTTATGAACCTATATTGTTATCTCCAATAGTGGAAATTGCATTAACTAATACTTATCTGTACTGACTCTAAGTATCTAATATATATGCAAAGGAATATGAACTTCGCAAAACGAAAAGAAAATGTAGTAATAGTCTGTCAATTCGTTTGCAAGCATTAAAACTTCATATTACATAACTCGCTTTTATTTTTTATTTTTGATCTCCATTTGTTCCATCTAAAAACGACCTCAATGACTCTTCTTCCTTGTTAGCAATCTCATTTTCCATGTCCGTTAGGTCGCTGTCATTGTCGTCTTGACGTACTATTGCTTTCTGTTTCTTCATGGGCAATCTCGCGACAAAACCCAAAGGTCTCTTTCTGCGAGAAGAATCCATGAATATTCCACTAGTGGAATGAGTGACGGGCTTGGAAGATCTCAAAATATTACTAGGTTGCGATTTGGTTTTAAATTGTTGAGGATTTTCGGAACTATTATTTTTGTCGCCAGGCCCTGGAGAATGATCTCCATTCCGACCATCGCCAGTTGTTGTCGGATTAGGAGGAGGTTTTCTAGGCAAATTGGCCACTGGTGGTGTCTTGTTGGCCGCCGAATTTAGGTTCACATTATTTCTTGTAGATAATGAACCTCTTTTATTATTGTGACTGTTATTATCTTTGCTTGCGGAAAAAGATGATGAGTACAAGCTATCTCCTTTTCTTCCTTGAGGCTCCTGATAACTATCTTGAGACTTTGACTTCGGTATGTACGTTTCTGTCTCTCTATCACGTCTGTGGTCATTGTAGATGGAATTAGACTGAATTGAGCTATAGTTACCACCATTGGTGAAACTTAAACTTGATGAAGATGAGTGTTGCGATCTCTCTTTCAATTTCTTAAACTTTTCCTTGTCGATTTCATGACTTTCTTCAAAGTGAGGAAGCTCTTCTGGTCTTAAGGGTAATGGCTCATTCCTGAAAAATTCATGATTTAAAGCGTCTAGTGCGTTATATCTCTTGAACGGGTCCAAAGCGAGCAAACCACTCAAGAGAGTAACCCCGTCAGGAGGCATCAAGTTGTGGAAGCGTTGTTCTAAACTTCTTACACAGCTTAAACCTATATTCAAGTCTGTCTTGTTGGGCAATGAAGATGCATGTGTCCAGTTTATTGGTGAACCAACTAAGCCAAACACTAGCTGGGCCTGGTGAGCATCTGACTTTCCTACTAATATCGGCTTGTGAGTGAATAGTTCTGCAAATACGCATCCAATGCCCCATAAATCTACTGCTGTGGTATACTTTCTCTCACCTAGCAATAGCTCAGGTGGACGGTACCATCTCGTGACCACTAAACCAGTATATGCTCTCTCCCCTCCGCCAGGACCATTACCTAGTTTGGGAACTTTCCCATGGAAAACTCTGGCAAGCCCAAAATCGGCTATTTTCAACACACCTCTTGAGTCTATCAAGATATTCGCAGCTTTCACATCTCTGTGTAAAAAATTCAGCTCATGAATATACTGAATTCCTTTCAACAACTGTCTCATCAAACACTTAATGTGCAGAAGCTCTAGTTTCACATTAGGGTTTTCCAAGAGTCCCACTAAGTCGCTAGACATATAGGGCGAAACCGTGTAAAAACAGCCTCGCAGTGTGACTAAATCGGCCGGGTTTTTTACTTTGGGTTCTTCATGTATCATTTCTACAATAGTCAATATGTTCTTGTGGTGTAGCTGTCTTAAAATAGTAATCTCTCTCATGGCTGTTATTGGAAACCCTTCTTTGGCGGAATGGTTGATTAACTGTTTTATTGCTACTGTTTGTCCTGTTCTTTTACACTTCGCCTTTTGAACCACCCCAAAAGTGCCCTGCCCCAATTTTTCAATCACCGTGAAATCGCTTAGTTTAGCCATATCTGCAAATGCTCTCTTGCTGATAGACTGGAGACGCCTTTTTCTCAACGGAGGTAGCTCTATCTTCTTCTTCTTTCTTGTGCTTAAATCGTTGCTATCTGTCATCTTGAATTATTCATCTATTTTGCATGAGATCGTTGTCTTGAATGAATTAGAAATTCGAATTTAACTACAATTCCGAAAACTTTGTATTATGGATTCACTTGACTTCGGTTTTTGGCAAAACACAAAAGGATTACGCCAGCAAGAACAATTAGATACGATAGACTGTAGTTCTAGAGAGACTTATAGGCTCTGGAAGTTAATTGAAAGAATGGATTGTCCGGTCATATAGTTAAACTGATAATAAATTTTGTTGATATTGCACGTGATCATCATCGCATGACTAGCTGCAAAAAATTATGATTAAATGTTCTAGCTTTCTACAGACAATTCCAAATGAACATGAATAAAGGCATATAAATATTATAGACTGTGACTCATACAAGGATGAATGAAATTACCTTGAGACTCAATCACACAAGAATTGAAAATGGATGCAACCTTCTAATTTTGATGGGTCCGCTTGTCTAAGCAGAATGCTGGTTGATAAATTTGGAATGCTTCTTTCTTTCCTTAGACAATTTGGAAGCTTGTTTGACGTTGAAGCCGTCTACCAAGAAGGCAGTTGTTTCTTCCAACTCTAAGCCGGCAACTTCGGGTAATAAGAAGTACACAAAGATGAATGAAACAACACACAAACCAGCAAAGAATGAGAAAGTACCAGTTGGGGTAATGTTTTCCAACATTGTCAAGAAAGTAGAGGCGATGACTAAGGAGCCAGCCCAGTTGGTAGCAGCAGCGTACATAGCACCAACAGATCTGACGTTGACATCTGAAAACAACTCCACGCCGATCCAAGCACTGTTACCAATACCAATAGCGTATGAAGCTACGAACAAGACCATGCCGATAATGACTACAATACCCCAGCCAGAAATACCAGAAGTATGAACTTCCACGTTGGAGCCAGATGTGAAAACTACACCCAAGAAGTGGAAAGCAATAGCACAGACTACTAAAGAACCTGCCATACAAGGAATGGCCCAAAGCAAAATTCTTCTTCTACCCACCTTATCGACAATACACAAGGCAATAGCGGTGAAAACGAAGTTGGCGGCAGCAACAATAATGGACACGGCTGTTGCATTTTTGAAGCCGATAGTTTCGAAAATAGTAGCAGAAAAATACATCAACGAATTGAAACCAGTGAATTGCTGGATACCTTGCAACCCAGTGGCTAAGATCAAAGCTCTGAAGTTACCAGGATTGGTATGGATCAACTTGATGGAGTTCCATACGCGTTTCAATTGGCTGGAACCTGATACTGTTGAGTTTGAAGCAATCATTTCCTCAATAGTAGCGTTCACAAACTCTTCCGATGGATGGTTATGCGTTCTTCTGACGACTTCCTTAGCCGATTCAATGTCACCTTTTATAACATAATATCTAGGAGTGTCTGGCAAGAACCAAAACAAAACAAACTGAACTACAGGAGGTACCATGCACAAACCAACCGAGATTCTCCAGCCGTGGCTGACACGTGTGAGACCCCAGTTGATGAAATACGCTACAAGTTGACCACCTGTGATGAACATGACATTGGTGACGATCAATCTGCCTCTGTATTTGGCCGGAGCTAATTCACTCAACATCAAGGGAGCGATCAAAGAGGCGACACCTACAGCAAGACCCAAGACGAATCTTCCAGCAATCATAGTCCACACAGTTTTGGAAGCCAACTGGATGATGGTACCTACGACAAAAACCACATTAGAACCTAACAATACTGTCTTTCTACCGATCAAGTTGACCAAAATTCCGGAGATAACAGCACCAATCAATGCACCCAACGACGTAGCAGAAGTGATAAACTCCTTTTCTCCATTGGTTAAGATTTTGTCACTCAAATCAGTTCCGATCTGCACTAACGCTGAAGAGATATAGCCGGTATCGTACCCGAACATGAAACCAGAGATAGACGAGGCAAGTGTCAAGATGATGACGAGTCTGGCAGGTTTGGATTCAGATTCAGAGCCACGATAAGACTGGAGATCGTGTTCTAAGTCACTCGTAGAAGTTTTGTTCATAGCAGAAAAACCATTTGAAGAAGACTCATATTGTCTGACTTTGTTTGTATTCAACAAGGCATTGGCAGAAGAGCTCGACGAGACTGAAGAGGAGGAGATGTTAACCTCTGAGTTCAATAACTGGGAACTAGAGTTGTTTTTCAATTTGGGAGCCGACATTGCGAATCTGACTTCTGAGGAATGAGAATAAAAATAAGATCTGTGAAGAAAACAAGTTTTTCTTAGGATGGAAAATCAAAAATGACAAAGAATTCTGATGCTATGCTGTAAGGGACTATTGCAGATATGTTTGTAACTGTACGAAAAAAATGTATAGTATATCTGATAAATTAGTATGGTGGATGAGGGGACTAAAAAAGAATCACAAGACTATAGTCGAATACTATTTTGGTATGAATAGCGACAAGTATGGTGTCTGGATTGTTCTGTGGTCTTCCCAGGCTTTGACAAGAGTTATAATAGATAAAGAACTATGGAAGAAGAAAAGAAGGAGGAAAAAGTACGCGGAAAAACATCACCACATATGGAAGATTTTGGAGAGAGAATATTCGGCGAAATTGTCTGTCATGCCGCGCACGACCGGCGGGATGTTTCGCCGAGCTTTGTGTAAGAACGAACAGAGTCATAGCGTAAAGAAAGAATTGCCTACGTTATATAGTGGTAGAACGGTGATGTGATGGGTGTTATTGTAATAGGATGCGGCAAAAGAAGAGGGAAAATTGAATGAAAGTGAGGCAACTGTTGACATAATTCGTTTGTACTTAGCTCGCTATTTTGTCAGGTTAATCCGAAAAATTTGACTCCTAGATCTTAAATGTGCGTGTATTGTAACTAAGATTAAATAGTTGCTAATTAATAGAATTGAGGACTAATTAGAATACGAAGAATTATATAGCAAAATGAATCATTAGCACAATATAAGAAGTAAATAATTGAATAGTAAAATATACAGCACAATTGGCAATTACACTACACATATAAAACTACACTTCCTCTAACACAAAATGTTTTAACATATATAATGCGGTGAATATAAAGCAGATATAAAGATAAATAGAATATGTAAAATGAGTCTCAAACAACACAGACAGCCGATGCTAGACGACACCAACAATGAAAGGAAAGCCATGCAAACTTACAAGTTCATGCCTTGTATTCAACTTGGGGATATTAACAGTCAAATCTTCTTGTCCATGCCTGCCTCGATATCTGGTAGCTATTTACAACTTTTGGTAGTTCACAGCATTTCTTCATGTGATGGAGTCGTTCTATATGGACCACCAGCTAGATCTTTTTGGCTAATTGTAGCTAAGTGGTTTTGTTTATAGCGATTACTTCTTTGGAGGGTCGAATCTGATCTTTCTGTTCTTGATTGGTTGCCATTTGAATCTCTTGACCCAGATGGAAACCAAGTACAAGGATGAAATGAGAATAATAGCCTTCAAACCCCATCTCTTTCTGTCGTCGTGTTCTGGTTCCGAAGCCCAGTTCAAGAAAGTGACGACATCCTTGGCCATTTGTGAAGTGGTAGCAGGAGTTCCGTCTTCGTATTCAACCAAACCATCGAATAACACTCTACCCATAGCAATGGATCCACCAGGGAAGTAAGGGTTGTAGTTGGAGCCAGGAGGCAAGACTACACCGGCTGGAGGTTCTTCTGGGTAACCGGTCAAAAGCGAAAAGATGTAGTCGCATCCACCGTGTCTGGCCTTGACAATCAACGACAAGTCTGGAGGCAAAGCCCCTTGGTTAGCGGCTCTGGCAGCTTGCTCGTTGGCGTAAGGAGCAGGAAGGTAGTCAGCCAACTTACCTGGTCTCTTTCTTGGGTTACCTTCATCATCTGGTTCGTCGTCGTATTCCAATTCTTCGGCAAAAGCCTTGGCTTCAGAAGCAGTGTGAGATACAGCGACCAAGTTTCTCCATGCGATTCTGTCAAGCGAGTGACAGGCAGCACATACTTCTCTGTAGACCTGGTAACCTCTTCTGATGGAGGCGTGGTCAAAGGAGTCCAACATACCGTTGTGAGACCAGCCGAAAGCTGGACTGTGCAAGCCGTGTTCAGAGGCTGTCATGGCTTGAGCTGTCATGGAGTCCTGGTACAACAAATACGAGGCAGTCAAACCGGTGACACCGACAGAGCCGGCGATGATCTTCTGCACGGCAGAGCGGTTGAGGGTTCTCAACGAAGAGGAGAACATTATGACTAGTTACGAAACAACAAACAATGAAGAGCAAGGAAATGTGAACAACAATTAAAGTACTGGTTCAAAGGATAGCAATAATGGCTTATTGATATGCGACGATAGCGATACTGTGACGGTAGTAGTACTATGTGTGCTAGTATTCAACGACAGTTATCAATGATAGCAGTATTGTATGATATACGAATTAAAGAAGTTTTCAATTCCAATCAATTCAGTCAGTTAAGCAATA
Organism: Scheffersomyces titani; assembly: GCA_030565185.1. Lineage (NCBI taxonomy): Eukaryota > Fungi > Ascomycota > Pichiomycetes > Serinales > Debaryomycetaceae > Scheffersomyces > Scheffersomyces titani. The sequence continues at coordinate 107,806 of JAJMBD010000005.1, read as the reverse complement.
TTCTTACTCAACGATAGATGAACAGTATTAGCAGGATCTAATCTTACGATTCTCTAGTCGGAGACGTTCAGACACGTTACTCTGTCAATTCACTAGCTAGGCAGCGACACTGGTAAACAAGAGAGAAGCAAAGAGTTGAAAACCAGACAAAAACCAAATTTGGTCGGTTTTTTCGTCCTGCCCACAATCATTTTTTTTCACTAGTAAGCTCGTCGATCTCATTGGTATTGGCTGAGTGCGAGCTCTGGCTGATGTAAGCCTGGAGCTGCCTTTACAAAACCTTGAAGGTGATTGGTTGGGAATACGATCACGTGATTGCACTGCGAGAATGATGTACACATTTTACTGTACCATTTGTGAGAATGTTAGTAGTGAATATTAGATGGCATTTTCCGTTGTACTATTTTCGTGTTGCGCTTTATGAAATATTGCTAGTTCCATGCGTTTCTGTAATGTATGTGCTGTCAATGCAACGCTTTCAAGTTGAGTGAGAATTGATATTTAAGGATGGAGTAGAGATTGCGAGCTAGCAATTTTGAACTTTCAACTGAGTGTATATAGTTGTTTTCAAGCACATTTTGTGACATTGTGGGAAGTATGGTGATCTCTTTTATTTACGGGACGTACTTCCTGATGCCTGTAAATCTCAGACTAGACGCATAGTGTTTGTAGCTTGAGATAGAAGAATGGTACGGAGTGATCTCAGAAGCTTTGGCAAATTCTCAGCCAGTATTCTTCTACTTTACCTGAACGTTAATTGAAGCGTGCAAAGAACGTCTTCAGAAAAGAGAGAGAAACTTAAATTTCTGTCAGTGGGCCATTGGAGCCCAGAAGAAGCAAAGATCAATGGCTCTAAAGGTTTAGGAGAAGACTGGCGTTCTATAGTTGTACTTCCAGGAGTGCAGGAAATAATTTGCAACTTGGTAGAAATATGCTAAAATCATATTATGGAAATCGAGGAATTTTTTTTAGTACAAATTTTCATGTTCCTTATATGAGTAGGCTTCGGATAAATATTACCATTAATGTCTTGTTAGCAACGATCAGCGGCAAACTGAAGAACCATAGTACGGATAATTTAGATTGGTGAAAACTCCTGTAATCTAACTATCATGGCTATCTGCAGTTTTGGTTGCAAATATGCGCAACTATATCTTTAAATAAAGTATATATTTCTTTTGTTATCATACTTATTTTTTCTTTTGCACTCAATACAATTTATCACTGCTTTATATTTCAGTGTTATATATTTCTCTATTATATTCTCAATTACTCTGACATTGTAATACTTTGAATTTGTCGTATTTTGCTATTGCATTTAAATATTTCACAGCATTGTTTGTACTACAATGCTACGCCTAGCACCGCCCCGTCTAATGAAATTAACGTCTCTCTCATACTTATTTTGGTAATATATATGTGTATTGGCTCCGTACTATATATCTACGTATAATTGTAATACTGCACTCTTCTGTACGACCACTCACATGCACTTCTCTATATTCTTCATACATCCGGGATACCTCCAGTGAAAAAAATTTAACATTCCATATCCTTTTTCCATGTCTACCCTTCGAACCACGTCTCAACATTCATTTCGTAATTATCTTGGGTCAATTATATTGGGTCTTTCTTAAGTCATCCCCGTTCCATATGCCCCACTACATTCCTTAGCCTAATTGCTCCTACAGGATCCGCAGAAGTGCTGGATTTCATTCTTTTCATATATTTCCGCTCGGCCAGAATATATGCCTATAATTTCTACAATTGCACTACACACAAATAATAGTTATTCTCAAATTAAATATGTTTTGGGATGTGTTGTACAACGCCATTTTAATAAATGTATACCTTATATCTCCTTCTGCCTTAATCCTCTCTCCTGAACTCTTTTTCCGGCACAAATATTATTCTGCTCAAAGCTCCGCTGCAGACTAAACTCTAAATCTTTATCCGCACTTTTTGCAACCTTTATCCGCGAAATTTGGAAAAGTGCCCCTCCGGCGAATGAGGAATACAGTTTATTCGGAGTTTTCTTATTCTTAGCAGGAGTATGACCAATGAAATACGACATCTTTAGTCTTCCGTCTAAATGTTACTTAGAACAAGAGTTTTATTTCAACATTTGTCGAATTCCATATAAGTGCGAACTTATAGAGTCGGTAATCGTATTCAGATAATACCTTCCACGACAACCTTAATGGATACTATCAAAGGATGGTGCAAGATGATTACGTTTGTAAACATGCAAGTTATACCCCAGTACCCCGAGATCACCCCGAGATCACCCCAAAGAAATGCATTTTGTAACCTCCAAATCCTAGAAATTCTTGGAACAGTGATATTTTTTTATAGTTTTCCGCAAAACCCAGTTCCGTTCTGAATTCCTTTTCCGAACCTTTATTTTAGTTCCTACCATTTTCACGTCCTTTAATTGCAAAATTGAATATGTCGATGGTATTATTTTTTAGAACCCCACAGCAGTGTTCTGTCAACACTTCGTATAAATGAGCGGACTATTCTCCAATGGAGAACTAACTCCTTACGATATAAACTATCAGTCGAAATAGCAGTCCTGAATTATAATACTTGATAATGTCAGACCTGGACTCTATACGTAGCTCTGACTTACCGGCTGCTGACTACAAGCCCGAAGTTTCTCTCGAATCTTTACCCTACAAAACAATCACATACAGCGGTGCTGGGGACGAGTATGTTATTATCAATAACCAAAAATACCTCCGTCATGAATTAATGCAAGCCATGGCTGGTACTTTCAACCCTGGTTTAGCTCCATACCCAAAGCATCAATTTGGTAATGCTTCTGCTCTTGGTTTGTGGGGTACAGGCTTTACTACTTTCTGTATCGGAATGTACTTTGCAAATGCCATGGGTATTACTACTCCCAATGCTGGCGTTGGTGTAGCTCTCTTTTATGGTGGAATGATCCAGTTTTTGTCTGGGGTGTGGGAATTGGCTGCTGGTAATACTTTTGCCGCTACTGCATTTACTAGTTTCGGTGCTTTCTGGTTGTCATTTGGATCTGTATTTGTCCCAGCCTTTGGTATTGCTGCGGCATACGGGGACGACCAAGTGCAGTTTTCTCGTGCTATTGGACTTTTTATTCTTGGTTGGGCCATATTCACACTTATGTTATTGACTTGTACCTTCAAAGCTACAGCTGCATTTGTCTTGTTGGTATTTACTTTGGACTTGACGTTATGGACCCTTTCTATGGGATACATATTGAACAAGCCAGGAGTTGTTAGAGCAGGTGGTATTATTGCCGTTGTACATGCATTTGTGGTTTTCTATGTTGCCTACGATGGTACATCCAGTCCACAAAACAGCTACTTTCAATTATGGCAATTTCCATTGCCAGTCTACAGCCGCAATAGGAATTAAAAATTCTTATTGAAACGTCATTACTATTAATTTATCATCTACTACTATTGTTTATACAAATTTTTATTATAATATAAGGGAACTCAGGGGCTACTACGTAGATGCAAGTACCTAAACTTTATTGTTGTATGCTATGAATTATATTAATGGTACACTCATTATATGCTGTGATCTTGATATTATGCAATGGATAAAAAAATAACCACTAATAATTAAGTGGGTGCAAAAAGACAAGCTTACCACTTTTCTTCGGGATTAGCCTTGTATGCCACGTAGTCACTCCAGTTAAACAAACTGATCTCAGTCTCGTTTTCTACGCCCAAGTCCCATAACGAGGTCTCAGCGGCAGCTACCAGAGGAGAGATGAGGACCCAGTCTTGGTCGTTTTCAAAGTTTATTACCAAGTTCATGGACTTGGAGCCATGAGCCTTGGTGTATATCTTAAGAGTGTCGTACTCGATGTTTCTGTAGGGTCTATAGGCACCCATGGTGTTGATTGCGGTTTTTATGAGATCCAACAAGCTGCTGGCTGTGGTTTCTTTCAAGTTGATAGAATGCACAATATGGTTCTTTACGTTTCTGTAGGGGAAGGACTTGATGATACGGATAGTCACCAAAGCGTCCGTGGCAGGACGCACGTTCGAGGTCAAGGGTTCCTCGACGGATATTTCAGTGGACATGGCGATACTACAGACTACAAAGTGCAAGTGCTACATATTGTGCATAACGATTTCTAGAATGACTATAGTCATCTGGTGAAAAATTCGAGGTCGTGTACACGCAAATAGGGAGAATGGTGGGGCAGAATAATGGGGAAGGATGAACAGCTGGCGAAAAGACGAGAAGAGGCTAGAGATCTGGGGCTGTGGAATTGGAGATGAGAGAAAGAGGAAAGAGGTATCTTGAGTGATGCGAGAAGGAGAACTGAATCTAGGAGAGAAGACGACGAAAAACGAGACACTTCCAATACACCGTAAGACAGATGTCAGGGAAGTAGCTCGATAGGGCAACTTCAGATTGCGAGACTGAGACAAATAGGGACTCGTCTGCCCATTTGGTCGGTATGATGTGATCCTCATCCCCAGAGACGGTCAGAAAGGGTCTTTTCGCCCAAACGAACCTGTTCGGCTAGTTATATAATGTACTAATGGAGTAGTTGGTTTTTTTTCTGTTCTCAGTAATTGCGACTAAAAATCAGCGCGGTCTAAAAGGAAGAAATTTTCATGCATAGGAACAAGCGGAATTGGGCCATACATTTCTTCTGTAAGATGAAGAGGTGGACCAGATTGACAGATCAGACATTATTCACCAATACGAGCAAAACGCACAGCACAATGAACCAAGACGTGTCTGATTGTATATAGCCCGCAGGAACGGGTCTGGAACCACGTCTGGTGCTTATTATCAATTGTCCCTATTGGTGTATGACGCGTCCTCGCCTTGTTTACCAGTCGGTGTTTATATGCAGAACGAGGCACGTCATTTGCGTCTACCCGATTAGGAAGTTGTTTTGTCAAGAGCCCTACTAAGCAAGACATCCGGAGAAGGAGGTTGGAGCTACGCTTTCTGACCTTTGCTGGAGTTATATAGCCACGAGAATCTTTGCCGATGGCTTCTGCTGGTGTTGATTGTTCTTTCTCAATTTTTTGTTGCACATTTGTCTCAGCTTTGGCACCGTTTGTTCCGTTCTCGCTTAACTGAGTTTGGCGCTGTAGCATTTCTGAAACTCACTAGACGAAAGCTGGAAAGTAGACGTTCACCCTGAAGATTAAATTGGCTCAAACATAAACAAACGCTAGCACTGGAGCTATTGATAGACACTCTCCATTCAGAGCATCGCCTATCACCACCGTCCCATCGCAACTGGGATATATACTTGGAGAGGGACTTTTCTAGTACAACTTGTCTTCCTGAAATTTCCATTACATTTCACGGAACCACCGATACCTATCCACCATAGCAAAGATTGCTGAATAATTGCATATTTCCTATACCCACACTCCACTACCCAGACGGCGCTATACAGTTGACATCTCTTACCGTTTCATCGCAAAATTCTAATCTATCATCAGCTAATAATCCGCAATATGAAAGAGGACGCTTGGGTCGACCTGCAACAGAAAACACTCATCAGATGGCTCAACTCCAAGTTGATGGAGGATTCTGAGTCTGATGCGACGCCCACTTCTTCCTTGGGCCATTCCATCGTCACGAACCTCCGTACGGATCTTCAGGACGGTATTGTTCTCATCAAGCTCATCAACTGGCTCGTATACGAAATCACCTCCAACGAGAACCATCCGCTTACCAAACGTAACACCAAGCTCTACTACTTGACGCCTATTTACAAGCGGCCAACGTTCAAGTTGCAGAAATTGGAGAATCTCAACGACTTTTTGAAGTTCATCAACCTCATCTTGAACGTCAATGTGTGCAACATCAGTGCCGATAACATCTACGAGGGAGACTTGAAGCTCACACTCGGGTTGCTCTGGTCGCTTTTTGTTTTCAGCACAGCCAATTCTTTCACTTTCAAGAACACCAACACGTCGTTTGTAGAAATCAAGTCCATTTTGCTCCGATGGGTCAATGACATCTTGGCCAAGAGAAACACCCGCATTTCTAATTTCAACAAAGATTGGTCGATCGACATCAACCGACCCGACCGGACGCTTGTAGACATTCTCCACCACTACGGTATTCGCTTTGAGAGCCAAAAAACCGAAAACGACGATAACCACAACCTCAAGAAGCTCTCACTGGTGTTGAGCTTCATTGAGAACAAACTTATGATACCCCATTTGATAGATACAGACGACTTTTCTGTCTTAGTTCCGGACGAAAAGAGCGTAGTCATCTTCCTTGTTGAGCTCTACAAGGTGTTTGAAATAGAGGGCCATTTCTTTGAAGATGAAGAGGCTATTCAGAGTGAATCTGAAACTGAAGTCCAGAATGTTTTTGACGATATTCTCAGAATGTCGATCGAGACATCCAGAGAGAAGAACAAATACGAGACGAGAGCCTTGCGGTTTCTAAACAAAACGAATTCTTTACTTGGCCAATTGAATGAAGGCTATGAATCATTACATGACATCAATATCGGTAGCCTGCTAGAGACTGACTTGAGCAAGTGCTTGCAAATGTTGAAAACAGCCTTGACCGAGCCAACCATCGAGAACTTGAACCAGTTCATGGGCTTCTTTAGCCATTTGAACATCAAGATGACTTCGCTAGTGAAAATCAGCCAAACCTTTGAAAACTACAGAAATAATATCAAGCCTGATTTGGTGTACAAAGATTTTACCAGCATTGCCAACCTTGTCAAGTCTGTTAGATCCAATTTGCTGAAAATGGACCTCCTCTACTATCCTTCCATTAAGTCTCTTAATATTGAAGCTATGACAGACAAATTGGATGAACTCATGAAACTCGAATCCACGTTCTCAGCTTCAGCTAACACTTTGGTGGAAGCTCTCAAGAAAGAGGCCAGCGAACTTCATACCCATTTAAAGATCATAGAAGATAACAACTTGAGACAAGTAGACGACAACCTGCCACATAAAGATTGGCTTCTCCGGTGTCTCGACTTTTTTGACTACTTGGTGAACTTCTATGCCCGTTTGGATCATTTCAGTACTTTGTTGAATGCGCCGATTCCGACCACGGAATTGAAGAAGGTGTTGGAAACAACTGAATCTGAAACTGCTTCTAATGACTACAAAATCAGTCCTGAGATCTTCCATGGCTTTAAAGAAGCGTTTGTACGTCAGGATAACTTCATCAACCACTTCGAGTTGGTGAGATTCTTGAAGTCCAACGTCACGGCAGATGTCGAACTCAGCACGATCGAGATGTTTATCAAATTGATTCCCACCAAGTCGGTGCAGACACTTATTTCTTCGGCTTCTTTTTCATCGGGTTACTCATTTTCGTTCTCTGAATCAGAAGATGACTACATCTTTGACGAGTTGCAGAAGAAAGTGGATTCGCAGTTGTCAGGTACCATCGATCGTGTTTACGATATTCATGACTTTATTGAGCAGTTTGAGACTGGGTTCAAGGTTTAGGTTTGGGTCATTCATTTCAACGTTGTTTTATTCAAATATTCATTATTTTCAGTATAGTAGTAATTAGCGAAGATGTTTAGATATGCATTAATATACCCATAATGAGATTCAAAGTCTTATACTAGATAGATCAATGGTACTACGGTATGGTACTATCGTATGATACTAAAATGTTTTATGTATCGTAAGCTGGTGTATCGTAGACTATACTATAGTTACTGCCGTTATTTCTCTACAACTTCACCGTTATACAAGATCGATTAAATTATCGATTACATTGTAGACTATTCTACTTGCAGGTAATGCATTTATTAGTATATTACAAGAATGCAGAAAGAGGAGCCAATCTATAACTTGAAGAAGGGATGCTCCATTGCTTCCTCTGCTGTTGGGCGCAACTGGTGGTCAAAGGTCAACAACTTGTCGATCAAGTCGATTACTTCGTCAGAGATCAAATGCTTATTATCGTTGTTGACAAAGGACTTCCACAGCTTTCTGGGATAATTTCCGAGGATGTCGTCGTAGTCCAGCGAGAGCTTCAAGCCATATTTGGAGACATATTTCATCAAATCTTCAGTGCCCAAAACCTTTGCGATTTGGACGAGCTGGTCGTTATTGGAGTCACCGCGGAAGAAAGGTTCCTTCTTGAATATTATTGCTGCGAGCATACAGCCTACAGACCACAAGTCCAACGAGTAGTCGTACTGTTGGAGATTAATCAAGAGTTCTGGGCCCTTGTGGTATCTCAGTGCTACACGGACATTGTAGTCCATTCCCATGTGATAGAACTCGGCCAACCCCCAGTCGATCAACCGTAACTTTTTGTTCATAGGGTCAATCATGATGTTCTGGGGCTTGACGTCTCGATGGATGATGCCCATGGAATGCGAGTAATCTAATGCTATTAACAACTGGGTGAAGTAGAACTGGATATCGGATATGGAGAATTTGGGATATAAGACCCGGAAATCGACGTTGGACACCTTTTCAAAGATCAAGGCTGGGATCTTGCTCTGCTCATCACGGACGATGTCCAACAAGCCAATGACGTTTGGCCCCCCTGTGAGGTTCTGGAGAATCTTGACTTCTCGGTAGATCTTCTTTAGTTTGACCGGCTTCAACACTTTTATGACACAGGGTTCGTCGTTTAGCACGTTTACCCCCTGGAACACTTCTGAGTACTTGCCCCGGCCGATCTTGGAGATGATCTCGTAGTTCTTGATGTTGCCCCACGAGATCTTGTGGTTTTCGTAGTCCCAGTATTCCGAGGGCTTGTTGGAGTTCACGTCGGCGTAGACACGGGCTACCGAGTAGACGCGGGTGCTGACGCTCATGGTGGAAGCAATATGTGCTGCTGGAGGCGAGGGTTGGTTGTGTGAAATTCCAGAAAAGAGCGAGAAATTGTGAATATTTCACTGAAAAACAATCTGAAAGGTCAATCTAGCGATGCTGGCCAGGCGAGAGCTGTGTGTAGGATGCAAAAGATAATAGCGAGAGATAGCGAGAGTCGACTGACGAGAGAGACGGCAGATGCCGTCGAAACTACGGAGAACGGTAGAAACGAGGAGCTGTCTATGCCGAATAAAGCGTGCTACATGGCCCGGGTGGCTATCTGGTTTCTGAATAGAGCTCAGGGCAGACTGGAAGGTGTGTTCACTGAATTTGTGGTCTCGCTGGACTTTCAGTACCAGTGAAATGAGATCGTAGCGTGGTGAGAAAATTAGCGAGATGCCCGCACCAAGACGAGATAACGGTATGGGCTGAAACAACAATAGAATCACGCAAAACAGCACTATGCGGGCTGTATACATGTGTAAGGCTATGTACGCTTTACAGACATATTACCCACATGCTCTTCTGCTCTCTCCGTGCAACAGTGTTCGCTTTTTCCACCCAGCCAATATACTATCTCTCCCTATTCTCGTTCGGCTTCTGACTATCGCCTCAACGCTTTTTTTCTGCGATGCCCATCCAAGGATCTAGCATTAGCTGAAGCTGGGGAGTCTGGGGAGGGGTACCGTCATTGTTCCATGATCCTGATGGTGGCATGTGGCTACCGTCAGAATTGTCCTTATCGGAAACGTACACATTCGGCAATTTTCAGTCAGCCAATTTTCAGTCAGCTCCCACGCCGAAAGTGTGAAATAGGAAAACCCGATCTCTCGGTAGGGATGCATTTCCCGGTGTTAGTATTCCCGTAGTAGATTTGTTTCTGGTGGCTCCCAGCGAGAATTGTACCAGAGTACTCCAGCGAACCGTACTAACCTATCCACCTCTGGCTCTATATGCTACATTGGAGCCGGAACATTCTCTCTCATATTTCTACATCCTTCTATCCGATCATACTCTGAATCAAATAGCTCTTCCTTCTCGACCTTCCCGGGCTCCTTCTGTGGCTATCTATGGATCTCTCTATTTATCGCTCCTATTCGCAGCCATTTCTCTACTTCCCGATTAGGAACAAATCTCGCCATTCGCCTACTACCTCTACTCTCTACAACTTCATTCTAGATCGAAATAGACCATACTCGCGAGCTCATTCTCGTTGATTAAGATATATATATCCTTTTCTTCGTTCGTGCCTGCTTGCTCGTATTTGAAGTCTTCTGCACTTCGCGAATCTGAAATTTGTTCCTCGCCTGGTGCAATATCAAACAAACTTGTGTACTAATACATACATAAATATCTTCTGTATTGCCATGTTGCCTATATGACCACCATGAAGAAACTTGCTACCTTCGTCCTAAGCGACGACGATCCCCCATATCTGCTCCAAGATGTGCAGATCTGGTCCCATTCAGAAATCAAAGAATCTGAACTTCTTTCAATGCCTACAAGCTACAAAAGAATGCCTACGTACGTCAACTACCGGCTGGTTCCATTATATTTACTTTCAGCAAAACCATTCTCGGTCTTTTCCACATTGAGTACTACCTCCGAATATTTCAAGCTGTCTTTGCTTAAACAGGCTGCCTACAATAGAGATCTTGGAATACTATTCAGAGCTAGCAGAGATGAACACGCTTATTTGATCTTCTACTTTGACTTCGATAAGAAACAGATAATGGTGCTTATCATCGACTTTTCGCGTCTCGCCGAGATTGAAGCCATCTTGGAAAAGGACGCCATTCAAGACCCAAGCCACAATAAGAACACCTTCATCTTGTTGAATCAAACTAGACAAGACGATAGATCTACCGTATTTGACAAAGTGCTCCAAAGAAAAAAGCTGAGATCTAGTCTGAGTCCCTTCGTAGCAGAACCAGTACAAGCAGCAACGAAAACTAAACTTGTATCGTCACTGATTCTATCCACTCAGGAACAGATCCATCAGACTGTGAATAAAATCATACTTTCAGGATTAAGAATCAGAGGACTTTCCACGAACCTCAATCATTCGGTTAACGAAAAGCTTACTATCAAGGAGATCTACCAGATGACATATAAGTCGACGATGTTCTCTCTTCGTAAACATAACTACACGTTTTCTGGAACTAACTCTAAAGCTTCTAAGAGTGCGAATAGTAAGAACCAAATACGACTAAGCGAGCTTCAAGATACTATCGAAAAGCTTCTCGAGATTTTCGTGGACGTGGACGGAAGCAGTTTAGAATTGAAGTAAAAATAGTAAAAGCATAACCAGAAGAATGTTGTAATGAAGTATTTAATAATAGGAATAGGATACCATATAGAATGCATAAATATAGTCATACTAGATACAAACCGTAGAAGTCCAGAATTCTATTCTACGTCGTAAATCATTCCCATATGATCATTATGAATGTATATTTTGTACAAGATGACTATTTACAGTGGCGGCCTCCCTAAAGATCAGCCAATGAGACGAGTCTCGACTCGTCGGAGTATTTCTTGCTGGAAGCTGTTTCCAACTGTTTTTCTAAGGCACTTTGACGGAGCTGCGATCTCTTGTTGGTCTTGCTTCCCTTCAAGTGATCCAATAACAACGAAGTGTCTTGTAACAAGTAGCCTCTCTTCTCGGCACTGGAGTAGTACTCGATATCTCTTCTGTGGGTAGGTCTTGCCTGTAACGGAACATAACCCTTTTTCAACAACAAAAGATCAGGGTAAATGTGTGCTTTCAATCCCAAAGTCGTAAAATATCTGGCTGTGAAAGTTTGGCCCAAAGCTTCAATGGCTTCTATAGCATGGCTAGAGGCCCTCAGAGCTTCAATACTCAACGGAACATTGTAGCCATCAACACCGTTGGCCAAGATCTTGACACCATCCTTCAAAGTACCAGTAATTAAGCCGCTTTCCTTCATTGTTTTGATGGTTAATGTTTCTCCTTCCTTCAAAGGAATTCTGCCAGCACTCCAAAAGTCCTGGATTCGGGCTAAATTCACTTCGTGATACACTCTTCTATGAGGTCTCTTGAAGCCTATGATAGGGAATCTCTTGTAGTAGGGTGTTTGGCCACCTTCTAACCACCTAGGTACTTTTCCTCTGGCTTTCTGACCTTTCTGACCTCTTCCCGAAGTCTTACCCTTGCCAGAAGCTGGACCTCTACCTAATCTCTTGTACGAAACTACAGAACCTTCATTTGGTTTCAAATGGCCCAAATAGGACGTTTGACGGCAAGAAGTAAGAAAAGACACGCCACTCATCACTCTGGCCCTGAGACCATGCCCAATGCCGAACATGATAATGTGTTTTTGTTCTTTTACTGGTGCTTTCTCTTATGAACAGTCGTTGATTTTGTCTGCATAGATTTGCTAGTTCGAAGTGAAAAATTTAGGGTCGTGCGCAGGTCATTATTTCTCTCAGAACTTTCGCAACTCAAGACTGTTTTCATCAATACTACTACAATATCAAATAGTATATGCTCGAAGAAGATCAGGGATTCTAATATCTAGCTATAATCATTGTAGCATAATCGTAAATCTAATCTTGTTGTAAAACAGAAAATAAAAAATAAAGCCCGACGCGGGGGTCGAACCCGCAACCTTTTGATACCATTATAATCCGAAATTTTCGGTTCTAAAAGTCAAACGCTCTAGCCATTGAGCTAGCCAGGCAAGAAAGTTTCGAGAAATTGAGGCACTCTTCAACATATAGTTCGTTTTTTACGGAAACATCCATGCCGCAATAATAAATAATAATAAATCACCAAGCTTTTAGGTAAAATCAACAGGAAGTTTTTATCTTCGGATATTCTCCAGGTATGGATTAGAGGATAATTTACATACTATGTAGTCAATATGTTAGACGTTTGTTCGTAATAAGGCTATTTCGTTAAAAAAGAGAAAAGACACTTCGTAAAAAAAAATAGTATTCTTCTATTGTTAAAACGATGGATTAGAGGAGCCATTCGTTAAAATTAATATTGAACATAGAAAGATAAATAAATGATATTATCATTCATCTTTTTGTCGCGTATTTTAATTGTTCAATATGAGCGACATTACTAGAATACTAATACCTTCAAGTTTAAACATTTTGCAACAGTTTCACCCTCATGAGATTGGCAACACCTCTTTTGAATATAGTTCTGGTCCAGATGAGATTACTATAATTTATAGCCTATTTGACGAACATGATCAAGTCATAAACTCAACAATACTAACAACCAGTGCTAATGCACAAGAATGATTTGATAGAAATGTGGAAGAAATTAATCAGGAAGTTGAAGTCCTAGTAGAACTAGAAAGTACAAAAACAGCTACTACAGCTTCATTTTCACAATAAGAAAATTGAATACATGTCCTTTCGAACAAAGAGTAATATATATGCTAAATGAATGGATATTCAGCAGACTGGGATTCGGAGCTTCAGAGAACAGTGATGTGCTTCATTGATTGTGTGATTGTACATTTTGAAGATTTCGTGGAATTTCCAATAATCTTGCGATTTGGATTTAGATTAAGGATATTAACTACCTTTTAATTAACACCGAACTATGGTTACGGAATCTTTATATAGTTAAATCAATTTAATTCTAAAAGTATAGCTACGTACGAATAGAAAAGAGCAACAGCAAGTATATACTTGACAGTCTTGTCTTTATCTCTTTAACCCTTATGTGTTTTCTCTTTCAATTATTCACTCTGTGTTTTTTGCACCTAAAATTTCAGGAGTTATTTCCGCACCTCACAGATCCACAGTTCTGAACCGATATGACAAATTTGCCTTCAGTTGACGTTATAAATAGAAGGAGTTATCAGTAGGCTCGTGATTGTGGACCTCTGTTTCTGACGTTCAGATTTCCTAACTTCTTCCCTGATTTTGATTACAATTGACATAGTTGATATTCATTAATATGGCCGAGGTACAAAATTTGTTTGTTATAAAGGAGACAAACCAGAAGGTTCAGGTGGCTTCAGGCGACAGCTATGAGTTGAAGATTATAGAAGCGGATAACGAAGGTAATGAAGATAAGGTTTCGGAAGCTTCTACTTCTGATATTGCTGGTTTTACTGAGATTTCTTTGACTTCTCTTCCAAAGCACTTAGTCGAAAACAAAGTCTATGTAGTTGACTCCGTAAAGTCAGGAACAGGAAGAACTGCTGCTAAAGATTTGTACAAACAGGTATTAAAACCACTCTTTGGTTTGTTGACGATCAAGCACCACTATGTAGCTACGACGTCTGCACTGTCCATTGCAATCCTAGCCAAGTCATTCGATGGCTCAACCTCTGCTACTGTACTTTTCATCAGCGGGGACACTTCGGTCAACGAATTCGTCAACAACTTGCCTCAAAACGAGAAACTGGCTGAAATCAGCATATTTCCGTTCCCTCTGGGGACAGGAAATAGTTTAGCCCTCTCGTTGGACCTTACTAAAGAGATTACAGCCTTGCGTAGATTAATTGCAGCCACGTCGGCAGTTTCTCCTTTGAATCTATACGAAGTCAACTTCCCCAAGGGATCGTACTTCCTAGTTCAAGATGAGAAGACGGACGAGATCACAGCTCCATTGAAGTTTTTAGTTGTAACCTCATGGGCTTTCCATGCTTCGCTTGTAGCTGATAGTGACACCCCAGAGTTGAGAAAACAAGGTTTGGAAAGATTCAAATTGGCTGCTTATTCGAATTTGTCTCGAGAACAAAAGTACGAAGGTCTGTTTTCAATTGACAAGGAAATCATTGAGGGCCCATTCGCTTACTGGTTGTTGACATCTTCCCAGAGATTCGAACCTACTTTTGACATTCTGCCCAAGGGGGACATCTTCGAAGAGAGTTTATATTTGGTGTCGTTCAACACAGAGAATGACAAGGACTATATTATGAGTATCATGGGTGAGGTCTACAATAAGGGTATCCATATCGATAACGACAAGGTCACTTACAAGAAGATCACAGCGGACCTGAATCAAATTGTATTGAGCACGAAGAAAAGTAAGGATATAAGAAAGAGGAGATTCTGCCTTGACGGAAGTATCATCGCTTTGCCAGAAGTTGATGCTCACGAAGTATCATTTCGTATCAGCGGAAACAAACAGTTCAACTGGAACTTATATATAATTCATTAGATCGTAATTTTATAAATACAATTTTACTAATATACAAAGGATGTTGCAATAGGTCCTATCTTCTGTAACCATTCCTACCACCGTTGTTAAAACCACCTCTGGACAGGGATCCCGGTCTGTTGTACGTCTGGCCATGTTGACGACGATTATCAAAGTTGTCATAATTGCGGCCATTATTGTATTGGTCATTTCCGTATTGGTTTTGATTATCATACTGGCTCCGATTTCCATGGTTATCTCCATATTGGT
The DNA here is from genome assembly GCA_030565185.1 of Scheffersomyces titani. NCBI lineage: Eukaryota > Fungi > Ascomycota > Pichiomycetes > Serinales > Debaryomycetaceae > Scheffersomyces > Scheffersomyces titani. The sequence goes on along the minus strand of JAJMBD010000005.1, from coordinate 92,596 downwards.
TGTTACCGTATTGATTGCCATGGTTGTTGTATTGGTTTCCTTGGCTGTATTGGTTGCGACCATACTGATTATTTCCATACTGGTTGGTTCCACGGTTGTTTCCATACTGATTTTGATTTTCATAATGGTTTTGATTTCCATAATGGTTCTGGCTTCCATGTTGGTTATGGTTTCCATATTGATTATTACCATATTGGTTTCCGTGCTGGTTATTACCATACTGATTTCCGTACTGGTTATACTGATTACCATATTGGTTGTTACCATTGTTTCTGTTATTGTTGAATCCAGATCTGTAGTTAGAATTGTATTGACTCTGATCCCTAACTTGCCTCTCATGATCCTCATTTCCACCATTCATGTACTCTAAGTATGACCTGTAGCCACCTCTTCTCAAGGAATACGTAAGAAATACGTCCTTGCCACTGGGCCCCTTGTTGATGTATTCATTATTGTCTGGAGGAGCATTGAATCTACCTCCATAGTTTCTTTGATAGGAACCGTACATGATATTGTTCTTATCTTCTTCAGTTAATGCACTGACGTGAGGAATGTAGCCATTCAAGAGCATAGATTTTGCTTGTTTCTTGGGAGGCATAGTGTAATACACTTGAAAGAAGTCTCTGTTTTGAATGTTAGGCATATCCCCTTCTAGAAGAGGGAAGAAGGTCTTCCCATCAGGATTAAACGACTCGTTTCTACGTGCTACACCCGCCAAGCCACTTTTGGCATATCTGAAAACGACTTTATCTTGTGAGTCATCATAGTACAAATCTTCGTGGAACTTCTTGTAGTTGCTATTGCTGGGCGAAATAAAGAGAACATCACTCTTGTTGGTGTTTCTTTCAATTTCAGCATCTGTCAATTGAGAATATACTCCTCTAACGGCGGTAAGAAGACGGGTTTCATCGATAAATGGCAAAAGAGCAATCCCCTGCCAACTCATTTTGGCTCCATTCATGTCGATCTTGAAGTCTTCAGGATAGAAATCAATTATTTCACTATCTGGACTGGACATCAATGGTCTGAAAACTTCTGGCAAATTGTGACCTGAAGCAGCTGGCAAAACGGACATCAATTGCTCATAAGGTCTGAAAGGTTCTCCCTGGTTGAACTTGATACCTTCTTCACCCACAATGTCTACGAGGTCAGTAAAGTCAGTAGCAAAAGGAGCATAGTGGTATGGGAAGTACCATTGCCAGGAGGGACACCCCTGGAAATAGTAGAGTAAAACCCAAGAAACACCTTCTAAATAAGATCGAACTACACTACGACGAATCTGATTGATTTCTTCAGCAGATGTAGCTCCAAACTTCGTTTCGTAGTATCTGTTACGATATCCAGGTTCCCACAACTTGACATCACCATTGTTTTCTGATTCTTCATCAACATCACCTGGAGTAGAGGTATCATTGTCTAAGTCTTCAGCAGTTCGTTTTCTATCTGATCTGTTATCATCTAAAGGTTCTTCTGATGGAGTTTCTGAGTTAGCGACTGATTGTTCTGCTTCTCTTATAGCCTCTACAGCACTGACGCCTCCGCCATTTTTCTTGGAGTCTATCAACTTCTTCAAGGCAGCAGCAGCATCAGCATTGGACATGTTGGCTTTGGTGATTATATCTCTATTGTGAACAATGTCTTTATTGTTCAACTGGGCATAACCCTCTACGTTTTCTCCGCTCGTAGTCATAAGTGGCATGTTGACATCAGCAGTTATTGGAGCTTTATCAGAGCCCTTTGACACTTGGTTCATGTAAACCTTCTTAAGAGCTTTTTCTTCTTCTTGAGCAAACTTTCTTCTCTTCTTGCTTTCTTCTCTTCTCACCTCCATATCACGTCTTTTTCTGAAGATTTCATCTTCCTTATATGCCAATGCACCCATCAATCTCTCCACTCCTTCGAGATTTAAGTTTCCGTCGCATGTCAAGAAGTCCTTTAACTTTGGCAAAAGTCGTTTCCAACAGCCCACAAGTATGTCAATTCCGTTATCTCTCACGTCCAAACTGGGCAAATGGGGTAGGAAATCGTTTCCAACAAAACAACATATGGATATCCAGTCGTCAATAGCCCTTTCAAAGTCGTACGGAAACGGCAAATGTGGATTAAATAATTCAACAGTTAAGTACTCACGCAATACGTTGACATGTAGCCACAAGAAGGGCTTCTTTTTATCTCTTTCGGCTATTGCTGCTTGTTGTTCTGCTGTGATCAGTAATTGGTCAGAAACTCTCATCTGTCGATCCTGATTGGCAAACACATCTTCTCTGAGAACACGGAAATGAGGTTCGTGTGTTGCCAAACCCAAGAAAATCAAATCGGCATCCAATCCATAGATACAATGCCTCGTGTTGGGGTTGTACAGTGGATCCAGTCTCTGAGATCTGATGAAACTCATTAACTTATGTTCCCCTTCGCCCGGAACAGTCGCGTCACTGATTATTACTTGTAAGTCGGCCCAACCTGGATCGCTGGACAATTTGTAAGCTACCCAATAACGTAAAGCTTCGGCCAATCTGCCCATAAATGGTGTACCAGGAGTAATGGCATTGGAATCCCAGGCACGCTTTTCCTTAATAGCCGTATCGATCATTTCTCCACGCAACTCTCTTTCACGAATATCTCTTTCCTTTTCTTCCTGTTTTATTTTTGCCTCTTGTGCTGCTCGGAATCTTCTGGCTCTCTGCTGGTTCATTTTGGCTCTGGGAGCTACACCATCTACAGCAATCATCAAAACCTTTCTTGGTCTTGCCATCATTAAAACACGATCCGTATACGTGAATATATCAAGAAACATCTCATCCTCGGTAGAAGGGGCTGGCTTGTGCTCAGGATGAGAACACGGGTGTACAATTCCGTTCATGTCCAAGTACAAATTGTCAATCTCTCCATTTGGATTTGGATCCAGATACTTGGCTCCGCCAATGTCTTCGTCAACATCTTCTTCTACCACAGGCGAAATGATCTTAGGGTATTTGCGCGATAACCATCTGAAAAGAGCAGGAACACCCATTGTCGCTGGTGCTGGAGATGTCTGCTTGAACAAAAAGGGCCCGATAGAGAATTTGATGTATTCCGAGATTTTTTTTGTAGATGAGTTACCAGATCACGTGATAATACTTGTAATGGGTGCAAAATTTACGAATTCTGAAGTAATATTTCATTTATGTAAGTGTTGGCGATTAAAGAGAGCAAGACGTTATTCCTTTAAATTTTCATTAATATTTCCAAGGTGTTCTAAATATTTCTGTACTATTACTGATTCATTCTATTTTGGGGTTCAGAAGTTTTCTGAGAATTTAAGTAAAAGTTATCAAAATTAATATTTCATTTATAAATCATATATAAGTTGTATTTACTACCTTTTATCATTTTTATAATATTATTATATTTGAATATGCTTTATTATCTATAGATTTAATGGCATCCTATATCACAGTGGTATGCTTTACTTCTTCTCATCGATAGCTTCGGAAACTTCCTGGGGATGGATCTCAGAGTCCACGTCGGAATTATACAAGACGATTCCATTTTCTTTAGCATTCTTTCTTTCATCTCTCTTATAGAACCACAAGACTACGAGAGTCCAAAGAGAAAGAGCCACACCGCTAGCAGCAGTGAAGGAGAACCCCTTTACAAATCTTGGTGCTTCTACTGTTGGCCATACCAAAACAGCAATCCAAGCCGTCGACTGCTGAGCTAGAATGTTCATTGTGACCAAAACAACCTGTCTTTCACGAATATCTTTTCGACAGATATCACCTTGCCATGAATACAATACTGGAGCCATAGCCCATCCAAAATATTGGAGACAGAAAGCAAACCACTTAGCCCTTTCTGGAACGTCCCAAACAGCCAAGATAAGGTTCCCAAGTACATTAAATACTTGCGAAAATAAAATAGCTCCCCAACGAGAATTGAAAAGATCAGCAAAACTACAAGTCAAAATCAACCAAATGAGTCCGATAGCAGGAGTCAAGGCAGTATAATCTTGGAGTTGACCTGGGTTGAATCTGGGGGTTACACCATCAGATTTTGTTAATGATTTCAACCATAATGCATAAGAACCGGAAGAACCATTACTGTTGTTCCAACAGAAGATATTCCATAAGGACAACACATAGATGTGCCATGAACTGAAGATAGACTTCCAGATGTCCAAATTGAAGAAGTGCTTCACGGCGTTCTCTCTAGGTTTGTAGTTCTTCTGGTCTTTGATCATTCTACGTCTGGCAATTCTAATATCGTCATCACTCAAAAATGGAGAGTAACAATCCTGAGGAGTACCTGGAATCATATAGAAACCCAAAATTCCAACAATTACGGATATGATACCATCCATGATAAAAATCCATTGCCATGGCTCGAGTCCACCAATTCCACCCATAGATCTCATGATAGCACCAGAAAGTAAACCGGAGGTCAAAATACCTAAATATTGACCTAAATAGTAGAAACCGGCTCTTCTAGTAATTTCTGCGGTACTACCCTTGAACCAGGAGGCGAATAAGGCATGATAAGCAATATATGCACATGATTCAAAACTACCAATGAAGAATCTTAACACTTTCAAAGTAGCAACGTTTTCGGCCCTGTACAAGGAAATTGTCAAGATGGACCAGCAAAGATCTAAAATTGGGAGAACGTAGTTCATAGGAAGAGCATAAAGAATGTACATGAATGGAATTTGAAAGATAATGTTACCAACGGAGAACATGACTTGAGTATTGACAAAGTCATTACCTTTCATGTTAATAGCTTCTTTCAAGCCACCAACATAGGCGTTCGTAAGATTGGTTTGATCCAAATACTTAACCCAGTAGGCCAACAACGAGTACAAGGTAAGAAGAAGATCAATCTTCATGATCACACGACGTTCTTCTGGAGTATCGTCATCATGAAACCATTTGTACCACTTACGCTTCTGTTGGACCTTGCTGGTCACACGATATTCGAATTCGTTGAAGAATTTGTACCATTTGCGGTCCTTCTCATCTCTGTATTCCAAAGTCAGGACAACATCAAGCGTTTCTTCGTAAATGCTATTCTTTTCTGAACTAGTTTCGGAATCTTCCGAGACCTTATCTTCTTTAGGCACGATGAAGTGACCATTCTCGTCTTCATCTACAATACGTCTGACGGGAAGAAAGCCCCATTTCATGCGACCAATTACAGTGCGTACGTAGCTCATTGGACAGTGGTTGCATCTCAAAGTTGTCCAGATCTCATTTTGCAGATATATCTCCTGTTTTATACGAATTTGGATCCCCCAAAGTTTTTTGCAATAAGTAATTGTGACACCAAGGTGTGGCTGGACTTGCAGAAAAGATGCGTCTAATCAAACGCTTCACTTAGGAAAAAAAAATATAGTGCAGCATGTCAAAAAATATCAGATAATTATGTGAGCCGCCAGAAAGTAAAACTGGCGGCGACAACTAGATGGTTCAGCCTTTTTCGAATAGTATATATTCAAAGAAGATAAAGAAGGTGCTGCAACGTGATTCTCACGTACTTTCTGCTGCTTCCTCAATAATCGCTTTGTGCGAGACATCTGCATAACTTGTCTTGACTAGATGGCAGGTCAATGATACGATTATATCGACTTTACGAGAGTTTCACATCATCAAGACTTCAAGGCAGTTAAACCACAATGGGTGAGGATCTTGGCATTAGTCATGGCATTACTCGTGGATTGGTATTGACGATAATTTGTATGTAACAATTGTTGCACGGCAAAAGATGGATGTCGAGTCGGCACGTGATCATTATCTCCATCTCGAATTCCATACTTTGCCGTGGCCAAATTAGGTACTCGGGCGGAATTCGGTTATTTCGGCCTGGTGACAATATTCTTCAAAAATTAATCGTAGCACCGTTCTGGTGGTTTCATGTCCCTTGAAATATTTTGAAAATAGAATAAAATAATTAGTTAGGAAGATAACAAATTTACTGTGGCTGTCAAGTATTTATTAGTATCTATCTCCCAATGAAAAATGACCCAATCTTGTTCATATATATACAAGAGCTCAAGAAATTCATTCCACTGATGGATAGAAGGATGGTTCATGTGGCTGTAGATACAATACGCCTTCGTAAAACTCCATAGAAAACTACATGCAAGCAAAGACCGCAGTACGAGAGATTATTGCAAGATATTGCAGTACTAGAAAGCTATCATTCACCCGGTGAGTATGATTTTCGTAGCCAAGAGCCATAATTGTTCTAATAGCGTAAAGTAAATACCTATATATGAAAAGTCGGATTCTAAATGCAAATCTCCATAAAGCTACACAATTCCGAAGTTCACTTCCTTGCAACACAAAAGACTTTTTTGTCGCATTCCCGGAGCTCCGCAGATCCTCTATCCAGATAAGACGTTGGCTAGAGTTGTATGGGGTATGATATGATGTCACAACTGGAAAACAGAAAAAAAGTCCGGATATGGTCGAATTGCGGAGACATCGAGAAAAGCTGAATATTGCAGCATTAACTCCTTTTTGGTTAAGAGGGTTCCGCAACATATCCCTGGTACAGGATAAATCCTGAAATATGTATTCTGGAATATCTTCTCAATAAGGATGGAGCTTGCGTTAGCTCTTAATACTTAAAGTTTTCAAGTAGATCAGCGCCTAACCATAAATGAAGGCACATTTCCGGTCACTGCCAAACCAGGAAGTGCTTTTCGGGATTCTGTCCATGTACATTTGAATTGTACATATTCTCTCATTCTTGGGATAGCATTCAGTTGAGGGCCAACAAAATAGTACAGAGTTTCGAGGTGCGTGAACACCTCGAGCTGAGTTACGTATCGGCCATAAGGTTGGAAGCTTGTGGGGGTGCTCCTATATTTATTGATTGATATGTTGGTAAAATTTGCGCAATTGGATTTAATCTGGAGTAAACCTAAAATATAGCTGACTGTACCTGACCCCTCTCTAAAATGGAAAAACTATCTTCTTCGTGCACCCTTAGGAAGTCTTTGGTGGGATTCATTTCCCATTCATTGTACTTTGATCACTTCATATACCCCACATCTTCCGAGTGAAACAACTTGAGTCGAGCATCACGTTTAAATTATTTATATAGAAATGTAGTATAAATATAAAGGAATATAACTACAAAATGCTAGCGAAAAAGAATCTGATCACTACTTTTTGCAAGAACATAATCAACAAAAGATGACAACTACTAGCGCTATCGTGGCTTACAAGTCTGACGATCCAAAGACCCCTAACTGGAAGTGGGAGACTGGCATCAAGGTTAGAGAGGAGCTTAAGGAGCATGAAGTTATGGTTGACATGAAGTCCACTGGACTTTGTCACACTGATATCTTCATGAGCACAGGTGATCAGAATGGAGGTCCTAAGATCTTGGGCCACGAAGGTACTGGTGTTGTCCTTAAAATTGGTTCCAAAGTATCCAATGTCTCTGTTGGCGATCCAGTTATTCTTTCCTTCACTTATTGTAGCAATTGTCCACCTTGCAAGGCTGGTGTCCCAGGCTATTGTTACGAATTCGCTCAGGGTAACTTTGTCAATAACGACCTTGAGGATACGTATGTGTTGAACGACCAAAAGGTTGACGCTAAGTTCTTTGGTCAATCTTCCTTCTCCAAGATTGGAATAGTCAACGAAGCCAGTGTGGTAGGTGTCAAGAAATTGAACATTGCTCCAGAGACTTTGAAGAGATTTGGGCCATTAGGGTGTGGCTTTCTTACTGGAGCTGGGGCCATTTACAATGCTGGTGAAGCCAAAAAAGATGAAAGTTGCGTTATCTACGGTCTTGGCGGTGTTGGATTTGCTGGTATGATGGCTGCGAAAATTGCTGGATGCAATCCAATTATTGGTGTGGATATCAATCAAAAGAAATTGGATTTGGCAAAGAAGTTTGGCGCTACCCACACCATTCTTGCTGGAGATGATGACGAAGTTCATAAGAAGATAGTGGAGATCACTGGCTATGGTGCAGATCTTTCATTGGAATGTATTGGTGGCTCCAGGTTTATCAACAATGCAATTAACAATGCTTCTAATTGTGGTAAAGTCGTATTTGTCGGATTAGGAAGTTTTACAGATGTTCTTCAACTCCCTACTTTCCCATTTATGATGGGTGGAAAGAAGTTGATTGGTTGTACCGAAGGTAATGCTGTCCCTAGAGAATTTATTCCTACGATGATAGAATGGCATTCCAAGGGTCAATTCCCAATCGAAGATTTGCAGAAGGTTTACAAAGTTGAAGACTTCGCCCAAGCATTGGCTGACATGAAGTCAGGTACTGTTGTCAAGCCAATTCTTGTATACTAAATAAATAGGTCAAGCAAATTATTTCTTATAGTTCAGTAGAATATATTAATGAACTGAAGATTTTAATTATAGAATGCAAAATCGGAGAAAAATGACAAGAATGACAAGAACGAGAAACTAGAATAGGGCATCATCTACTAACCAATTATGAGTTGTCGAGATTACATCGCGAGCCACATCCTCTTGAGAATATTAAGCCATGAATGAAATATTTGCGTGAAATGGAATGCTACATTGGGATAGACTAATTTCTTATATCTAGACTTTGAAATAATGAAACTAACTTAAGTAAGCTTTGAGTATCTTTCCAACACAAAGAAATATGGGAGGGGAACGTCCTTGTGGTCCATGTGGCCAAAGTATGTATTTTCATCCACCTTCTTGAAAGTATCGTTTATTGGAGCTTGATCATAGAACATAGATACAGTAGTAGCACCTCTGAATACAATGGTCTTCAATCTGCATCTTGATTTTTCGGCCTTCAAAGCGACATTACCTCTTATAGGATTGCCAATAGCTGCATGTTCGAAGAATGCAAGAGGATCACAGGGATAAACATCTTCTCCATCATCTTTGTCATTGTTGTAGACTAACAAAGGTTGCCCATTGTTAGCGTCGTAGAATTCTTTGCCAAACCAACCACTGGAACCTAGCAAACCTTCTAAAGGATGACCTGTAACAATTTCGTAACCCTTCAACTTCCAACCAACTAAATCTTCCACAGAAGCAGAAGGAAGCGAATCGAATACTTCAAAGGCTTCTTCTGGGGTAGTCTTTCTGGACTTGCTGATATCCGCAAAAGTAACCATTGTCAAATTGTACTTTGTGAGATATTGAATATAAAACAGATATTCAACTCTCTACAATTCCGTAATAAACATAGAATTTTTGCTCCTTATATAGTATGCATGGTCCCCACGATTACTACCGTTTTGAGAAAATGGACATAGTCGCTTAACGCCCTCGCAGACAAAAATACTCTGACTGTACCACAATAAAAGGGTTCAAGGTACATGTTTACCAACACACCATATGACTAAGATGTTCAAAACAAAATAACGGCTCCGCAGTGAGATTTCATACAAGCGATCCGAACGCAGGTTTCTTGGTTTACATTTTTGCATCTAATGTATAATTATAATCCTGTTTAGAGAGAGTCCATTCTTATTCTATAGAGCAACTAATCTAAACCGGAGAAGACTGAGACACCAATGCAGGCCGGATAATCATGGTGGGGTCAGTATCGTCTACGTCATTCACTATAAGGTTATTCGGAACTACTTTAGAATACCGGAACCCATACGTTCTCGTTAATTTCCAATTGTTCGGGTTGGTGATGCCAGCATTGACCAACTCGGCACTGGAAATATTGGGAACCATATTGAGGCTAACCCCTTCCATACGCTGTTGCATTTCCAAGGAGATAACATCCTTCAATTGCTGGACAAAGAAAAGCTTTTCTGGCTGTAAAGGTCGAGAGACTTTAATCACGACGTTATCCATTACTTCGTCCATAGATCCCGAGAATTCCATTTGATCGGCATTCCGTAGCAAGGCATCGCGGAACTCAGGCCAGATTATGAAGTTAATTAGATGTTTGTAGGGAATATTGTTTTCGATATAGTACTCCTGGAGTGCTGTTGGCCGGAAGAAACCTGGGAACAACACTGGAACCCGCGGAGAACTGATGTGATACTGCGAAAGCGAGCTTATCGAAGGATGCTCTTTCAAGTACTTTTGTCTAAGTCTTTTCTCGATTTCTACAAGCATCTTATGTTTCACTATATTGTTTTCTTCAGAAGGTGTATCAGGAAATAAAAGTAGTCTGAGGAATCTGAGTTCTGGTCGTTCACATAGAATGAGCAAAAGTTGCCCGCATACCCATTGGAACCCCCCAAGAGCCAATGTGAATCCCTGTATCCCTGGAAGCTGTTCAAGAATAGTTTCAGCATAATCTACAAGGACGTTGATCATGTTCTGATTTGTGATAGTTGATGGCCCCACTACTGCATTCTTGCTAATGATTTCGTTGACTGAACTCCGGAAACTGACCTCAATATTGTCGAATACCCTCGGTGTAAAGTACAGGGTTAACGACATGTTTGATGGGTGGAAAAATGATTCGAGGGCAGAGATCAGATGTGGTGTATTAATTTTGCTTGAGTAGCCTTCGCTGACTACAATGTTTTCATTGGTCTGATCATTGCCGATTATTATGGGAGTTGAAGATATACCTGATATTGATGTTGGGTCTGGTAGAGCAGATGAAGTAAGTAGAGGTGTTTGTCCTGTCGCTATTAATGTTGTGCTGGATTGTGGTGGTATTACACTTCCAACTCCAGGAAACGCTCCCACAGGTACGCCGATTGATTGTAAACTTTGCACAGCCCCGTTAGCTATTTCTGCCGTCGCTATTCGAGGAGTTATAATATCTTCAGAAGTTCCCATAACATTCTCATCCTGTTTCGGACTTGGTGTGGTAGAGCTCACCGATGTGTTTGGACTAATGGTTTCAGCATTAGTCTTTCTTCTTTTATGGAACGCTCCATCGATGGGTGAAACGGTTTTACAATCGTCGTAGACCTCAATCTTGGACTGCAAGAACTGATCGAGATCTTTCAAGGCCGATGTAGCTGAATGCACTTTTGTTCTGACTTCTGTCAATAAACTTGCAAATTGGAAAGATTCTTGATTCGCTTGGCGAAGTTGTTTGACTTCTTCTTCAAGAGCCTGTATTCTGTCTGCCTGTCTCGCACGGTGTTTACGCTGACTGATCTTGTTCTGGAGGCGTTTCCGCTCTTTACGCAAGGGATCGTTTTGAGCCATTCTTCCTAGTCAGAAGTATGTATATCTTTATTATAAATGGTATAACGTTATCGATATCCATCTCAATAAGCTACAGGAAGCTGGTTTGTGTAGAGCACAATTAAAGTTTCTTGTTCGTGTACGTTTATTTTTCAAATGTACAATTTTTGCGCGCCAAATAAAATGTTCTATACTGCATATCTCGCATTATGTTCCCCGCAAAATCTGGATTGACACCACTCAAGAATCCACACCTGACTAACCAGGATTTCGCCAGTTGCATTTCAAATGTATGTTGATGCTCTCTTTTTCAGGAATTATTCACCAAAATGTCCGAATGATGTCACTTATATGTCGGAATAAAGTTGTAACCGATTCTCCACAAGTAGGGCTTAAGTTTGGCTCTGTGATTTTATTTCAGAGTCCGAGCTTTCACCCGTTCATATATCTACTTTAATCCAGAATTTAGACTTTGATAGATGGTAATCTTTTCAAAATTCACCCATTTATTATTTGATCTATACTATGGCCTGTTGTGTTGTGGCTGCTGGAGTCTACGTTGCTCTAAATTCGTTTTACGACAAAACCAAATTCGATGTTTCTTCTAATATCGTAATAGGTTTACCTGAACCAGACCATAAGTTTCCCTATGAAGCGGTGAAGTCAGTAACATTAGAAGTATCTGGAATGACATGTTCTAGCTGTGTCTCTTCGATTGAGAGTCGCATGAATGCAATTGCTGGTGTCACTGGTGTCAAAGTATCTCTTCTACTAGAGACATGTATAGTAGCCTACGATCCCGGTGTAGTAGCTAAGTTGAACGAGTTCAAGGAAGCCATAGAGGAAATTGGATTTGAAGCTACCTTTGCAGAAAATAATAAACAACAGATAAATCATGAACAGAGGAAACTTGAAAAGCTAAAGAAAACTTATTCATTCTTTGTGCTAGCAGGTGTTTTAGCTGCATCTACTTGGATGTCAAAACTGTTATCAAGAGTAGAATTTCTAGCTGACATACAATTATTCTTCATTGTTCTTAGTGTTTTGCTAGCATCCGTTGCTCAATTTTATATTGGTCCCATATTCTACAAGCCTACATGGAACACGATCAAGAACAGAAAGCCGTTTACAATGGATACTCTAGTGGCTCTCAGCACCACCTTAACATATATCATATCGTGCACCTACGTAGTAGATTTCTTTCTTGAGACCTCAACCACTTTGAAAGAAGCATATTTGGACAATTTGTGCTTTGATTTGTCCTCTGGAATTCTCTTCGTTATTTTAGGCGGAAAATACTATGAGAATTTGGGAAAATTGAAACTTCTGTCCAACTTATCTAATCTCAAAACTCTTTTGCCTGAGTCAGCTCTTAGGATTAATGAAGACAATTCAGTTGTTCAAATCCCCTGTTCAGTATTGAAGAAAGGAGATTTGATTCTTGTTAGACCAGGCACAAAAGTCCCCACAGACGGACAAGTTGTCCAAGGTACATCATTAGTAGACGAATTGTGTATAACCGGAGAGCCTACTTCAGTGAGAAAAGAACCCAACAGCAGGGTTATTGCGGGGACGTACAACAAGACTTCTACATTAACTGTTCTTGCTACTGATGCTGTTCAGGATTCCAAGCTTGCCCATTTGTTCTCCTTTATTGGCGATACTTCCACTACTAAGGGTAAAATGACAAACTATATCCAAAACACTGTTAATTACTTTGTTCCATCTATCATTGTGTTGTCCATCTTAACTTATATATACTGGATGAATGTTGCTGATGTTGAATCTCAATTGCTGGGACTGCAATATGCCAGACTTAGAGCCCTAGCTGTGGTTACAGTTGCCTGCCCTTGTGCTCTTGGATTAGCTGTACCTGCTGCTATAACACAAGGGATGAATTGTGCTTCTGCAATGGGGTGCTACGTGCGTGGAAGTGGATTGGAAATTCTCATGAAGATCTCTGGTAAAATGAATTCTACAAGAGCATATGTGTTCTTTGACAAAACAGGTACACTTACTTCCAGAAATGTTGTCATATCTGATTTTAAATTCAAGAAGAACATAGATAATGTTCTCTTCTGGAAGTTAATTATAGCAGCAGAGAGTTTTGAAGCTCATCCAATTGCATGTACCATAGTTGAATATGGTCAGAAGGAATTGGCAAAACTTGTGAATACAGAATTAAGTGATCCTCATTGCTTGGATTTCCACTATATCCCAGCAAAAGGGATCAAGTGCCAAGTTATGCAAGATTCTAAGTCGTATGACATCAAGGTTGGTAATGTCAGTATATTGTCCGACAATTCATTAAAAACATCTAGCGATCTATTGTTCCTTATCAATGATGTGGTCATAGCTGAGTGCAATCTTAGCAATCCTATTCGCCCTGAATCTGAGATTTTACTTAAATATTTGTCAGAAAACAATTTTGAGTACGGAGTTGTAACCGGAGACAGATATGAAGCCACACGAAAACTTTGTAAAAAGCTTGGAATAACAAACTATTGGGCTGAATGTACACCAGAGGATAAATTCAAAGTAACTAGGCGCATACAACAAGAATACGGATTACCAGTAGTTATGATTGGTGACGGTATGAACGATGCTGCTGCTCTAACACAGGCTGACTTGGGTGTTTCACTTTCTACTGCTCACCAGTTGTCGATTGATAGCTCGGAGGTTGTTCTCATGAATGATAACCTTCTTTCAATCATAGACTTGCTTCGAATCAGTGTATTCACCAAACTGAAAATGATGTTCAATATTTGGGTTTGCATTATCTACAATATTGTAATGCTTCCATTAGCAATGGGATTATTCACTCCATGGAGTGTGTCAATTTCACCCCAATGGAGCTCTACGCTTATGTCTTTCAACAGCGTCTTCGTTTTAGTTAACAGTTTATATATTGGCAAGGAATTAACGGCTGCAAAAACATAGAATAGAAATAGATTATTGTCTAAATTACATAGTTCGGCAATAAACAGAATTTCCGAGAAATAAGATACCTACATCCGAATCAATGCCCCCTTTCTACCGAAAAGAACCCAGAATTGTATTAAGGGGTTTTATGGTCAGGAAAACGGAGAATTGACATTGTACCCCGGATTAATGTCTTTTTGGCACATTTCCGAACGATGAATGAAAATGTGCAACCGCACCTGCTCTATCAGGAATCACACCCCTCCCCAAATTCTTATGATTAAGAATAAGTACATAGTGCTTGAAGTGGAGTGTGCCTGAAGTGGAGTTAATTGTCTTTGAAGTATAATGACTGGACCGTTTTGCGGGTTAATGGCTATCATAAGGCAGCGATTTGAGTTGGGGAAATTCCGGGGGCAGTATAGGTTTTGGCAATGGTCATAACGCCGGATTAAAGTAAGACATAGAAGTAGAAATATATATAGGTATAGACTCTAACCCCCCAAGCTATCTTCTATATTTTTGTTGGATATAAATTATATTCATCAAAGTGTAGATAAGATTATCTCGAAAGCGATCTTGATTTTGTTATTATAATCCAACTTGACATTTAACATCTCACAATGTCTAAGGAACCTTTGCTTTCAGGTTCGGGTGCAAACTCGATCGCTGCGTTCACTGATAAGTTCATCAACCCACAGAACCATTTCACTATAAGAGACTATTTGGTATCTCCAGAAACTGGAAAAGGTAGTGTGACTTTTTACAAACAGACGAGAACCAAATTGCAATATATTGTAATTGTGGCCCTTGGATTTGCTGGCTTTTACAAGCTTGAATGTTCATCTTTGAGAGTTGCTTCACTTTCGCTTGTATTTCCTGGTGCTGGTTATGTGGCAACTCCCTCTGCTTTGAACTGGTCGTTGTTGGGAGCTGCGCTTTTCTTCTTGCCAGTGTCGTTCTTCTGCTGGTTTGCCTCTGGAGCCATCACCATTCCTATTTTGGTGTATTCCATCCCAATTGGTCTTTCTGCCTATCTTGCCAAAGACAAGGAAGTCTGGGAAAATGCTCCATATGTTGTGGGACCCTTTTTGGTCTTCTTTTTCCTTGTTGTCACCTTCATCTCATCAAGTTTGCAAAGTGCTGCTCAAAAGAAAGCTAAAGAAAGAAACGCCTACTTGCCCAAGCTTATTCCAGAATTGTACGAAAAAAAGAGACTTCCAGAAGATGACCGTGAAATCGATGTCAAGACCTTGAAATTTCTTCAATACTATATTGAATTAGGTTTGCAAGATGCTGATGACTGGTCCAATTTCAACGTTGTTGATCAGTTTCAAACTGCCTCGTTGAGATACCAATTGTACGAAATTGTTTACTCCTTGTCAACTTACCAAGCTATCTATGCTCCATCTCTTAGAGGTAAGATTTGTGAGTCAATGAGAAATGCTATCGAGAAGTCTTTGACTCCAAAGGTAATGGGATACTGGAAATGGGAATCTCTCCTTGGTAAATGGACCTTGGATTGGGATCCAATCAAAAAGGACAACATTATGGTCTCCGGTTACATGTTGAAGGCTCTTGCATTATACACTGGTAACACTGGTGATATGAGATACACTGAACCAGATTCATTGCCTTTCCAAGTTACAAAGAACGCTGTCTACAAACACGATATACATTCAATTAACAAGTATGTGTTGAGGAACTGGGACGACTCTCAATTCTGTATTTTCCCATGTGAACCAAACTGGAACTACACTGCTTGTAACGTTATTGCAGCTGCTGGTGCCGTTGGTTACGATAGAGTCTTCAACCAGAATAACTTTGACAAGAGACGCGGCAGATTCTTGAAGCATCTCAAGGAAGATATGTGTGATGAATCTGGAACTCTTTTGCCAATTAAGTCTACTTTCACCGGTTTTACCATCCCCGGGATTCTTGGACCTGTTGGAGAGTCTGTTAGTGCTGTTGATACAGCTTTCATTGACGTACCCACCTCAGCTAGAGTTTGGAGCGTTATCAAGCACGAAAATCTAGAATTTGATCCAAGCACTGGTAACTACAAGACAAAGGGTCTTTCGGGTGCCGACTACATCGATATGGGTTCTTATAAACCTTCCAATAGTACGGCTTTGCTTACTTTTGCTTTCCTTGCCAGCGAGTACGGTGATCGTGAGATTTCTGAAAACTTATTAAAGCAAGTGGATGAAGGTGAAAGTCCAATCGAACAATTGCCAACTGGTTCTTACAGAAACAAGGGAATTTCCGTCTGGGTTGGTGGATTTGGTCTTCGTGCTCGTTTGATTCGCTTCAGAGACTGGACTAACACTGTTGTCAATGGTCCTCCAAAGCAATGTGTGAATGGCCCAGTGTTGGATGGTTATGATTTCCAAAATGTGTTGGTTGCCAGGGCTTACTCTAATGGGGAAGACTTGGACTTGGTATTGCACAATGGTAGAAGTCCTGGTAATTTCACCTTGAGACTTGCCCAATTGGTCCCTGGCGTATCTTACAAGACTTCTACTGGTTCATCTTTTGTTGCTGATGGTAATGGTACTGGTATCATTTCTGTAAATGTCAACGGTCGTACTCCAGTTTATGTTGAGAAAGATAGGAGTTAATTTTGCGGAATATCATCATTATTTAGAAAGTTCATTATGTAAGAAATGTATGCCAAAAATCGTGCTGTCTTTTTCCACTCTTATTTTCGCAGCTATTCTGCAACCTATGCAGATATTTTGTGCCATTGATAATTCCAATATATATTTGGCAAGATGGAGAAATGTCTAATGAAGAGCGGCCGGAATCTACAATCATTATTATCTTCTTACAAGTGTCTCCTCGGAAGTTTATAGGCGGAATATGGCAAGTCCATGAATATCAAATGTTAAAAAACTATTCATTGTAGTAAGTTTGCACCTGTTCACCCAACAAAAAGAGAAACTCAAATCTGAATTTCGGAACTAAGAATAGAAGTCTCCACAAATGTGAATGGCACGAAATCGATTATTAATATACGAAAATGAACCACAATAAAGTTTTTGGTGGCCAGTTGGACTACTAGAGAGGTGAACATGACAAATCATACGAGCCAAGAAAACAACTAGGAGATAAGAAGTCCGCTTACGAAAGCAGAAATCAAATTTATTGGAAAGTTTTCCAAGTATGTTGGGAAACGTTGTTTGCGATGTCGAATTCAGAGAGGTATGTTGAACTAAATGCTGCATTGCATAAACCCGGAATAAAAATGTTCCTCCGTCACTTTCCTCTACATAAGACTTCTTCCTCGAGGAACTTTCTGGATATGCAAATCCTTTCCAAAGGATACAATAGATTTAATAACTTTAGATTATCGAACTCCGGGGTAATGAGGAGAAATTGTCTTCAGATTTGATTAACGTGTTTCAGGGATGGGGTAAGCGAAATCCCTCTTGTCTTAATATTCGAGATTAGCCCTAGAGAAGCAGGGTTTTCACAAATAAAACCCGATGTCAATCACACTCATGAAAATAGTCAATTGTTCACAGAATGAAAGATTATCATTCCGGTTATGTATATTTAAAAAAAATATAAAAAACGTTAGCTCGGCTTTATACTACTTTGTTTCCTTCTTGGACAAGTGGCTTTTCTTCATGGGACATGGAACTTCTACTTTCAAAGCCTCTAATTTTGTGAGTAATAGCCCTGTATGATATGGAAGAGTCATGCATCTCACCGGATGGAAAGCATTTGCAACGGCCAAATTCAATGTTGTACAGATTTTGTCACTGTTCTATGCAAGTCAGCATAACATTTATATTGTTTGACGTAAGATATCGTTTGCTCAACATTAGATCGAATCCGTAACTCTAATAATTCAGAATTTAAAATAGTCTGGCAAATGAACAAACACTACTCTCCAATATGGATGGAAATACGAGTTGAATGAGGATGCTAAATAAAGGGCACCATGCAATTGTGCCGATATTTTCTCTTCCCCTCCATTATGCAAGTCGAAATTAAGGCAGCAACGCGCGTCATGCATTGAAAAAAAAATATATCTGTTAATAGCAATCACTCATACTGTAAAACACGGGACGAACAATACCACATAGAAATTCGGAATAATAGTACTCGGTTCGGCGTCACAACCCCGCTTTTAACGCATTTGTACGTTTGCAAACGATCTAGTTCTAGCTTCTCTTCCAATGACGTTACTGGCTTTGAAACCCGGAGTTTTTGAAGCTCCAGTCAATCTACTGTAGATGTGAAATTACCTTTTCCTGGCTCTGCTCTTGATTGGGATTCTGAATATACGTGAAAAAAAATTCCATGAAATTGATATAAAAAAGACTATCTTGTCCAGTTGATGTAACATTCTTTTCGATATTAAAAACCAAGAGCCGTTGAACTTTCTGTCAACTATTTATTTCTTGAACACTAAAATATTTCTTGGAAAGTCCAACAATGAGTGAGCAAGATTTAAGTACAACTGCTGCCCAACTCTCTGAAAAGGATAATGTTCAATTCCAGACAATTCCAGAGGTAGAACCGGTTCAGAAGAAATGGAAATGGAAGTGGCAAGTCAGCCATGATGATTCCCCTCCTCAGATCTACAACAGAACTTTATTCTTATCCGTGTTCGTCTTTGGTATCTTAGGTGCCGCTAGAGGTTATGATGAAGGATGTAGTACGTTCTTTTTATTCAATTTTTTACCTCGAACTAAATACTAACAATATGGAAGTCTCTGGTAATATCACTTTACCATCTTTCAAATCTAGATTCGGACTTGCTGATAAAACAAAGTCCGTGGACTACCTTGCCAATTTGAAATCCAATATCACTTCCATGGTTCAATTGGGTTCCATTGGAGGGGCCATTATTGCCATGTATTCTGTCGATAAACTTGGTAGAGTTAGAGCCTTGCAAGCTGTTTGCATATTGTGGATTATCGGAGCTGCCATCCAAGTGTCTGCCACCTCGGTTGGCCAGTTGTATGCTGGACGACTTATCGAGGGTCTTGCAATTGGCCAGACTACCACCATTGGACCAAGTATGACTGAAATTGCTCCCAATAGAATTAGAGGATTGTGTGTCTGTATCTTTTCTGGTGCTGTTTATTTTGGTATTTTCATAGGATATTGTGCTAACTATGGAACAGTTCTTCATCAGCCAAATGACTCAGATATACAGTGGAGAATTACTGTATCATTGAAGATAGTTTTAGCAGGTCTCATTTTCATTCTTTCATTCTTTTTCTGTGTTGAAAGTCCTAGATGGTTGTTGCAGGTGAATAGACCTGATGAAGCTATTGCGAACTTGTCCAAACTTAGACACTTGCCTATTGACCACCCATATATTGTTGCTGAAGTCAGTGATATAAATGAACAAGTCTTGGAAGAAAAAGAGGCTGTTGAAAGTAGCAATATTATTCAGAAGTTTTTGTCAATATTTACTGTGAAATCATACAGATACCGTTTCTTTGCGGTTTCAGCCTTAGCACAAATTTTGGGTCAATGGTCGGGAGCAAATGCGATTACCATCTATGCTTCGGAATTGTTCAGTTTTGCTGGAATAAAGGGTACAGATCAGTTAAAGATGTCTGCTGTATTGGGTGTTGTGAAGTTCGTTTCAGCATATCTAAGTGCTTTTTTTATAATTGATTTCCTTGGACGAAGAAGAGCATTGTACGTTGGTATTACTGTGCAATTGCTTTCCATTTTGTATTTTGCTATTTTCATCACTATTGTTCCTCAGGCTGAAGATGTCAATTATATCTTGAGCCCTTCCGAGAGTAATGCTGCCCGCGCTGCTCTCGCTGCACTTTTCTTATCTGGAACAGGTTGGACCATGGGATTCAACAGTATTCAGTATTTGATTGGTTCCGAAATGTTCCCATTGAAGATTCGTTCTTTTGCACAATCTTTGGTTATGGTGTTGCATTTCGCAATGCAATATGGAAATTCTAAGGCTGTGCCCAAGATGTTATTGGCTATGAACAACTACGGAGCCTTCTACTTCTTTGTTGGTGTTATGTTGATGGCACTTTTCTGGACTTGGTTCTTTATACCAGAAATCGCTGGACGGTCTTTGGAGTCTATGGAAGAAATTTTTAACCTTCCATGGTACTCGATCGGTAGAAAGGGTCCAGAATTGTGTCCCGATTACTCTGAAATCAACAAGATCACTCACACCACCAGTCGTGGTAATACTTACGTTGAAAATATTGCCTACAATATCGACCAATCCAAGATTGAACAAAATTATATCGAAAACATTAATAATAACAAGGTTGAAAACATCTTGCACCGTGATTCAGAAGACAAGGAAAACAAGAAGGAACATTGATAACAGTTGTTAACAATTAAGATTCTGGTTGCCTTTACATAGAATATCTACTTCAAATATATATATTTATAGGTGACGATTGTGATCTATATTTTACAAGTGCAATTGCAGGAGTTTATTCTTTCTGCTTCTTAACTGGGCTTTGATTTTGATTTTGATTAAGGGGTCTCTTGTTATTCTTGTTTTGGCCCCGTGGTTGTGCCTGTGGTTGTGGTGTCTTCAGAGTTGGTCTATCAATCACAGGACGATGTACAGTCAATGTGGATTCGGTAAAGGGAAATCCCAAAGGCTTATTGGGAATTTGATTTGCACCTGCCGGAGTTGTACCAAATTTTGCAGAGGTAGAAGTAACAGCAATAGGCTGCGAATTAGTTCCTGTAGTACTACCGAATCCTGTATCTGGTGTAGTGTTTGCGGTGGCTGCAGCGGCAGAAACCAGAGAAGTAACTGGTCTTGAAGCCAGGTTTTCCAATCTTTCTAATTTTCTGTTCAACATTTTGATTTTGACTTCAAAAAGCTTTTCTATTTGCTGTCGAGTCTTCACCTTTTCTTCTTCTAGCATCTTGGAAAAGTCTTGATTCAATTTCAGTACTTCGTCAGCATGTTGCTTCTTAAGCAATTCAATTTGATCTGAACTACCATCTTGACTGGATTGACTCAGCGAAAGAAGAACTTGTTGTTGTAACTTATTTTCGAAAGATTTTTCTAACTGGGTTTTTCTTTGTTCTACCGACTGTTCCAACTCCTTATATTGAGTTTGGAAAGTGGCGAGGTCTTTTTTCAAGCTTTCCAAATCAGCAGAATGAGGTAAATCTCCAAGTCTCTTCTTTTCTTCTTGCAACTTTTTCTCAAATTGAATTTCTAATGACTTTTGTAATTCCTGCTTTTCCTTAGCAAACGATTGCTTCAAGTGATTGATTTCTTGCTTCGAGTGAGCGTCTGAACCTCCAGATCCGTTCTTTTTAGTCTGGTTAAGCTGAGCAACTACCAGGTTTTTTTCTTGGGTGAGTAAACTCAATTTTTTTGCGTGATCATCCTTAATGGCACTTATCTGTTTGTTGAGTTCTTCAGTCTGAGAAGCAGCCTCTAATCTTACGTTCAGAATTTCTTGGTCTTTAGCAGAATTCAACTTGGAAATCTCCTCGTTAAGTGAAGTTACATTTTCCTGAAGACCCTTGATGGTGTCATTTTGCGATTGAAGTCTAGCATTGGCTGTATTTCTAACTTCTTTGATCTTATCTCTCATAGCCTGGATTACAGCTTGATCAGATTCAGATGAAGGGTCTACTCTTGTTTTCAACCTTCCGTTTTCTTCTTCGACCAATCCAATCTTTTGATTAGCAATTTCTAAGTCTGAGGTTAAACTTTCAATCTTTGCCTTGAGAGGATTCAATTCAGACTTCGCAACTTCCAACTGCAGCGAAATTGAAGCCAATTGCTCAGCATTGGATTTATTTTCAGCTCTCAAAGTAGTGTTACTTTCACGAATAATATTCAATTGCTCTATCTGTTCAGAAAGTCTAGTCTGTTCCTTTGCACTCTCATTCAAATCTACAGTAGCTGAATTAGCCTTCGCGAATTCAGACCTGGTTACAGCTAATTGGTGAGAAACTTGTTCAGCATGTTGTTGGAGCCTCTTGTTTTCTTCTGACAAGACTAGCATCTTTGCTTCAATGGATGCCTTCTCACGTCTCAAGTAACTTACAACTTCTCTCAATTCATCCGTAGTAGAGGTTTCCATATTACTTTCAGTAGGTTTATTCAACTCCAACTGGTTCAAAATCATGTTGTTGTGGTCCTTGAGTTCTTGAAGCTTTAGCTTTGTGGCTGCCAATTCCTCTTCGATGGTAGTTTTTTCGACTATTAGACTCTCTTCCTTAGAAACATTGGCAGATTTTGCTGCCACTAATTGTTCCTGTAATGATTGAATATTGGATTCATGTGCAGTAAGTGATTGTTTCAATACTTCAGATTCTTTTGCTAATTGGTTAGATCTGGTCAATTCTTCGCTGTACTTAGATTGGTAATCAGAATTGAGCTGAACCTGCCTTTCAAGATCCTGGCTGACAGACTTCAATCTGTTAGTGAAGTCTCTTTCCAAAGTATCGTATGCATCGGCTTTAACAGCGTATTCGTTTACCTTAGACTTCAAACCGTTAATTTCTTCAAAGTGTTCACTCTCTTGTGATTCAAGGTCTTTCATCACTTGTTCCAAAGAAGTCTTCAAAGTAGCCACTTCAGCACTGATAGATTCCTTTTCCCCCAAAAGGTTGCCATATTTGACTTCTGTATCCTTCTTATAGTCCTCAAAACTATTTGTGGCATTGATAAGTGCTTCCTCACTGGCCACGGCCAAGTCTGACAAATCTGAAACTTGACTTTCAGCAAGTTTCAAGTCTTCCTTCAATTGGTAGATCTCAACTTGTAGGCCATTAGTAGTCGAATCACTCTGCGAATTGGTAGACAACGCAGTTTGCTCAGCGATTGAGGAGTGTCTTTTTGCAAGTGAAGATTGCAATTCTTTGATCTTCTCATTCAATTTCTGTACAACACTTTCTTTGCCAGACAATTTATTTCTCGTTTCAAACAATTGAAAACTGATCTCGTTGACTTGTTCTAATTTAGTATTCTGTGCTTTCATCGCCATTTCCGATTGGCTGGACAAAATCATTATTCTCTCTTCCTTCTCGGCTACCTTTTCTTGCAATAATTGGTAGTTCTCAATAGATTTGTTCAATCTTTCAGATAAGGACTTGCTGGAATTTTCTCTTTCCATTAACAAATTTTGTAAATTAAAAACAAATTCGTTAAGCTTCGTCTTGTCTGACTTCAATTGTTCAATGTCATCTCTCAAAGATGAAATCATCGAGTCCTTGAAGGTTCTTTCCGATTCCAAATTGGAAAGCTGGATCTTGTTGTTGGAGACGACAGTTTCCAAATCTCTAACCTCTTCCGACTTTTTCAAAAGGAGAGATTCTTGTTTGGAAGTCTGGCTCTTCCAGAATGAAATATCGTTCTTGTATTGCTCAACTTCTTGGTTGGCGTTCTCAAGCGACTTTTGTGCATTCGAAAGTCTAGTTTCCGCTAATTCAGTAGAGTACTTGGAGGAAGAAAGCTGAAGCGATAATTGATTCTTTGAGAGTGTGACTTCTCTTAGCTTATCGTTCAAGTCTTGGACAATTGAGTTGTTTTGCTGCTGAATCTGCTTCAACACTTGTTCAGTTTCTTTGACCTTCAATTTCAAATCTTCGTTGGCTTCTTTCGTATATCTAATTTCAGAATCGCCCGCTTTATCACCATAGCCATTACTCGAAATTGACTTGAGAACATCTCTTTCTTTCAAAACGGCATTGTATCTGGTGTTGAGGCTATCCAACTCACTTTCCAAAGTCAAAATAGCCTCCTTTGCTTCTTCAATAGCAACGGATTCGAAGTTGTTACTTTCTTCTTCCTTAGATTCTAACCTCTTGCTGAGTTGTCTGACAGAAGTGAGGAGCTCTTCGTTCTTCTGGCGGAGTTCAATTACATTCGCAAAATCAACTAATCTTTCACTGATCAATACATCAGAATCACTATATTTGATATTCTCGTAGTTTCCACTCAGTTGAAGAATATTGTCAATTGCCTTTCTTTCACTAGAAGAAAGTGGTTCAGAGTTGTCGTCTCTAATCTTGGAATGAATGAGATAGTAGCACAACTGTCTTCCGAGATCTCTAAGAAGCATTTTCATGGCTACAAGATCGTTTTCGTTTTCGGCAATTCTCGATCTTAAACGCCCTGCATCTTTCTCTACTTCCATCTTTTCGCTTCTAATGCTTTCTGTCTTATCGATCATCTCCTTTAATGAGCTTTCATAGAATTGGACCTGGTCTCTATAGTTGGCAATAACTGGTTTCTTCGATTCCAATTCATTCACAAACGACTCCAATTGAAGAGTAAGCTTATCCTTTTGAGATCTCTCCAAAACAAGCTGTTTTTTCAAATGGGTGAATTCAGAATATAACGTAGATAACGAAATACCCCGTGAAGCAATCAACGCAGAAGAATCAGTCAACCTGGGAAGTTCAGTTTCCTTGTGCAATTCGTTGTCCAATACTTCTTCAGTTCTCTTCAACTTCTCTTCCAATTCTATAATTCGTTCGTTCTTTGATTCTAGTTCAGATTCCAATGTGTCGACACTCGAGGAAAGTTTCTCTTTGATTTCTTCAGCATACGATTCTAATTGTTCTATTCTGGCATCCTTTTGCTCATTCTGGACCTTGGTCAAGCTGATCAAATCATCTTTGTTCTTGATCTCCTTAAGCAATTTGGAATTCTCAATCTCAAAATTAGAGCTAGCAGTAGATGAACCGGTCACTACAGATTCCAACTCGCTCTTCAATTGTTTCACCGTCTCTTGAGAAGATTTGTACAATTTCTCTAGCGATTCGTTTTTTGACGAAAAACTTGAAACTTTGTTGGAAGTTAACAAGTATTCTGACTCGTTCTTTTTAATCAACTCGGTGAATCTGGCCTGGACAGACTTCAACTCATCGAAATACCATAAGTTCTGAGTCTTAAGATAAGAGACTTCGTTTTTGACTTTAGTTAATTCAAGTTTGACTGTGAAAGTATCGTTTCGAGATTCATTCAATTCCTTTGTCAATTCATTAACCTTTTTGCTTTGGTCGATATTAGAAGTTGCCAATTGGTTAATTGACTCGTTGTACTTGAACGAATTCAGAGTACTTGATTCTTCAAGTCTCTGGTATTCTTCTCTAGATTTTCGTTCTTCTTCCTGAAGTCTCTTTATTCTTTCTTCCAAAAACTTTTTGGTGCTTTCCAATTCATTTAATGTATGTTCTTGAGTAGTGACTTTACTTTGTAAGAAGTTGTTTTGTACAGTCAATGAGTTGAACGTTTCGTCAAATTTTGTGGATTTCAGTCGTAACTCGTCTATTATCTTGGAGCTGTTTTTAATGGTCTGCTCTTGTTGAAGCTGTAAGAATGAATTCTCAGATACAACTTCCTGGTACTCTGCTGCTTTCGCTAACAAAGCTTCAAAAATTCCAGTGCTATTGATGGAGCCAACAATGGACTGATCTACAGATAAAAAGCCAGCTATGATGCTCAAACTATCATTAGAGGAATCCTTGTCTAGTGGCTGGCGTTCTATTAATCTTGATTTTTCTACAATAGACGAGCTTTCTACTCCAGTGTTAGAATCTTTAGCAACACTAAACGATTTCGGAGTAATGATTTGGTCTATGTCTTTGAGAGGAGGTAACGACTTCAGTGGAGTTGTGAATTGCGCTTCTACTGGAATTTGCAATAGGGAAGTGTTTGGTTCTGAGTCGTCAACTTCAAGGGAAGCAGACTGGTGGATTGGTTCAGAAGTTTCTGTATGTTCTACATTTTCTACTGTATCTCCTTGTGGATGTTCTGCTGGCTGTTGTTCTGTTGATACATCTTCAGTGGTGAGTTCATCATTTTCTGGAGCAATTTCTGACTCGATCTGAGCATTTTCTAAAGTTTGTTTCTCGTTGTCAGTCTCATGTGAAACTACATCTGACTGAAGTTCATGATTTCCACTACTTTGAGCTTGCAATGAATCTATGTCCATATCAACTGATTCAGTTAGAATGTCTTGAACCAAATTTTCACCAGAGTTGCCATCTGCTACATTTCCAGATTGGATTTCTGCTTGTTTCTGCACATGCGATTGCACAAAATGTCCAAGTTCAGCCAAAGAATTCTCCAAATGACTGTTTTCGTGAATACTTGTTTCAATGGGATCGTATTCTTGAATTTCAATGAGATCTTCGTTCAAAATCTCGTGGACTCCTTCATCTTCATCCTGAACTATTTGATTTTCCACTTCTGCATTCATCTCATTTTCGTTTAAGTGTGATTCGACACCATCGATTACTTCAACAGGATTGGTATGCTGGTGAGTTTCAATACTTGTAACGATTTGAAATCCGTGAGAAAAATCGTTTGCCATTGGAATCTCATTTATCTCATGGTCCTCGTCTATCTGATGAAGGTCTCCGTTGGAGTCAGAAACATCCGGAATGTCTTCCTGCTGATTCTGCTGCGGTTCGCTCATGGGAGCAGTTCTATTGTAAACTATCTTCCCGCGTAAGTATAGACGAACTGGCAGTCCAAGGCGTTACAATTGCAAACAGCAATAGAGGACTGATGCTGGATTATGGAAATTGATATTCTGAAAAATGCGACATGCAACTTGAATTCGGGATTCGATTGTTGACAATGTCGCGCAATGAGAAAGTTTTGTGACGTAGAATGTCGCGAGTGCTGGTTATGTCACCAAATTCGACAAGCTGCCAGCAGCGTTTCGACTCCGATCTCGTCCTTCTCTACCAGGTCACGTGTTGTGTTGTCTATGTGCAGTGACTAGATGATGTGCTCCCAAGATTTCCAGAAGTGTGCGACTTTAGGGCTGTAACCCTATGACATATAATGTACACGTGATTTATATTCATTAATTCCTGTACACAGCTCACTCCCCTCCACCTCCAATGCTCACTTAGTAGCTCTTAACTACTATGGGTCTATATATACTACCAATTTCTCTCCTAGCCTTAACTACTGTGCCTGCACATACTGTCCAATAATCAAAAATTTTCATTCCTGGATAGTTTCATTCTCCAAATATACAAAATAGTGTTTGAGGATTCTTCTGCTTTGATACCTCTAGTCATTAATAACTAAGCAAAGATGATTGAACCATCCTTGAAGGCTTTAGCTTCCAAGTACAACTGTGACAAGTCCATCTGCCGTAAGTGTTACGCCAGATTGCCACCAAGAGCCACCAACTGTCGTAAGAGAAAGTGTGGACACACCAACCAATTGAGACCAAAGAAGAAGCTTAAGTAGTCCGTGGGCTATTACTATTTGTTCTTCGCTCTTTTAATCCGTTTTTTATGCTTCCCGTATAATTAATAGTGGGAAAAGGCTCCCATTCATATTCATAAACCAGAGCGTTGACGGACTGCCAGAGATGGTTGAATGATATCATTATTGAGTTTATACTTAGCTTTTTTATGTATTTAATAAAGTTCTTACGTTAGTACAAGAACAGTCGCCAGTCAATCCAGAGTTCCATTCCAGCGGTTTATTTGATTCCATCTTCAGTGTCAGCTATTATCGAGAATTTTCATGAGAAATCAACTAAAGTATTCAGTGAAGAGTTTGAATGGAGAAGATATCCGTCGCAAGTAGCACTGAAAGTAATTAGTTAAGCAAAAAAAGAGAGGAACGGGAACATTTGGGTATGATAAGACTGATGTAGAATGTAGAAATTTATTGTCCAATCAAAGACCATTCGCTCCAGAATAGGAGATTCTAACGAGAATAGGTGATGCTAATGGGAATAGGTCGGAAGATCGTCCGAAAGTTCATCCTACAAGCACAACTGAGAGACGATCTACGGAATTAGTCTTCTATACGGCTTTAGTTAGACTTCAATTCCAGTGCACTGATTTAGTAATGGAAAGTGAATGATACACTCCATCTAGAAGTGTAGGGAAGAGCTCATTCAGTCTCGGGATTATCGCTTGGAGCCAGATGAAGATTACAAATCTTATGGCGGAAATAACCACTGGACTTCGGGCATTCCACTATGAGGAGAGCCAGAGGTTTCGTAACTAACAGCTGGTAATTCCGAAAGCGAAAAATTCCGCGCTGTTTGTAAAGCAGGGGTTCTAAGCAACGGGTTTAACAGTGGGAAATGGAAGGCTCGGCGGAATTGTGAGATGGTTCTGTGCCTGGGTGCTGTCAGATGATGTCTCCGGAATGGATCTAGAGAGTTCGATCTACCGAGAGACTCTACGCCGCACGGAACTACTGGGAGGCAAGAATGGATCATCACCGACTCAGAGAGATTGAAGCTAGCGAATGGGTCTCGTGGATCGCAGTAGAGATTAGCAATCTATTGGTAGGGAGAAGCAGAATAAAATCGCCCAGTAGAAAGGCGTATATATAGATTGAAGAACACATGAAGATCTGTTTCAGGGTTGTTCAGCCTAAAAGCTAACGGCTCGTGCTGGAGCACAATTTACGGAGAAAAT
This sequence comes from Scheffersomyces titani, assembly GCA_030565185.1. Lineage (NCBI taxonomy): Eukaryota > Fungi > Ascomycota > Pichiomycetes > Serinales > Debaryomycetaceae > Scheffersomyces > Scheffersomyces titani. The sequence continues at coordinate 64,169 of JAJMBD010000005.1, read as the reverse complement.
CACACGAAGATTGCGAGAGCAAATTGCACTAGCCGTGAACTTGTGTCATAGATAGGTTAGTGTTCCAGAGAATAGCGAGAATAGCGATAAAGTCACAATAGCGAGAATGGAAGCTCGCAGCCACCGAGACTCCATTGTACCGAGAATGGTTGCCACCGCAAAAACGTCACGGTTCTGCGGACATCGACGGTCACCGCAATGTTGATTCACCGTAGGCAGGTAGAGTCGAAATGAAAACAGGAATGATGGATTCGAGCCAGTCGTAGATAACAGAGACAACAAGAAAAAGGACCCGTCGTTGGACACAGTAATCCATTGAATTCTGAATTCTAATTAAATGATTTTTCATTTGATTTTTACTATATCGCTACATAAGTGACTCATATAGAAAACGTACAGAGAAATGTAGAAAAAATAGAAGGAATATCGCCGCTGAATTACCTCTCTATTGTAACGTATCTAATTTGGTTGATGGTACGGCAGTGTCTCCTATTCCAGTCTGTCACTGTCAGCTGCAAATTCGCCCCACTTCTAATTCCCTAATTTCCGGATCCAATACGTCGCTATTTCTCACCACCCGCACCTATCGCAGTCTTCCTTGTTCTCTCCAGCTCACGCTATTCTCACAATCTCACTAACCACCGCCGATCCTCGTACAATGACTCTATGTTCTCAGGAGAATCTCCTGGACATGTCAAAAAAACCTGACATAAATGCTTGATAATATCAAACTGTCGCTGACTATCACTATTCCACCTGTAGAAAACTTATTCCGACAAAATCCTCGCTATTCTCTCCCTCTCCCTCTAAGTCCTCCTTCTCGCGAACCCACTATACGGTACTGCGCTAGTGATCTCGTTGGCACGGCACTTCTCTCTATCGCCATCGCATTGCCAGCTCGCTCTCCCGCTAAATATCCCTATTCGCACCACACTCTCCCTACACTACTCTCTCCCTATCCTCCCTACACTACCGCCAGCGCTCGGTTCTCCCTACAGTCGTGTCCCCTGCAAGCCCGCGGCGTCTGTATTCATCGGCCCCAGCGAAACGTCGCAGCACCAAATCCAAATCTCAAATCAAATCATCTCCACTAGCTACTTGTTCTTTTCTGTTCTCCACTTCCGAGTCTGTTTCTCACTTCGTTCGTGTTTCTCGCACCGTGCAAGTCCAGGTTCCCGCCATGAGCATCCCGCCCTCTGGCACTTTCAATTCTAACCCCGGCACAGAGATACAAAACAACAACGTAACCAAAAACGGCATCACTCATACAAGGACTGTTAGCAATCTGAGTAACAACAGGAGTAACAATTACTATCCCAATAGCAACAATAGTAATAGTATCAACTACATCAACAACTTCCACAACACTAGCAGTAACTATCCCAACAATTCGTACAATCCTAATAGCAGCATTCCTAATAACAATACCAACACCGCTAACACTGTCTCAGAGTCCAATAACATCACCAATACCTCCCACACTGCCCAAAAACGCCAAAACCTGTTATCCAACTACATGATCGCCAACGCTGCCAAGCGAACCGCCAATCCACAAAACCAAATGCAGACTTCTGACTTCCAGCAACAACATCTAAATTCTGCAAGAATGAATCAGCTCCAGCATCAACTTCATAACCAAAACCAAAATCAAAGACAAAATCAAAATCACTTTGACGAGTTGGAAGAGCTCGGAATGGCCCAACAGAGACCTATTAATCCTGCGGACGACATGGTAGCTGACGTGGTGACCTCCAATGCGTCCGATGCTGATCTCGCCAGACACCACCAGCTTCAACAGAATCTCCGTAATCTCCAGCAAAGTCTTCAGAACCATCTGAATCAACAAACACAACAAAATCAAATACAGATCCAAAATCAGCAATATTCTCCTGGGTCTAGGCTCGCTTCGGGTGCATTGCCTAACACTTCTTCAAATACTAATAGGAACTCTGTAAGAAGAAATCTTCTTCAACAACAACAGCATTCTACAGCCAGCATGAAGACTCCCACACCCTCTGCCTACGAGGTGCCCCTGAGTCCCAACATCAACCAAATGTCGCATATCTCGGCCCAGAACCATTCGGATCTGTCTGAGTCCAATCCTGTGATGGACCGGTCGAGCGGAATCAATCAAGCTGTAGCAGAGACTTCAGAAATCAAGGACACTGTTCATTTGAAGTCATTTAAACTGGATTTGAATCAGAATCAAAACCAAGTGGATAATTCTCCTCCATCACAGCAATCGCAAAGAACTATGTCTGACGAAGAACAACAGCTAGCCACCAAGTTGAAGGAAACTTACAAAAACATCGTGAACTTCGAAGAAATTGTTCAGAAGAACTGCATTGAAATTACCATCAAAATCAACCAAATTACCAGCAATAATAACAACAATAGTCTTGTGTATGGAAACGCTCCGTTGATCAACCAACAGACTTCTCATTCCGTCACTTCTAATACTTCCATAGAATCCAACACAACGAGAACTTCTGAACTTCTGAATGACTTGTGGACGGTTTACCATCACAACATCACGCTATTGGACAATTACTACGATTTTCTCGTCACAGCATTAAAACCGTCTTCTAACCAAACCCAGTTTAAAACTGGCAAAAATATTGTAGAGCTATACAAGATTCCCCGCAGAATGTGGGTGTACGGAATAGTAGGGTTTCTCGAAGTATTGAAGAATATCATGAGCATCTTCCAGGACCACGAAATCTGTCTGTGTTTCATTTCCTACTGCTTCAACATCATTTCAAACTTGACAGATCCTATCTTGGAGATGGAAGGTTGGTGGCTGGAAAAGCTTGGTGATCTTTCCCGCATGGCTATAGCTCTCTACGCTTCCAAGTTTATAGACTGGAAAATCAGTGCCGAATACTGGTACTCTATCTCGATGAAGACCTTCTATGGCCACGGAAAGATTTATTATCATATGTGCACAGTTCAGCAGGACAACTTGGATGCATTAGTCAACATTGGAAAGTCTGTTATCTGTCGTGATCCATTTGTTCCTACGCAGCACTACTTGAGACTTGTTGTAGAAAACATTTGTACGCAGCGTAATATCTTGTCGTTGTTGGAATTGCCTATCATTGATTTCATCAAGATCCACAAAGTCTTGTTGAGCATCCACACGAACCGTTCTTCTGAAGGTTTGCCCAATTCTGTTGAAAGCATTCAAGGCAGCCAATTACAGTATGGAATAGATCTTGTGACACGCTATGGTTTGACTTTTGGATCGGATTCAAATGGATACAACTTCTTTACTCGAGAATTGTACACTCCATCAGGAGTTACTTCCATTAACGATCCTCATCATCCATATTATTTACAGCAACAACAGCAACCAAGTGCGACAAACACCATAGAAAAGATGAATTTCTGGTTTAATAAGGGCTCCTTGTTTGCCATAGCTAACATCAACCATTTGATTGGGTTTGGTGATGCCAGAAACCCTTTTGCAAAGATCTTCCAGTTGCCAGAGGCACTCAAGGAAAGAAAGGATAAGAAGGACCGTAAGCGTAAATCTAGAACTTCTCAGACTGCTCTTGATGAAAACCCTAATTCGGCCACTATCACGAATGGAGTAGATGGGCAATCGATCACTGCTCCAGATTTGTCGGTGAACGATTGGTTCTACTGTTTGCAATTTGTCAATAAGTCTGTTCTCGAGTTGTCTATCCGGATTCTTAACCATTATCTTATTGGACCTAAACAGGCTTCAACTGGCCATGTCATAGTCTGGTTATACTTTTTGATTTCTGTGGGAGAAGCTACAAAGAGGTTCACTGGATCTACTCCTATGTTTGGCTGGCTCTTTAAGAAGCTATTCCCATGGGAATCGTTGATTAACTATTTAAATTCATTACTTGCATTTGTTAAGAACAACCCTAGATTGAGCGAGCTGTGCGCTGAGTACACCTTCCAAAACGACTACATCCAGTTTTTCAACGACAACGAGTTTCTTCCAGAAGTATGGAAGTGTTGGGGTACTTTGTGGTTCGATTGTATAGCCGAAAAAGGTGACTTCAACGACTTGGAAGCTGCTGGAGTCAAAAACATCAACTTGTTTGATTTACCAGCTTGTGGTACTTATCCTGTAGTCACTATGCCCAACGAATCTGACCAGAAATCTAGAAACGTCATGGAGAATGAGAACGATGAAAGAATCATTCGTATCATCTTATTGGCTAGAGTCATTGCAGATAAATACGACTTCGGTTTAATTCGTACACCCGAAGAATTCAAGTATGATCAAGACATCTATAATACTATTGATTCCTCCGTGCCATCTTCAGATGTAAGACAGAGTGATCCGTATACGCATATGGAAAATTTCCTCTTGAGTGATGGCAGATTTGTACAGAACAACTTCCTTCAGCCGATCTCGATTGAGAACTTGTATGATTCCCATTTGCTGGAAAATTTGAGCCCAGAAGAAAAAGATACCTTGTGGTTTGTAGGCTACGGCAACCGAATTTACGACGAGGAAAATCTTGAGTTGGGCGAAGAGATGGTAGAAGATGACGAGGCTGAAGCATATGCTGACTCTGAATTTGAGGATGAAGAGTTCGAGCACGACCAAAAGCACCACGCCAGTTTACAACCACATCAAAATACTCTTCAGCTGCAAAGACAGCAGCTAGTTTCCAGTGACCCTTTCTACAACATCATGTTGAACCATGATCCTATGGGTATGGGAGAGGCGCAAGAAGCAGAAATCAAGTCATCTATAGAAGGCAATCTAGGCGATCGTATGGATACCAACGTCACTCACATTACTCTTGATACGAATATCTGGTTAAAGCACTGTGGCCGCATCTTCAAATGCGTAAGAAACCAGGTGTTCAAGATTCTGATTCCGTTGATTGTGTTCCAGGAGTTGCGGGCATTGAGAAAGTCTACAGAAGCTACTATTGCTGATGCCGCTACCCGTTCGGTGATTATCATCCGGGAGTTGTATTTAGCTAAAGAAATCATGCCTTTGCGATTTGACGGAACAATAGCTTCAGATATCAACGAAACTACTGAGTTTGAGAATAACTCGAACTGGCGATCTAGTGTAGACGAGACGATCTTGAACTCAGTCAATGAGCACGACGATCTTGGAAAGAGATTGATGAAGGGATTGAACTTACAATTGTCGCCATTTGCGAAGAGGGGCGAGGACAGCGGCTACCAAAGACACGCCGAACCTGCATTCCTCAGTGCCAAAGCATCCAAGATATTCCGTTACTGTATTCTCATCACGGATGACAGGAATATGAGGCTCAGAGCCAAGACGATCGGGTTGATCAGCTTCCAGAGCCGTTGGCTCTTTAATCAGTTGGAGACATTGTTTCCTAATGAATGTATTGATTAATTGATACACAAATATTTGGCTACAGACGAATATTCAGCTCAAGGAGACTACGTTCGTTATCATTTTACATTACTTTTTTAGCATTCTACATCAAGTTGCATCTAGTCTTGTCAGCATGGGTTCTGTCGATTCCTTGGTTCGTGTGTGTGGTCCCCATGAGGTACTATTTGGGAGGCAGCTGTTCGCACAGGATGCCAGTCATCAGAACTACGTTGCCAAGACGAGACTAGGAATGTTGCACTCGTGTTTCATTTGCATAAATCATCATGACATATCATCCGTATACATATACACATGAAAGAATTAATGTAGCGTAGAGTGTAGAGAGACGAGAACGAGACCACCACCATAGAAGCTGCTGATCAATAGCAGATGATTCTCCCCAGCAGCCGCACAGTAGTGAAAGGTTGAGCGGATGAGATATCCACGGTATGTGAACTGTAGATCTTTTCGGGATTAATTGATTGAAATATAGTTCTTTATAATATTCTCATATTATGTGCATTATCTACTGTATACATCTCGAATCAGATACCGGTGAACAGAGTTATACAAAATGGGACAAAGCTATATACATTATGAAATTCAGCACCTGAATATAGAGATGATCTGAAGAATCTGAAAGCTCAGATGCTCAGACGTCAGAAGTTGCGCTCGTAGTTATGACTTGTGGGAGCTGTGTTGTGGTCAAGAGCAACTTGGACACAGTAGCTGATCGTACCAATAAACAGAACCAGACTAACCCTCACTAAATCATATTGCCTCGAACTAGAAGAAGTAATTTTTCTCCCCAATTCTCACTAAATTGTCGCAGAAGAATTTAGTGCGCTCGCAAACTCTTGTGGTCCAGACTCCCGTTGCTGGACTGTCGCTGTGGATACCACACGTCATAGCGAGGAAATGTAGTGGGCTGCAACTGATATTTTTTTACCGATAGCGCGCAACATCTGAGGAATATTCCTCCTAGCCAGACCTCCAGCCAGACCTCCAGCCAGACCTCCAGCCAGACCCCCAACCAGACACGTCGACGTTTCGAGATTCACCAACAGGTATTACCAACGGTTGTTGCCAACAGCACTAGAACTGAAATAGCACTCCGCCAGGCGACATCTGTTTTCAGTCTGTCCACAAACAGACAACCCTTGTGGCCATGTGTGTCACTAATTTAGTGACACTCCTGCACTCTCGCTATTCCACCGCCAGTGCCGTTATTTTTGTGTCGCGGTAGTGCACTCCGCGCTGGCGGTAGGGAGGTGTCTCCCGGTAGTGGCGAGGAATAAATCCCGATTTGGATTAATTGGCTCCTTTTTAGTGCACCCAGAAGCCTGGAGCCCCTGTCTGCGCGCACTGTAGAGAACGGATCCGCGTAGTGCACCGCTCCTTACGTTTCCAGCAATGGCTGGACCAACCTGGTTGTTTGTTGTTGCGTAGATCGGTCGTACAGTGTTCAACAGAGACAGCAACATTCACCGCCATCACCGTACAGCAGCACACGCCAGGGCACAATGGCCGTTGTGACCTGTTTCAGATCCACGGCAGTTTCAGCTCTGGCCAGACTCGACGGTGTGGCAGATTGAGTCTCGGCTAGCGCCCTTATTTTTTCATGCCTAACGCTATTCTGTCGCTATTTTTTTTCGCTGCGCAGAGAATCGGCAGCCCAGATCAGGCTATAAATTGTCAGGCAAGTCCACGACAAATTTTCGACTTTTTTCAGAGGTGTTCTCCAGCATTACCTGTTCATCTACTGAATCAAGACTCCGTCTACCTCTCTCTCTAGCTCTATAGCTTGTCATTCCTTTGAGAACTCCACTCACCACACTCCTTCATTTGTCACTCCTTTGTCAAATCACCACCCTCCTTTGTTACACCTTGCTTAGTTAGCACCCTCACTTTTGATACCCTCATTAATTTTTCACATTCGCCATGAAGTTCTCCACCTCTGTCGCTCTTTTCGCCGTATTGGCCTCCAACGTGGCTGCTGCCCCTGCCATCAAGACGGTCTACGTCACACACTACACCACCGTCCTCAAGAAGATCGCAGCCTCTCCTGCTCCAGCTTCTACCAACACTGAAACACCCGTGGCTGCTCCTCCCACCACCTTGACTACGGAAACCACCTCCTCCACCGAGGCTCCAGTGGTCAAGCAGCCTACCACCACCTCCCTCGAAGCCCCACAGCCAGAAACCACCACCTCCACCACCTCCACGTCGTCCAGTTCGACTTCTACCAGCTCCAGCTCTACCGAAACTCCAGCCTCTACTGGCTCTGGATCTGGTGACCATGCTGGCCAGGGTACCTACTACGACACAGGCTTGGGTGCCTGTGGTATCACCAACGTGGATACCGACTTCATTGTCGCTGTGTCCAAGGATCTTTTCGATGAAAACCTCACCGACGGAAACCCTAACCACAACCCGTTGTGTGGTAAGAAGATCAGAGCCTTCTACGAAGGAAAGTCTGTAGATGTCGCCATCACCGACAGATGTGTCGGCTGTCAGTACAACGACTTGGACTTTTCTCCCGCTGCTTTCGAAACCATCGCCGATAAGGATTTGGGAAGAATCGAAATTACCTGGGAATGGCTCTAGATTGGTTTATTTAGTTTATAGTAGTTTGGTTTGGATAAAAGGTTAAAAAATATATTATCGTTTGTTATCATTGTCGATTGTAGATGTAGCAAATATGATATAAGTGACTAAGTTCCTTGGATATACTACGTTCTTTGGATATACTACGTTTCTACATTTTTGAACAAGTCCTTTAAAGATATTTTCTGTAATTATGTCCAAAATGGTTGCGAAAATTTTTTGGGTACAATTATATAAGGCTAAAAAATCCAGCTAAGCCCATTACGCACCTTTCCCTTGATACCTTCCTCTTCCGAGGACTCTACTGTTACCAGCTCATAATATTCGCTCTCGTGGACTTCGATTTCGTCTAGTCCAGTCACTAGATCGGCATCTTCGGGTTTGATAAATTTGGTTCTCTTCACTACTTTCCAGAAGGTGAAGGCAATAATGCTGACAAAGATCATGACATAGCTGTACAAGAACGAATCTACCGACCATCTACCTGGCATGAAAACCTCGTAGCCCAAGATACCAATGACACACCACATTATGACAGTAACAAAGTATATAGAATAAGGCTGGAACCACGATCTGTAAGGAAAGGTCCTTCTGTCCATACCCTGGACTCCGGCAGCACGGTGAAAAAAAATGTAGGTGATACACATGAATCCGTAATTCAACAACTGAGAACCCGTACACAAGCTGACCATGTAGCTTAATACCTTCGCTGCGGAGTCTCCTAACTGCAAGAGAGATAAGAAGGCAAATGCAATGGAAACCGCGACACAATAGATGGGAACACCATGTCTATTACACCAGGTGAAGATTTTTGGAACGAATCCCTTTCTGGCCAAACCGTACAATGCTCTTGATGAACAGTATGTATAGGAATTACCAGCGGAAAATACAGAAGACAAAACTAAGGCATTTACTATGTGTGGCAATACCTTGATCCTTAAATTCTGCATTGCAACAACATAGGGCGAAGCAGCGGCATTAGAAGAAATAGCACTCAATTTCAAATATGTTGGGTCGTTATATGCTATCAAGATCGTCACACATAAGGCACCTCCAATGTAGAACACAGCTAAACGATAGAGAACAGTCTTGAAAGCAGTAGGCATAGTCTTTCTGGGGTTGATGGCTTCACCAGCAACCATGGACATATACTCAGGACCAACTACAGTGAAACAGGCTGAATTGCGCAACGCATACAAGAATGCCTGGAATCGTCCTAATGCCCCAGTAGCAATGTAAGTGGCCATGGGACCCCCAGCAACATTCCAGTTTCTGAAACCAAACGCATCTCCAGCTGGGTTACCTCCACACATGGTGATAATAGTAAAGAAAATTAAACCAACACACAAGATCAATTTTCCCAAAGATAACCAGAATTCGGACTCACCATATAGTCTAACCGCGAACACATTGATAACAGCATAAATGAAAATCTGAATACAAATGGTTATGGCAGGTGAATAGTCGTCTCTCCAAAAGTGAATCATCCCGTTCACAGCAGTGATTTCAAATGGAATATATAAACTTTCCATCACCCAGAAGTTGATTGAAAAGGCAAATTCAAATGCAGGGTCTACAACTCTGCCAGCCATAGTCAAGAAAGGAGAATTCACTGGCAAATAGCAAACCATTTCTCCTACTGCAGTAGTCAACATTAATATAATTACAGTCCAGAAAGTATAACTCAATAGTAGTCCCAAAGGTCCTCCACCCACCAAACCTGTGGTACCAATAGTGACAAAAAGTCCCGTTCCTATGGAACCCCCTATGGCTATTAACTGAACATGTCTACTGTAGAGTTTTCTGTGAGTAGTTTCTGAAATTTGAGAATCACTCAGATCATCGCCAGTAACAGAAATTCCACTACCGTATGGCTCGATATTTGACTTCTCTTCTTTGTAAATCAGTTTAATAGACATTTAGGATATAATTTAGTAAATAGTTGCAATTTGCTCATAGATAATGAGCAGAAGATGACCTAAATAGAAAAGCATAAAAAATTGAAAAACAATAAAAAGAAAAAAATTCAAAAATTTATGATCGCAAGATCAACTATATATTCTTTGAAGAGCCCATCGGTCGTCCAACCAATTTTATTTGTAGAACTTTTCATACACTATTAGTGTTTGAAAAGAACATCCCAAAATAGCAATGAGTAGCATATTTCCATGCAGGTTACTGGGCACTATTGTCCTAGTGTAGCTTTGTACACGACTTTTTTGTATGACGTAATGGAGTCCCCCACTCTTAAGCTCGTATTCGCTGTTTACACTGGGTATGATCAAGTCTTAGCGGGTTTCCTATTGGATGATGGTTTGGGGGGTAAGTTGAAATTCGAAGGAAAATAGTGTGAATCAAAATGATTATGCAAAATGCCCTTCTATTGTGGGTGCAAATATCTTATCTAGCCTTCTCCTCGGAAATATTAAATGATTGCAGACTTCTAAGAAAACACAAAAAATTTCAAGGAGACGAAAAAAATTCTTCTAACTTTGATCCACTTTAGATCTAGCAGTACTTTGCCATTTGGGGTACTATTTAGCGAAATATTGTGTGACTTGATGTGCATAGAAAGGTCGGTTGAGTTTTATTGTAAGGGGCAGTATGTAACAACTTCATAAATGATGATTCAACTATAGCGAGTTTCACCATGAAGATAACTTTATCTGTGATCGGCGGTTCGAATGTAGGTAATCAGCTTACTTTCATTACGTCTTTTCCTCTTTCAGTTAAACTAAACGGACATTTCTCTTTAGAATGTTCTGCGCCGGGAATTTTTCCTCGACTTGAAGAAGCGCACAGATAAGATAAGGTGCTTGTTACATCGATAATCTCTAGAACGCTAATAAACTCTATCAAGGTTATGCATTTACCATGTGCTAAAATCACTCCCCATCTCCTGTTTTCCAATAGTACATGATTTATTTGACAGATAAAGAGTTAATGAGTTGTCACTCACAACAGGCAAGATAGCGCAGATTAATGATTGCAATTTCACTGCAGAGTCCAATAGAAACGGCAACAAATGCTTTCTACATATATTATGCTGTATTGCGATCGACATTCAGATAAGAGATTTCGGTCATTGTATTGCCAGGATAAAGATCAATGGAAATCGCCTGTCAAGTTTTATCTACACGTGACCATTGGCTGCAGCAATATTATTTATCGCAGAAAAATCAACTAAAATATAATAATGACAAAAACCTGGTAAGTATAGTAGTATAATTAAAGTGTCAATTCATGCTCTTTGCTTGAAATCAAGGCAGTACTTGAAGACTGATAATCGACTTTAATTGTACGCAGATTGTGGATTTAGAACGGTGGATGTTCGTCAGATGCAAGGACAACTCGAACATCGTGGAAATTGTTATATTTTGCGTGGAGGGAGACACAAAGATGCTAATACAAGTGAAATTAATCAAGGCAACACGATTCTGAGTTTCAATTAATCATACCACCTCATAAAGGTTCTAACAAAATGCTGATTCTCCCCCAATTTTGTATCAATTTATCACAAAATGAATATGTATAGTCTATGTTTCATGTAAGATTAGACGCAAAATTATTTTTTGCAATTCAAACGAGGTTTTGCAATGTGATCTATCTTTAAACACCTAATCTTTTTGTTCTCCATCAACAAATTTTTCTTCTACTTCTTCTACAACGAAACTGCATTGTCCTACTAGATTTGACATTAGCGAGGTCGATTTGGAGAACATGTCTGTACTGAAAACTATTAAGTTTGCAATTGCCATGACAACAATCATGTATGTACTTGCAATGATAACTTTGGTGAAGGGTATTCGCCACGATAATGAGATAAATCGGTTCTTCCAACAAATTTACACTTTGATAAGATATCTTACAAATGCAGTTCATTATCCTAAGCAACCTAGAATAGTTTAAGCTCAATTCCCGAATCAAACTAGATGTTGGGGCAAGGGAAGAATGTCGGAAGGTGATAGAACTGCTTTAAAACAACTTTGCTAGAGATTTAAGAATATCAACACATACAATATCATCTAGGAAAGTGTAGACTCATACTTCTTCCACTAAGATATATGTATTTAACGAAGCAAGTGTTTTGATAGTGATATTTGTGCATTATTATATAAGCTTCGATACAATCTTGTAATAAACAAACCCGCTTACATTGGTATAAATCTCTGAAAATGAATTCAATTTTAGATAATTTTAAGTACACTGTCCACCTTCGACGACTGAGGAGTGTGGAACGAGAGAAAGTATCGCTAAAAAGATCGCTTTCGGTTTGTCTATCGTCTTCAGTTCCTAGAAACATGAATAACTTGCTCTGTTCCAAAGTCCTTAAATCGTACTTGATATGGATTCTCTGATAGAAATACAAAATGTCTTAACTTTCAATTATTGTTAGTGGAAGTAAAAGTTGGTCTGCTATCGCCTAAATTGTAATCTTTCGCAAAGCCCCCTAAAGCCTCCTAATCGGTTCCGAGTCGCGAAAGTGAAAAATCGAAATCAACTAGTTTCAAAGTCAATCTACTCTTTAGCCTTTGGACCCAATTTCCTCATCAGCAAGTTCAGGTGGAGGCGATGAAGACTATAATATCTCGAGTAGCGGGAAGAAGATGGTTTTCCATATCAAGTCCGCATTGGTCTAATCACCAGATCCAGCATTTCAATATAGCGGTAGTAGGAACGGGACCCGCAGGCTTCTATACTGCTCATCATCTTCTTCTGAAATGTTCGGAAAACATGAGGATCAACTTGGATTTCTTTGAAAGATTGCCGACTCCATTCGGCTTGAGTCGATATGGAGTTGCTCCCGACCATCCTGAAGTTAAGAACTGTGAAGAGTATCTAGAGAATATAATGGAGAAGTATGCAGATGCAAAAGATAGCAATACCCATAAAGTTCGTTTCATAGGGAACGTCAATATCGGAAAGGATATCTCGTTAAAGCAATTGGAATCGTACTATCATTCTATAGTCCTTTCATATGGTAGCACTTCTGCTGACAATAAGCTTAATGTGTCTGGTTCAGAATTGCCAGGAGTTATTTCAGCTAGACAATTTGTAAACTGGTACAATGGGCATCCTGATTTCTATACCACTGGAAAAGAGTTTGTTCCTCCTCCTCTTGACGAAATTGAAGATGTGACGATAATTGGAAATGGTAATGTAGCTCTAGATGTAGCACGGATCTTGTTGGCAGACCCAGAATCCCATTGGTCCAAGACCGATATTTCCGTTGAAGCATTAGAGGTTTTGAAGAACAGCACGGTTAAGAACGTCAATATTGTCGCCAGAAGAGGGTTATTGGAGTCTGCCTTTTCAAATAAAGAGATCAGAGAATTGTTCGAGCTTTCGAATGAGAATAGTATCAAATTCATCCCTCTTGACGACAAGGAATTCGAAAACATCGACATTAAGAAATTAGGCAGGGTCGACAAGAGAAAAATCTCCATAATAGAAAAATATACTAAATCTTCCTTGACTGATCCGGCGGCCGACAGAACCTGGTCTCTCCAATATTTGAAAAGTCCCAAAGCGTTCCTTGCTCACCCAACAAATTCCAAGTTGTTAGCATCAACTGAATTTGTCAAGAACGAATTGATACATGATTCACTTACAAATATTGCTAAAGTACATCCTACTTCTGAAACAGAGACCATCAAAAACGAGTTAGTTATCTTGTCAATAGGATATCAAGGATCTCCGCTAGTTGGTTTTGAAGAAAATGGCATTCTTTTTGAGAAGAACCACTTGTTTAACAAGCATGGACGTATTTTGTCTACAGAATCGAAGAAAGAGGAGGACCATAACTCGGTTTACAAAAAGGGTTGGTACACTTCCGGTTGGATTAAGAATGGTCCTAAGGGCGTTATTGCCACAACCATGATGGATTCATTTGATACAGCGGACAGAGTTCTTGAGGACCTTTCCAATGGTATTCATATAGAAACTTCTGATTGCGATATCCTTAGTTTGCTAAAGGATAAAACAGTAGTGAAATGGGATAACTGGAAAGTGCTAGATGACTACGAGAAAACGAAAGGAGAACAAGAAGGTAAGTCGAGATACAAAATCTGTAATCCGGAAGAAATGATCAAAATTTCATGTAATTAGAAGAAATAAAAATAAGTAGTGTAAATAGAATATACGCCGTTTGATAAATTACACGTTTTCGTCGTCCTCGGGTTCACATCCCGTTACCTTCATGAAATAGTGTGTGTGTTCATACTTTCCGAACCAATCTGGCCATAACTTTCCAAGACTGATACCTCCAGGTGCTGCTCTTTTTTGGATATCAAGTTTGGAATACTGCTCTCCATACCTTTGCACATTTGAAGGCTCGTGTGGTAACTTACTTTTATCAATATAGTATTCGTAACCAGTATGTTTAAAGTAGGGTCCAGGAGGTAAATATGGAACTACATCCAAGTAATGAACAACTCTAATCAAACCACTTTGGAAGTCACATGTGGTTTCAATAGACTCTGCCATTGCAGTAGTTTGAAAGATTTGATTTGTAAAATCTGCAAATTTATCATTTCCGAGCTTGGGGCCAGCATATGTAACAATAAGTGGATCATAACCCATAAGTTGGAATTCAATTCCTGTCAAAATGGCCAAAGCGGCACCAAGAGAATGACCGCTCAAGACAACTTGATAATCTGGGTGTTCCTCCTTAAGACTACTGATGTCTTCGTATATAGAAGCAAAGTTATTTTTAATATAGCTGTAAAACCCTCTGTGAACTCGGCATCCTTCGGTCTCAATTGACTGGGCAGAAACAATAGAAGAATCTTTGGAGAGAACATAAGGTGTATAGTCGACGGGGTAGAAATCCATGTCTGAGAACCAGTCGGATCTTGAAGCAGTTCCTCTGTACACCAATAAGATTCTCTTCTTTTCATTATCAATGGCGATGTAACCGGACCCAACATCTCCTAACTTATTGAAGTTAAAAGTTTTTAAGATTTCTATGTTCTTGAACTCGTCGTTCTGACAGCTGGATTTTGGACAACGGGTACCTTCGTCTCCTAGCAACCCTGTGGTTAAACCTCTCTTGATACAGTAAGCAAATGAGGTCAAATGAGCGTGTTCCACTAACTTGTTGTAGTCAGCAGGATTTTCGTCTTGTGGATCGAGTTGAGTTCCACTCACCGAAACAGACTTGCCCATAGCCACAAGTTGCAAAGCTATTGCTGTCAAGACAGACAATTTCATTTCGTTGAAATCCAGAAGAATGATATATAAAACACAATAAATTAGAAAATGATTCAGTTCAGTTCTTTTATATCAGCTAGCATGGTATAAAATTAGCATTGGAAATTGTAAAAAAAAGGAAATTGCAGCCATTTTGGTTTTTCTGTAATGCTGCATCTTACCAAAAACGACAATTTGAGTGAAGAAAACAGATTCTTGTTTTTCTCTACATATCCAACGTACTCCATGCAAGATAAAGCTGCTCAATTTCTTATTGTTCGTTATCATTATCATCTATGGTATGCTCTATAAAGACTATGTACATCTCAGCTCCATGTGGAGATTGTTACACTGAACACTACAGTAGTATAAACCACAATTTGAGCATCTCGAATAGTGAGACTTGGAGCCACAGACACAACACAAGCGTAATCTGGGCCTATATATTTTGTCTACTTTGGCTCGCTTGACTTTAGGAGCTGATTCGACCTCGGCAAAGTCGATGAATTGAAAATTAACTCCAAGAATTGTATTAATAGACATCAAATTACGTTCTTCTTCGAAGTACAGATTCAAGTTACGACGAGCAGCAAGAATTCTCTTTGTAGTAGGCGTCAGGCCCAAACGAGAGTTATTGGCAGTAGAGTGTATACTATTGTACGCAAAGTTCTTAGGGATCTCGAAAGAGGCTGTTGACGATTCCTTGTTGAGCTCAACTAGTCTTCTTGCTACTAACCTCTCCAATTGGACCTGTTGTGTAGATTTCAAAGGACCTGCAGTCTGTTCATCATTTATTTGGGTCTGAGCGTTCATCAACAGATTGACATTGTAGTTAACTTTGGCTCTTCCCTTCTTATTGGATCCAGCAGAATCCTCATCTCCCATTATTCCTCCGCGGTGAACAGACCTGGCCGTGAGATTTATAGAAGACGAGAAATATATGGTCGAGCTATTCGAGCTCGACGTCTTCGGCACTTCTTCGACCAACATCGTGCATTCAGTTAATTTGGTATGTGTAAATACGAACAAAAGAGAAGACTGAATTGAGATTGTAAATTAATATTCAATTTATCATGTTGTGATGGTGCCATATGCAGTATTTTAATTTCCAGAATGAACATAAAGATGGCCATACCAAATCAGAAGTGATGGCAAAATGGTATTAGTGGCAAAGGGGATTCTCATGTTAGAGAATCTGCTGATTTATTGAAAGTATCTGGTATATGTTTATATTATAGCTTTCTATTATACTATGTATGTAATTCTTGGGCTGTCTCTAATATATACAAAGGGCTGAGAAGCCAGGGAAAAGCCATCTTACTCCATTCATGATAATGATATCGTCATCTCTTCACATCTATCCATGCACACTCATTCATAACTCGTTCGTTCAAGACTTAAGGCTCTTGTTTTGTTTTTCTGTGAACAGTTCTCTTTTTATTTGCACTTGTCTTGCTGAGATTATTTCTTGTCAGTACCTGCGCTGGCTCGGATCTCTTCCGAAGTAAACGGCTGGTCCTCCCTAGCTTTGTCTAACATAGGCTTGATCTTCTGTTTGAGCAATGCAGCGTCCACACATGTTATGTAGGTATCCCAGAATTCGGTACATTCGTTTTGGAGTGATTTGCCCTGTAAGAACTTTTCAGTGTACCATTTATTAAAACAGTCGTCGTACTTGTTCTTGGCTTCTGTGCACTCAGGCGCAAATGACACAGACATGATGTTTCCCATAGCAAAGATTCTCGTAGATATCAGAAAGGTAGTTGGAGAAGAGAAACATCTATAACTTTGTCAATGTAGAATAGTTGGCAATTGATGGAGATATCAGATCATGTGACCTGGAAATTTTTATGACATGTGACTTATCTCACGTTCAAAACGCGCTAGTCTGCGAACCTCAAATAAAAACCATAACAGAGTGAATACTCCAGGTGGGAAATCTTGTCAGATCTAACACTATTTCAACGTACAATAGACTGAATTGCTCGTATTGCTACAGCATACATCTCAATGAAACGGTATTCCATAGCCCCGTCGCTGTCCCGGCGAAAATCGGCGGCAACCTCGGCCTACAACGACGATTCTACGTTTGCTCGCCAGGAACTAGAACGATTAGAACAAGAAACAACGTTAGTATTACAAGAAATAGACAAGAATATCTCGCGAGCCAACTCGGTGATAAACGACCGATTAATACCTGCTATAAAGGACTACTCATCCGAGACCAGGAAGGTGTGGAACAATGCTGGCTTTTGGAAATACTTCTTTGAGCATCTGGCCAATGTAGAATTGAATTCATACGAGGATCCCATACACACGAACACAGACGTAAACACAATTGCTAATACGGGAAACAATTTACTTTTTGACGATGACGAAAAAGAAGCGGAGAACTCGGACGCAAATGAGGAATATGAAAATGACAATGATCGTGTAGACGAACTTCCAGTATTCAAACGCCCACTTCTAAATCACGTAGAAGACCTGACACCAACTTGGACTTTGGAGCAGAACCCGAATCTAAATAAAAATTTCAGTCAGAACGAGAATCAGAATAAAAATCCGAATCAGATCCTGAATAACAGCGAAAGCAATCAGAATCAGAATAAACATATAAACAAGCAGGTTCAATCATCTACGCCGCAGATACATAAACGAACGTCGCTATTGCAACTGTATAATCGCCAAGTTCCAAGGTACGATCCTAGCGATAGCATCGGACTTCAGGTTCCGCCAATGTTGACTACATCATTATCTAGCAGTGATGCTACCAACACAAATAGTAGATCACCAGTTCGTAGAACTCGTTCTCCATTAAAGACACAGACGTTACGACAGTCGCTAGATGCATATCACAGAGTTTCTATATCTCCGCGTAAGAGCCGAACTCCCTTGAGAACGTTTGATGAGGTCAGAAGGAGGTCGTCAATGATTCGGGAATTGATCAATTCGTCTCCAACATTACCTGAGCCTCCAATATTGCAATCAGAGATTGGAAACACGCCTCCACCCGTAACTCACAGTAAAGACTCGGTTCACTCGGCGATAGCTACCGCGCCAGATGTACTTTCTCCCGTTTTGATTGAATCTCTATATTCCCCAGCTAAGAGCGTCCACTCTTCGGCACATCGTAAGGGAGCTGCTTCTACAGAAAACACCATCCAGCGGTTTCCGTCCACTCCCAAATTCGTAGAAAGGCTCAGCGGCGGTGCTGGTGTAGATATCATGAGAACACCGTTTGGAACAAGACTTCGCTATGGGGATGATAGCGACCTCCAGCCTCCTGAGCTCCAAAACGACGTGCCGTTAAGTTCAACAATGACAAGACCGTCGACAGCAATAGAAGCAGTACCAGTAGAAGGTTCAAGCAAGAGAAGGAGCGAGGAAATGCGTGGCCAGAGCAAGAAACCACGGTCCCTAGAAACCAACGACGATAACGAAAATGTCTTCTTGGATTCTACGAACAAAAACGTTTCTGCCGGATCTACAGTTTACCACTCGATTTTGCAGCAGGAACGCGACAAATCTCGCGACAACACCAATCATTCGCAATCGAGATCGATTTCACAGGTGTTTGATGATGTTATCTCTCGGATCTCAGGAAAAAGGACAGAGACAAACGGAGATGATGGTCGAACCCAAAATGAGCTCGAACGTGCCAGTGGACAAGAAGCAAATGACATCTTTAAAGAAGTGTCGGGTACACAGGAAGATGGCAGTCTACAAGATCACACAGGCAACTCCACGAGCGACTTGGGACCATTGCGTGAGCGTTGGAGAAACCTCAACGGACTCTAACAGTGCTATCTTGTATCTTAATATGTTATTGTAATATCTGATTAACAATTGGTAATTATGGGATTCCTTTCTACGATTATGTATATATATAATGATGAATTACTAGATGATAATATTACTGATGATTGGCTACTTGCTTCAATCATAATTTATCAAAAACGTATTATATTGTTAAACGAAATGTTATTTTGTTTCATTTGGATTACTATGCTATTGATTATTACTACCATATTGATAATACTGCGAAAATAACTATAAAGACATTTCTCCGAATTTTCAGCTGTCATGATTAATACTGCTATCGTAGTTTATCGTAATATCTATATTTACCTCTATGATACACGAGTGTTGGCAATGGTTGACTAATGAGATTATTGTGATTATTCCATAGTGATCCGAAATGTCCAAATAGGAAATGTTGCATCATTATGGACGTCTACGGAACTTCTATGCATGAAAAGAAGCTTACCACCAGTTACCAATTGATTACTATGAGCTGACTCAAGTTAATTAGGAGTGCATATACTTTTTGCTTACGTTGCTGACTAAATGGCACACTCTTATTGGCTGTTTTGTTGATTTTAGATCACGTGGTTGGAGTCACCAGCTGCAAAAGCAATAGAAGCATCTGATGAGAACCATAATATAAATTCAGTGATGGATCCACAATTCAAAGTGTGGATTTCCTTTTTCCACACACTAACTAAACTAAATCCTATTCGTACATATAACAACAATTCAAAATGGTCTGCTCTGCTTCCGAATGTGTCTGTGCTAAGAAATCCACCTGCTCCTGTGGTGCCCTACCAGCTTTAAAGTGTAACTGTGACAAGGCTGCTGTAGAAAATGTTGTTCCAGAATCCACCGCTGCTTGTGCCTGTGGAAAGAGAAACAAGGAAAGTTGCACCTGTGGTGTCAACTCTGTCTGCGATGGCTCCAGAGAGGGCGAAACCGACTTCACCAACTTGTAGGCTACTAGACTACACTACTAGAGTATTAGTATGGTAAACTTTCTACTATGCTAGCTAAAAGTTCTACACTTACAATTTACAGTGTATTTGTCTCAAGGGCATATGGGCACCAGCAGGCGACAAAGCCAGGTTAGGCTGTTGTCTTTGATTGTATAATAGCGTCTAACACTTTATAACTTAATAATAGCCTTAAATAGGAATGGACTTTTTAATTATTGAAGAATGTAGATCAACTGATCCTATCGCACTACATATGTTGTCGCGTCAAATCGGCTTTGGTCACGATACTTGCATCATGTGGTTTCTGCGACATGCGACATAACTTCAAAAATTAGTAAAGTATGGGGATTTGATCTCTAGCGTTTCTCCTCTTGATCTTCAAGAATACAATTGACGGTTCCTAACAAGAAGTCGGCCCATTTCACATACAATGGCACGTCTCTCAGGTTTACAGCGAGAAGTCTTGAAACTATACCGCACTTGTATAAGGTCCATACGTACCAAGCCAGAAGAGACTAGGCCGCATTGGAGAGCTTATATCAGGGAAGAGTTCGGAAAGAACAAAAACATACCTAAGAAGCTGTTCAGTGTAATTGAGCATCTTATCCGAGTCGCCCATCGACGTTTTGAAATGTATCTGAATCCACAAATTAAGGATATCCATTAAGACATTGATAATCCATTCATATTGTTTAGCTGAATTATGTCCAATACGACAATCAAGAATTGATTTCATCCTTGCCTTATTATATTGGACTGATTTTCTTCTGAGCTACGTTGGAATGTCATACCATCACTATTAATCATATCCTTGCATTGAGAATTGTTAATATCTGAGAGTGTAAGTTAAAAACATCATATCTGAAATATTCAAAGAATTAATCGTTGCTACTACTCATACTTGAGCTCTTCATAATATTGCTGCTCATTCTTTGTGAGAAACTCAAGATCGCGAAGTATACTCATATATAAAACTCATATATTGAGAACTCTGATTCTCATACATAGCATTCTCTGTACATATTCTTATCCGACTATTTATTACTTTATCTAGTAAAACTCGTAATCACAAATTGCTTATATATCGTACTTCAGTCCTCGATCATGTCGTCAAACACCTTCTCCCAGTGGTTTAACATAAGCTCGGTGGTCTCATTTCTGTGACCCATGTCTATCATTTCCTTCTGGCCCGTTTCGTCTCTACAAACTGTAGGAGCAAAAACCACTGACAAATTCTTGTAGTTCATTCTGTTCAAGTTGGCAAACGAACTGACTAACGACAAGTGCTTACACAAGAGATACAATGTGTGCTTGTTAGCGTTGGGCAACTTGCTGAACAATTTCTTCAAGTCTGCTACCTTCTTTTCTACCTTTGTGTTGCCACCAGACGAGACTTTAATGAACTCATCATAGTTGGCATATGGAATTAAAGGATCAGGTAATTTACGGAAGTATCTCTTCAAAGCAGAAGTGACCGCATTAATGTCTCCACTCATCGCTTCTTGAAGCTTGAGAAGCTGTTTCTCGTCCAGGGCAGGACTAGCTCCGATGTTAGAGAAGGCATTTTCTATAGCTACAATGGCCGAGTTACCACCGGAGATTCTGTAGATTCCTTCCATGTCCAAACCTCTCATTTCAACTTCTACAAAACACTTGGTGATGATCAACGGTACTTCGACGTTTTCAAAGTCGGCACGCTGCTGAATCGTAGATGAGAACAAGGGAACATTGGGAGTGTCAGAATCACCGTTCGACAATAATGTATCGATGATGTTTGTAGATCTAGACCGAGAAAACTTCTTCCTGTCCTGGCTGGTTGCGCCATCCACCAGTCCATTTTGGCTATGGCTTGGCAATCTTATAGATTGAGAGGCGTAGTTCTGGCTTACTTTACCGGTGCTGTTGTACAGATAGCCAGATTGGCCCAGTAGTTGTGAACTGTTAGAGCCTGCTAGTGGTTGGGAGGCAGGTTGGCCAGCTGGCTGGTTTGTTTGAACGAGATTAGGAGCAGCGTTCTTGGCTCTTCTCCAGAACTTGAGTCTGGTAGCTCTGTTTGTCTCAGCCGACTCATCAGGAAGTTCCGTGAAGTGAACTCCACCTATAATGGTTGTGTTGTTGGGAATATAGTCGGTATCGCTAGCAGCTCTAGTGATTGAAGACAGATTTGAATCTGACACTGTTTCAAGTTTACGAATCTGATCTAACGACGGATCAAGCCTACGATTCTGATCTGCTGACAGCTCAAGTTTACGATTCTGGTCGAGTAACTGGTTGTTGTAGTCTGCCAATTTACGTTTTTGAGCTTCAAGTTCGTCGATATCATTGAGCAACTTGTTCAAACGTGCGGTTTCGCTCTGAACTTTGGCGTTGAGCGACTTCACTTGTTCGTTCAACTTGGACTTTTCAGTAGCCAATCTACGGCAGTCCCCGTTCAAGGACGATTTTTGGCCAGATAATTGAGAGATTTCAAACTTCAATGTCTTGAGATCGAAGTTTTCATTATCATCGTGATGGCTATCGAGATTAGTCAAGAATGGCGTGTCAGACGTCGAACGCGTATGTTCTCTGAAAGTGGCACTGTACGACTGAGGAGTAGATATAGGCAATGGAGGTGTAGTGTACGCTGCTCCGTTGGACACGGACCCTTCAGAAACATGACGGGAATGGCCCTTTCCATCCTTCTCTTTTTCCTCCTTGTTGGACTTAAAGAACCCGAACTTGCCAGACGAAGTGCTGCCGCCAGAGATCGAACGTTTGTGTTTTAAGCTGAGTTTTGGTGTCTTGATAAGCGTATTCATTCTCAGTAACGTCGATGTTCCAGTCTGTTCGAGTCCGTCAATAGCATCGTTGGAACCATAACTCTTTCTGGGCGAGTGGTGGTTGTTCAGATGCTGTGAAGGTGTAAGTGTCATGTCGTCGTCGCTGGTTCGATATTTTTTTTCTTGTTGTTGCTTCAAATAATTACGTTGATCATCTTGGCCATCGCCGTAGTTAATTCCTTCTAGACCCAATCCCTTAGGATTGTCATCTCTTCTAGTTGGAGTACTAGGAAGAGGCGCTTTAGGAGGAGGCGATGATACGCTCGAAGGAGTCCTTTTGTTAGGAGTCAGTAGAATGGCATTGTAGTCAATGTCTTCCATTCCTTCTGTTTCTATGTAATCGTTTGTTTCCACAACACGAGCCTGTCTATTGGCCTTTGCAAACGGAGAAGTACAGCCAGATCTGGCCCTTGGATCGTCTTCGAGAGCTGAAAGCGTATTTGATTTGATACTTGCCGTAGAATTCGTAGGAGCTGGGGAACCAGATCTTGCATCCGATCTTACGTCTATATTCAGAGGCTCTGGTTGGATATTTGTGGTATGGAACTCGTGGTCGTGGTACTGATTGGGAGATAGTATCATGAGATTCTTCGGTTTGAATGATGGTGAGACCGGAAGGGTGCTACTCATTTCCGGCGTTCTCTTTTCAGAGTCCATTAGCACTATGTCTACCGCAGGCTGTAATTCTGCGTCACTCAGAGTGGTGAAGCCAGCTCCAGAACCATCTACGCTGGAAGAGGCCGCATCGGTATACTCCGATGCCTTGGAGTCCTGTCTCGAATGAGAAGGAGGTGGGTTGAAAGGGGGGGTACTGAGTTTTTGAAGATGGGTAGCGTCATCGTCAAGGAAAGGAGGCGGAGACCTACGGTGAAGGAGCGAAGGTGGGACTATATCCTTCTGAGGTCTGAGCGAGGGTCTATGGGCAATGTTGTCGTCCTCGTCGCTGTCGTTGACCACTTCCTCAATTGAGAAGTCGTTATCTGGAGGCACCAACGTGGTTAGCTCTTTCGTTTTCTGAGGAGAAACCAATGGCTCTTTGTAGTGGGAGTACTCAGAAGAGTCTCGAGAAGATGTTGCACCAGAAACAGCTGGAGCAAAAGGAAGGTTCTTCTTTTTTTGCAAGATAGAATTGCTAGACTTGGTGGCCAGGGAGTAGATGTCTGAAGACGTGGAAGAGGTAGCAGTAGTCGCATTGGTTATGGTGGTGTTGTTGGCAGCTGTAGAGGAAGAAGTGGTAGTGGCAGAAGAAGGAGCGTCGGCAAGATTCGTGTTGGACCCATTGGATGAAAGATAGCTCTGGAGAATGCTGTTCCTCGACGAGTTGTTGCTCTTTCTGGAATCGTCCAACTGCATCAGGAGTTCACGGTCACGCTGCTCACGTTGTTCCCGGAGTTCACGTTCTTCTTTCTCTCGTTGGAGCTGAGCCTGTTGCTGTTTCTTCTTGGCGTCGTACTTCTTCTTTTTCGCCATGAGCTTCTCGTGGCAGTCCATACAGAATAGACCCTTGGAGGTTCGGGCGTAGCGTAAGTCTTCAATCTTCATCTTACACGAACGGCATTTGAAGCAGTTGGAACAGTACGCTTGGTCTCCCGTCAAGATGGCCAAGTCGTCGATCTTCTTGCCACACTGCTTACAGTTGTAGGAGCAGTTGGAGCAGATCAAGTTGCCATTGCCCAACACCAAGAAGTTGGAGTTGCAGCCCAACGACGAATCACACTTGGAACACTTGAAACAGTCCAAGTGCCATCTGTCGTCGCCCAACTCGTAGGCGTGGCCCTCGTAGATGGGCTGGTTGCATTTCTTGCACGGCTGGGAGTCGTGCTGTCTGAAGTTTTCCGGAGCCGACGACGCGGCTATCTCGTGGGTTATGGATATGTCTGTCATCGTATAGTGATTAATGTAGCGATACGGGAGGAGCAATTACGGTGGTGTCTGTGGAAGGGCTACTGTGGTGAGCGGAGGGTAGCAATGTGGGAGCTATGTGGGAGCGACGGTAGCGCCGGTATTGTAGTGAACGGAGGTGGTATGGGAGCAGTACTCGTGTGTTGTAGCGATGTTGACGAGAGGGCAGACGTTCGTACTCTTGTCGAGATTTTTCAGAATAATAATAATTATATAATAAAGTATTATTCACGAGATTGCTCAACTGGGAAAAAGTCGCTGGGCGAGCCTATCAGCCTGTGGTCGGAAGCAGAGGATGGATGGTACAGCGGACGGAGGGGCTACGCTGGTGTCACTGTCGTCAACGATGGCTAGTAGCTACGGAAGAAAAGCGACGTGGTCTGAGTGCACAATCCGACAACCGCTGGTTTGTACGTGCAAGTGGTGAGTGCAATACCAGAATAAAACAGTGCACAGGGCCAACAGAAGAAACTGTCCAGTATATTTAGTATGTAGAATGAGAACACGGAAGATCAACAGAAAAGAACAAATGTACTTTTCAAAACTGCGAGCAGAAAAGAGTCGCTGCCAGACACCGGGCCAGGACAGGCAGAGAGGTGGACCCAAAACAAACTCGACTAGACCTTAACGAACGTCTGAGCTGCGATGCTCGTCAACGGAGAATGCCATGTCACGAGCTTCTCTAGCCGAACAACGCCATGACCAAGACAGGAAACATGGGGAAGTCTGTGTTGGCGACATTACCAGAACAGTACAGGGCCTGTCTGCACCACCACACTATTTCCAGACTAGGGCAAGGGGCCACATAGAAGTGATAAGACGAACAATGCTGTGCACGATCTGGATACAATGATCTTCCTACAGTAGGACTACGACTCTCCAGCCGATTGGTACCGTGCTACGGACGAGGATACTACCACTGGCACGACGGGCCGGTATTGTCTCGATGTGGTTCCAAGCAAGTTGAAGCAGTTCTACAGCGCTCTTGCCAATGCACGAGCTATGAGCGCCGGCCCAATTCTTCACTTCTCGATTGTTCATTTGTTCATCTATTCGTTTATTCTATTTTCGCTATTTTCGTTATTTTCGCTATTTTCGTTATTATCACATTTCCGTCGTTCTGCTGCGCATCTTGGTAGCTTCCATCCGTCTATTCCATCTGCTGCTACATTTCAGCGACACAACGGCTCCCGTTTCGTCTATTTACCTAATTCCTTTTGGTTCACCTCTGCCAAAACATCAACATCACATTGCCGTTTTGGTCGCCCTACACAGAACGGTTGCCCGATCTGCCCCTTTCATCCTCGCACTTTTGTTGTCGATCATTAACTTGCCGTTTTAGGCATAAATTAAGACTTGAAACAATGCCCTGGAACAATGCCTGTCGCCCAGTCTGCACCTCGCCCAGAACGGCTGCGTTGTAGGTGAAGGGATGCTTCAGGGTTCACGTAAATCAAATCAGTTGTGAATCAACCAGATCAGATCAGCCGGATCAGCTGTCAAAACCCAATCGGATCCCATCAGCTTCCAACGCAGCCACATGAACCAGCGAATGTTGCTACTACTAACTACAACTCTCGGCCCTACAATCCGTTGCTCTTCGGCCCGTAGTCTACATTCTGTATTTCAGCTCTCTGCTTCCTACAACTCTTCCGCCGTCAAGTCGTGCTTGATCTTGAACGGCTTGCCTCTCCAGTCGATCTCTTGCCCCATCATGGCAATAATCCAGATAGGCAATGCTAGCAATTCTCTGAGTACCCAGATGTACACCCAGCTCAAGACTCCGCGGTTCACCGGGGGGATCTTCTCCAACCAACTAGGAAGGTAGTCCAAGTTGACGGGGGTGGTGACATGTTTGATCAATGTGTAGTACTGAACGTAGTCGGTCAACATCCATATAGTCAAATGCAAAAGAAAGAGCCAGCCATTAAACCACTGGTTGAAGAATAGCGTGGATATGGCATAATTACCGATCATGCCACATACAAGCGATTCCGTCGTAGGCTCTATCATCGTAGCCATGAGTACCATGTACTTTCTGACTCTCTGCCATCTGACCCTTCTCTTTATGTAGTCGCTGACATCGTTGTCTACTCCGCTGAGCGGCTGGATCACGACGTCTCCCGTAAGTCCTGTCTTACCGTTGATATTCTCCCAAAGCGCAATTCCTATCATGTTGTCTTCGCCAATGTAGCGTGCGAAGAATTTGATGGAATGGCCGGGTCCCAACGAGCTGTAGTACTGCGCGTCTCTGACTACGCTGGAGGTGTGGAAAAACGGAGACGTGCTCTGGAACTTGGGTATGAGAGAAACAGCCTTATCCAAGTCCGACTTACGGTAGATGTTGGACTTTCCATTGACACAGGGTCCTAGTTCAAGGTTATTGAGAGAAACATAAAACTTCGAATGCGACGTATGGAGAAACATCTCGTCCAACTTTGCCCCGAACTTCTTGAGAAACCTCTTTCTCGTTTTCACTGGAGCCTTGGAGCTTGTAGATGTAAATTCATCAATTGCATAATCGTCCGTAATGGTAGAGCCGCTATCAATTGTAGAGTCACTTCCCGTGGAGACGGCTTTTCTGGAGCTTCCACTGGAGAACCTTGCTTCAGAGTCGTCATCGTCGGATTGAATAGGTGTAAGCACATACTCGTTGTCGTCCTTGTTGTTGCTCGGATTAATGCTTAATGCTAATGGAACATGGTGCACCAACTTGACTATTCTTTTAGCGTCATCTGCCTGCTTTCTGCCGTTGTTTAAGTTCTCATTGAGTGTCATGACTGAATTCTTCAAGATGTTCGATGCAGCCCACACGTTAGAGTCCATTACCCAGAGAATGTCGTATTTGCTGGCCACAAACCCTTTGGCTAAGTTGTTGACCTTGGGGTTGGGGCCATAATGGTCATCACTCCGAAAAGTTTCTCTGTTGAAGTTGGTGCTGATCAAGATGTCCGAGTCTACAGTGGGGTATTTGGAGATGAGTTTTTTGATTAATGGGATCAGCGGATCGCTGGGATCATTCACACAGAATAAAATCTGAAGCTTATTGTGAGGATAATCCTGACAGAAGGAGGACTCAAGACAAGAAAGAAGTTCAGGATCTATGCCTTTAATCGGTCTTAGAATCGTCACTCCTTCGTATTCTGTTCTATCGTCGTTGTCTAACTTTGGACGGCTCTTAAACTTCCACATTATTTCGACAAAGCCGATATAGCCAACTGCCACCATTGCGAAGTACCAAATAAGACATAACACACTGGAAACTATCCTTGGATAAGATAGCACCTCTATGTAAGTCCACGGCATTGTCATGTAACCAAATGTGGAATAAATCAAAAAAGTGATTAGTTATGCTAGTGAAAAATGACAATAATCTCCTAGATGTTGCAATGCAAAACTTTCAAAATACAAATGCAACCCAAGAGAACAATTATATGCTATATAATGCTTTTCTATCCTCTGTGGGTCTATGATAGCTTTTTCTCCTCTTATGTATCTGAACCCTAGCTTCTTCTTTCTTCTACTTGTGTCTGGGTTTTATGCAAGAAACGTTTTCAAATTTTCTCTCGAGAAAAGAGGCTTACATCACATAATGCGTACATATGTCTCGAGACCATATATGCCAAAGACTGATAATCCTGATTATCTCGATCACACTGGATAGCTATATACTTTTACATGTAGAGCTGCTACTTTCGTCGCCTATTACTACGTTTTTTTGTCATGATAGACCTATATTTGCTTACTGAAGGACTACAAGATCTGCGAGAATGTCGGTGAAAAATCGGTGAAAAATTCAATAAAACGCGTATCTCAATAGATGCAGAGAAGTCGTATGAGTACGAGATTCTCAATGTTCACGGACCCGGGAATAAAGAAGCCGATCCCGCGGTTTCCAGTTCTATATATGTCCTGGACAGTGATTTCGTTTGGACTTCTTCAATTGGAAGAGTATAATGTGCGGTAGTGTATATATACAACTGTCATCGGAGTTGTTTGACATTATTGGGCCGACGGTACTTGGATTTGGCTCGACTTGGTGGTTAAACATGTTTGAAGAACTGTAAATAGTCCAGTATCGCGATTACAATGGCAATATAATTCCCTCTTAAACGGGAGTTCTTTACAATGTCCGAAAATTGGTGTTTCTTCTCCTTGCAACTCGCCGATATAGAGCCGATACATCCTTAAAAAGTCTCAGGCAGTTCTGGGCTCCACTAATGTTCATGCTCTATGTCTTCAGCATAGAAGAGGTGAACATGTCACCGCGGTTTCCACGAGATTTCTAAACTTACGAGAACTTTAAGGGGCAGAACTTGTATTCGACTAGACAAAGTCTTGCTTTTGGACCTAGTCCTCGGATGCCTGATTTTAGTGAACGGTTATACCGTTTTCAGATCAATTGTGCATTGTAACTTAAAATTATTGTCTACCATGTGATAACCCTATATACGCATAAACGTCTAGCAAAGGACAGTTTAGAGTTTATTTTCAGATCTAGTTATACTTTGATTAAACTACGTCTACATGAAGCTGAAATTGTCCTTTAATTATTCATCATGAACCGACCACACCACGGCTTCACAGGCAAGAATTCACGAGAGGATCAAAAAAAATAACATTAGCATATATATCATGTCGGAGTTTTGCTTGTGTGTGGGACCAGGACCAATGGAATACCCCAGATTTGGAGTAATCGAATGCTTATCACTGGAGAATATTATTATCTTGGAAATAATAATTATGTTCGAATCCCAAAGTTCGTATATTTCTCGGAGTTGACGAAGTCCGGAGCTGGAAAACGCAGGCGAATGTGGTAATTGCACCATTCAAAAACACTTGTAGGGGCCGGGACATCAATTCGAAGCTCGTGAAGGCTGAACATATCGACATATTGATCTCCAAAGTGTTAATTCATGGGCAGTTACTATTGGATTGTAGGATAAATCGAGTACCGAAAAGAGAGCAAGAGAGAGGAAGAGTTACACAGAGACCCTTCCCGGCAATCTACGAATTAAAAAACAGAAATCACAGTCGGAAACTACCTGTCCAAGATAATTACTGAATGGTGAAATTATGCTCTGATTCTTCGAAAAATTATCACCAGTGAAAAATTCCCTCTGAAAATATGCTGATAAATTCTGGGACTTCCGAGCCAATGAAGTTATTCTGAGTCGGAGATTTCAGCATATCTCTGTCAAAAACGGCTGGAATTTGACCAAGGAGCAGACACAATTGTCACAAAAGCACTGTTATGACATAACGACACACCCACACCAGACTTGTCCCAACATAGTGTCCCAACAATCTCTACTTCCGTCACTGTGCCGAAACTCACAACTGTGTACCGTGGAAATAGTTACCCTCGGTTAAAAGTAAGCGTGCGATTTCATGGCCAGCGGTTTTCTTTTTTCTGCTGGTATGTGCACGACCCTCCCCCACAATAGGCTCCGCTGATTCGCGTGGAGTCTGGGGCTATAAAAGAAGACGAATCTGTATCAGTGAAAAATTTCGGAAAACGTATCACCAGACTTCTTCGTCGTTGGAAACTTCCCTTCTTGTACTTCCTTTCTATAAAAAGGATCCGTCCGCTGCTACACGCACACAGATAAGCCTGATATTGTCATCAGCCTTTTTACAAGAGAGAATTCACTGTTAGATTCTCCAGTTCCTCTAGCCCGAGAAATGTTCAAGCGTCCCCAGCTACTCTTGAGAACTAGCACCATGACTTCCAAGAACTTGAAGAAAAACCTCACCTCTTCGGCTATCAAGCAGGCCAACTTGTACAAGTTCCAGTCACAATTGCCCAAGTTGCCTGTGCCTGCTCTTCAGGACACAGCATCGAAGTACTTGAGGTCCGTTGAGCCATTCCTTTCCACTGGCCAACTTGCCGAAACGACCCAGAAAGTCCAGACCTTCCTCAAGTCCGGTGAAGGTGAAAAATTGCAAGACCGTTTGGTCAAGTTTGCCGAAGGTAAAGACAACTGGTTGGCAGAATACTGGGACGACTATGCCTACATGTCATACAGAGACCCAGTTGTTCCCTACGTTTCGTATTTCTTCTCCCACAAGGACATCCACAACCAGATCGGCCAGGACCAGTTGTTGAAGGCTACCTTACTTGCTTACTACACGATTGAGTTCATGGTCGAGGTCCAGAACGAGACTTTAGAGCCAGAAGTCATCAAGGGTAATCCCTTCTGTATGAATGCTTTCAGATACATGTTCAACAACTCTAGAGTTCCAGCTGAAGGCTCGGATATCACCAAGCAATACGATGGAGCTTCGAACCGTTTCTTTATTGTCATCTACAACAACAACTTCTACAAGGTTCCTACCCACGGTGCTGACGGCCAGCCCTTGTCTAAGTCTCAGTTGTACCAGCAATTGCAATTGGTCAAGAACGACCCCACTCCAGCCGGAGTTCCTATTGGAGCCTTGACTTCGTTGAACAGAGACGAATATTTGTCTGCCTACCAGACATTACTCAAGTCTCCTATCAACGAGTTGCTGTTGGAAACTATCTTTGCCTCTTCCTTTGTCATTGCCTTGGATAATCACACTCCTATCACCATCGAAGAAAAGTCCAAGAACTGCTGGCACGGGGACGGGAAGAACCGTTTCTTTGACAAGCCTTTGGAGTTCTTTGTTTCTGCCAACGGTAACTCCGGTTTCTTGGGTGAACACTCCAGAATGGACGCTACCCCTACCGTCCAGTTGAACAACACCGTATACAAGAAGATCACCGAAGAAGACCCTAAGGCTTTATTGCAGGAAATCGCTGCTGGTCCAGTTGAAATTGCTAAGACTGAGTTGTTGCAATTCGACCTCAACCCAACCTCAAGAGAAAACATCGCCACTGCTGTCGAAAAGTTCGACAAAACTATCGCTGCTCACCACGAGGAAATCTTCCAGCACTACGGATACGGTAAGGGCTTGATTAAGAAGTTCAAGGTCTCTCCAGATGCCTACGTTCAATTGTTGATGCAATTGGCATACTTCAAGTTGACTGGAAAAGTCAGACCAACTTACGAATCGGCAGCCACTAGAAAGTTTTTGAAGGGTAGAACCGAAACAGGTAGAAGTGTTTCTATCGAATCCAAAGCCTTCGTAGAAACCTGGACCAACCCAGATGCCTCGATTGAGCAAAAGGTCGAAACTTTCCAGAAGGCTGCTAAGCAGCACGTCGCCTACTTGTCGGAAGCTGCAGATGGTAAAGGTGTAGATCGTCACTTGTTTGGCTTGAAGCAGATGTTGCAGCCAGGCGAAAAGGTGCCAGAAATCTTCACCGACCCAATCTTCTCGTACTCACAAACATGGTACATTTCCTCATCGCAGATTCCATCCGAATACTTCCAATCCTGGGGCTGGTCGCAGGTCATCGATGATGGTTTCGGATTGGCCTACTTGATCAATAACGACTGGATCCACGTGCACATCTCGGCCAAGAGAGGCAACGGCTTGAGATCGGACCACTTGAAGTGGTTCTTGGTCGAGTCTGCCAACCAGTTGAAGGACGTGTTGAGCAAGGGATTGTTGGAACCACAAGCCAAGTTGTAGGTGTGCCAAGTTGTGAGCAATTTGTAGCATATCGTGCCAAGTCAAGTCAGTCAATTTGTAGCTGCTGGAGGACTTGCGCCGTAAAACCGGTAGTCATGCCACTGTCCGACCTATTTATTTCCAAGTAGATATATATTGTCTTCGTTATAAATGTATAAATTTGATTTTGCATCCGCGTTATCATGCATGCAATAGTGTTGGAATTAGCTAGCTGTGGGGCAGAGATTGTATAGAATGGCCCAATAAAGTTTCGTATACACCTTCGTATCGGCGGCTACTTCAAACAAAAGCACATTATGGAAAATCTTCCATGATGCGATCACGCTAATTTAAGAGTACATCGGCTGGTACGCCAGAGGATGAAAAGTTCCTCCATTATTTTTCTCTGTGTAGTGCGTGTATGCTGGGGAAAAATTGCAGTCTAAGTATCAACGTGCGACTATCTCTAGCATCTAGACAGCAGCAGCCCAGAACAGTTGGCTAATAGCTGGAAATGGGTTCACAAGACTCGCAGGACGGAAATGAGCCTATGTCAAGATCGGCGCTATTCAGTCCAAAATAGTCCAAATCAGTCCAGATCAGTCTACATCGGTCTGGAAGTGATAGGGCCATTTCTAAAGCATTCTTCTGGAAAACACCTTCGGTATGGCTGACCAGCGGCTAAAATAAATTAGTCTCTTGCAGCGTTGAAGATTGGTGGCCCGAATGCCATGCAAGCTTAAGTGGGTGCCGAATTAGAGCGGTTTTAGACTTTAGCCGCTGAGGATGCTGGACATGGGGCCCAGTGTCGACTGTGTATTGTTCTATATCTCATTAATAATCTACACATTTTCTGGATCAAGATTGTCCGGCGAGCCAAGCTGCTCTACCTGCTTGGTGGGAATCTTACGAGATCCATTTGTGGGAGAATCGCCGCTTCCTCCACCAATTGTTTCACATTCCGCAGCCATGGAAGCCGCTGCCGCGAGACGCAACTCGTTTGTGTGCATCCCATTTTCCCAAACGGGTAAATTTGGAGATGGTTTGGAGCAAGTGGTGGATCCGAGAACTAGACGAGACGAGATTGGAGCAGCACTCGAAAACGATCGGTGAAGTGGCGGATTGTTTGTGTGATCCGCACCGGGAAAAGCGCGCTCGTATTTCCCGGGTTCCAGCTCGCGAAGGGTTGCTAGAAATGAAGTCTATTTTTGCAATCGCAGGTAGAGCTATTTCATCTTCACTGTCGAGAGACAGAATGCACCGGTACAGGAGGCACCACGCCATGGGCGGCCAGCAACAAGTGGAAATGGAAAGAAGACGTGACTGGAGCCGGAAAGCAACCAGAGTCTGTTTGTCTTTTCGTCGTCACAGCAGAATAGACGACAGAGCCAGACAAAGAAATCGCACCCAGTCGTCTAGCCGGATAAGTAATTGAATTACACTGTAGATTGTGCTACGAAGCCACCCTCGCATTCCAGGGTAGGGCTTCCATAAATGCTATGGATGACATGTATATATAGAGCCACGGTCTGGCTGTTGTAATTAGTGCCCCGTAGCCCAGCGGGTCCCTGCTGAACGTAGAAAAAGATTTGTGAGTGAAAAACTGAAGTCGCGAAATTGTACGATCAAAAGCTCCATTCCAGTGGTATTCTACAGCATCACAACTATTCGGCTCAACTCCACCGTAGTTGTTTCTTTTTCTCCGCCCGGTCAGACCCCTTTCGATCGGCAGATAGCTCTGGCATTACGAGCCCCTTGGTGGTACTAATTAATACCAGATTCGCAGGCAATAATATCATATTATCGCAGAGCATCGATATTACCAACGGTATTTTGCTGTACTATTTCATCAGTATATTGTCTACTCTGGACAATATTCACGTACTTCGCCATATCAGTCCCGCTGATTGCCCATTGCCCTAGTGGTCGTATCCGTATTTTATCATCCATATTTTCGCTGTTGCATCACTTCATTTTGCATCTCTACCGACAGTTTTTTATGCTCATTTAGCCATCGCCCATTAAAATTATTTCCATTAACATCTAATTGATATTAATTCACCATTACATTAATTTTCCACACCAATTAATACTTCCACTATTAATACCGCCACTGACTCTAATTGGCCAATCATCCTACCCAGCTTCTAATTCCTCTTAGTGTCGTATTAGCACTACCACCTTCGAACGCAGCCCCTGCACACATCTCCATTGTCCTGTCCTGTCACCTTTCGTGATTGTCCCAAGGAGGTCAATCGATTGATCATCTTTTTGTTTATGTTTTCGGGCATTGTGCTAAAAAAAAAGCTTCCCTCAGTCTGGTGATCCACCCACTAGATTCCCTGTGAGCGTATATATTTGTCTCCAGCTACTACCAGCCAGCTATTGTCCGTCTGCCATAGTAGTCTCTCCTAGAGTACTGGTGACTCTACTCCTGTACTTAGTCCATTCCCTCTCCCACTGTGTTAGACCCTGGAATCTTTCCAGTGCTGTGTAAGGACCCCTGGATCAGCCTCGTTGTTAAAGTTGGACCGAACGTCACAACTCATTGGCAGTCCACGATTTTCTCGACCCGTCTCATCAAACAAGGTGGCCAATAGCCCCATTGTCTCAATACCCTTCCCTACACATCGTCGTCTAACATTCCCCCACAGTTTTGCTAGATTCTTGTGTGAACTGGCTTACTGATCTGCTTCTAGACGCAACTCGTAATATCCTCCCAGCTCATCCCGCCGCTGGACGAACGCCACGCTTGTAGATTGACCAAGTCATACGTACTTCTCTTCTGCCGGTCCGTGTCTATTCCATCGTGCTACTTTTTTTCACACCCTTATCACCACCATCCGCACCAGTACACCTCGCTCCCAAAACCGCCCCAGAAGTGAAATAGTCTAGAGGATAACAGGAACCATTTAACACCATACCAAAGTCATATCATATATCTTATATCATATAACAGCAAAGTTATAGCATACCATCCATCCTATAACAGACCATACATCCTACAACAGACTATATACCGTAGATCATCCTGGGATATATATTGCCAAACACACATCGATACCCTGTTGATTTGTCTCTTCATTCCATCAACTATTGTCGTACCCTTACTCATCATATCTATCATACCATTCATATTGCTAACACCAAAACACATTAACATAAACTGCTTTGTCGCCATTATCCCCATCATCATTAAGCCTCCCATTAAATGTCTCGCCCTCGATGTCCAATAAACCCACAAACTTTCGGTCCCATAAGCGGCAGAAATCGTCTGTCCTGAACCAGGGCTACTACTTTCTGCCCGCAGACCAGCCCCAACCAGTATCGCCGTCTCATCCACTAGGAACCTCGTCCTACGATGCTGATCCGTACAACATTAACTACAGCTTCCCTCAAAAACCAATGGATCCCACAGCCAATCCTCCAGAATCTGACGATGCCACTGATCCTAGCCATTCGGTTCATACTTCGCCTCTCAAGCGAACTCGTTCCCAGGACCGTGACAGAGACCACATTCTGCAGCCCATGGTCGGTCTCACCACTTCTGGCTCCTCTATAGCATCGATCCCAGCATCCTCTACTCCGACCCATGCTTCTGTAGGCTACTACTATTCGCAGTATCCACAATCTAGTATGCCTCATCTTCAACAAACCCAATCAGTGAAAACAGCCTCTCAGCAATCTCAATCGACATCTCTTCAGCAAGCTCAACAGTCTACGTCAAATTTACTGACACATCTGAACATGTACCTCGAAGCTTCGGCCCCGCATTCTCTGGCCCAGTCCATGTTCCAGAGCTCGACCATCCCAGGATACCTGCTCTCCAACCCTTCCTTTGCATATACCCCTTCTCATCCAGCATCTAATTTAGCATTTCCGTCCGGTTTCGAGACGTCGAACTTATATACTGGGGGCTTCGCCTATCCAGTCAAGATCCCCGAATACGTGCCCGCAACTTCTTCGCTATCTAACTTACCTGTAAAAACCGGAGTATCAGCTTCGTCTTCGGCTAACATCAAACAGCATCAGAAGAGCAATCTTTCAATTTCATCGCATTTCAATCTCTTCTCGTTGAGTGAAGATACTTCTAAACGTATGGCTCCTCCTCTGAACGATTCCTCCATAGTCAACGAACTATTGATTAGTTTGACAAATGTAGACGGTTCCAATATTAATAACTATCTCTTGTCGCTTTTAGTAAGATTGAATCTCCCTTTCCCCATCGACGACTTCTACAATTTGTTGTACAACAACGACAGAGCTGGCTCGTTAATCCAGCTTGATCATCAGCAAAAACTAGATAAGACTCCCGTAGATAGAAATAACGAGTTGGTAATACGTACAATCACCCAGTTGCTCAATATCTTCAAAAGACCAGATCTTCTCCTGGACTTGTTGCCGAGCTTGGAAGACAAGGAGAACAAGTTGGTAAATATCAACTACCACGAACTTTTACGCAGTTTCTTGGCCATAAAAGTGCTCTTTGATATATTGATACAGTTACCCCTTTCATCAGACGATGATCCGCAGAACTACACCATTCCCAGACTCTCCATCTACAAAACTTACTATATCATATGCCAGAAGTTGATTTTGACGTATCCCAGCTCTTCTAATACCACTAACGAACAACAGAAGTTGATTCTCGGTCAGTCAAAACTCGGTAAATTAATCAAGCTCGTTTATCCCAATTTGTTGATCAAGAGATTGGGTAGTAGAGGCGAATCCAAATACAACTATTTGGGTGTTATCTGGAACGACAAGATCATCAACCATGAGATCGCCAACCTTTGTGAAAACAGCGACTTGCTAGAATTGACTGAGATCTTCAAAGGCGAACAAATGATGCCCAGAACGTCTGTTTCAGGTCCTAAAAAGGTTCATAGACGGTCTTCCAGTAAGGGCAAGATCAAATTGGAGCACGGGAAGAAATCATCTGTAGATTTTGGTTACCTTGGTAAACCTGGGGCTATGGAGCAAGTCTTACCGCCTCCTCTTGCAGCGAGTACTGGAACCAGTTACCAGATTTCCAGCCCTAGCTTATCGTTTATTAAACCATTTTTACGATATCCTCAGGATGAGAACTTCACTGTTTTGAACGATGAA
This sequence comes from Scheffersomyces titani, assembly GCA_030565185.1. Taxonomy (NCBI): domain Eukaryota; kingdom Fungi; phylum Ascomycota; class Pichiomycetes; order Serinales; family Debaryomycetaceae; genus Scheffersomyces; species Scheffersomyces titani. The sequence continues at coordinate 26,883 of JAJMBD010000005.1, read as the reverse complement.
GAGAACTGGTTCAATGAAATCAGATTGCAAGTCTACTCTTCGCATAGTGTTATTAATCGAGACATGATACGCGGGATCTTCCTTGACAGCTCCAACTTATCTACTAACTCCAGTCTATTGAACAACTTATTGGAAATGTTAATCAAACCGATAGGTGCCCTTAATAGTGGGTCAAACATGGACTTGAACTTGTACTTGATTATCATAGTGGAGATTCTACCGTATTTGATGTTGATAAAGTCATCTACCAACATAAATTTCTTGAAGAATCTCCGATTGAACTTATTGCATTTGATCAATAATCTCAACCCTAACATAAAGAAGCTCAACTTGAAGGCGTTCAGTATTAATAACTCCAGCATCTTCTTGGTACTCATCAAGAAATTGATTAACCTCAACGACTTATTGATTACATTTATCAAATTGATTATCAAGGATGACACTACATCTATCATGTCAACCGATATTGACACGTTCTTGAAGGTAAACTCTAGCCAATCATTTAGTGGTGTCAAACTTGAAAATCAAGATGAAGATACATTTTTCCTCAATTTGAATGCCAACTTGAGCAATTCACTTGGAGACTTGAATTTCAATTTCAAGAACGATATCTTGTCAAATGATCTAGTATATGCTTTGGTGGGGTACAACTTTGACCCGTCATTATTTCAAGAATTGAAATCGTCGATTTCGATGAACTTCATCAACGAAGAGATCAATATCATCGACGACTTCTTCAAAAAGGACTTATTGGCGTTTTTGAACGATACCAATTTCGATTCTGAATCTGAAGCTACTAGTGTTACTCATTCTGAGACTGGCGAAGCCAAAAGAGATTCAGAGCTGATTCTAACTACAAAAGAACTGACCAAGTTATACTCGTTAATTAGTCTCATTGACAAGAAGCTATTGGCCAACCACTATAAGTCAAAGTACCCCATCATGATTTACAACAACTTTGTAAGCTACATTCTTAACGATATCTTGAAATTCATCTTCTTGAAGCAACAGCAAGTGCAACTTCAAAACCTACAGGCCAATACGGAAGCTGAGGTACCCAATAGCTTTGGTAACTGGTGGGTCTTCAATTCGTTTATCCAGGAGTACTTGAGTTTGATGGGTGAGATTGTTGGATTGCATGATTCACTTACAGCACTTAGTTAGATAACCGTTGCACGCATGCGGTGGAGTGACGGCTGCATTTCATTATGTAAAAGAGCTCAGGGTGAGTTCAAATTATTAATAGTATGGTTAATATTTTCATCTCTATATATAGCATAATTTGTTATCGTGTACGTTTGAGCGGTAATTATAATAAAACAGTTTTTGTTTCTAGATTCTGTATAGCAACTATTAGATATCTTGCCAGCAAGCAATGGATTGCGAATGTATATATAGGTTGTTTTTAAAACAAAATAGCTACTCTGTATAAATTGATACAGCTACATGTTGATATATGTTGCTATTACATGCTAGAGGTTACTAGGTGAATGCTTCTGTTACTATGTATAAATAGCTTTTCATTTTATATTCCTCTGTCGGTATCTTTTCGCAGCCAGTAGGTTATCGAGTTCCGCTTTGCGCGACTTGGAGCGCAATTTGCTGCCCGATGTGGATCTTAAAAGCGGTTAGATATAGTCCCCGCGAAAACTCGAAGTATATAAACTTATTGAAGAACCGATTCTTATTATCCTCGCTGAATTTGACAATAATAGAGTGTTTGATTTAAGTTAATAGAGTTGTTCTGAATAATAATACCATACCATTGAAATAGATGCATAATGACACACAAAAAGGTTATCGTTATCGGTGGAGGAATCTCAGGAATCAAGACAGCTCTCGATTTGTACAACGGAGGGGTCCAGGACTCTTTGGTGCTTGAAGCACGCGATAGATTGGGTGGTCGATTGTTATCGATCCAGTCGACGAACTCCAAGAACAGAAGGATAAGATATGACATGGGAGCGCTGTGGTTCCACGACGGCTTAAACAATCCTCTTTTTGAAAAGGCAATAGTCAAAGGGAATGTGGATTACTACTATGATGATGGAAAATGTACCTACTTCTCCAAAGATGAGAAAGATATCAGTCCTTGGCGGTTTACTGCTACATTAGATGAGTTTATGGCGTATTCCCAATTTGTCTACCAGCAGAATCCATCCAAACCAGACATTTCACTCAAGGAGTTGAGTGAGGAATATGTCAAAAAGTACAAGAATAGACTCACTGAAGATCAGATCAAGTATGGGCTTGCAGGCGTAAGAATGTGGGCTGAGTTATGGCAGGGAGAGTCGTGGGATAAACTTTCTGGAAAGTACTGTTTTGACGGAGACCACTTGGGAAGAAACGTCTATGTCAAGAATGGGTATGTCACTGTGTTCAACAACGAATTGGACGAATTACCTCAGAAATACAGAGAGCATAATATAAAATTGAATACCCATGTCACAACTATAAACTACACTTCTTCCAAAGTCATAGAAGTAACAACTAGTAGAAACGAAACGTATACTTGTGATTACCTTGTATGTACTATTCCCCAAAGCTTGTTGACCATCAACGATTTAAACGACCCCTGTTACATAAATTGGATACCTTCTTTGCCCGAACACATTTCGTCAATCATGCCTAGTGTCAAGTTTAGCTCTTTAGGAAAGGTTGTGTTGGAATTTGACAGCACTTTCTGGCCTGTAGATGTAGAAAGATTCTATTGTATTACTGATGGAGCCCCTGATTCAACATCAAACTCAGATTCGAAGTCGGTCGAGCCATGGCAGTATCCTACTATTTTGATTAACTACCATAAGTTAGCTGGAACTTCGACTCTCATTGCACTTACCCAAAATCCTTTATCGGAATACATTGAAGGATTACAGCATAAGGACAAAGATTCGCAGATATGGAAGATCTTCCTGCCTTTGGTCCAAAAGATCTCTGGCTTAAATAATATTCCTGCTCCTAGCAAAATCTATCACACTCCCTGGAACAGCGACAAGTATGCTCGCGGATCATACTCAACCACTTTAGTTGGTTGTGACGATCCTCTGGATGTAGTTAATGCCTTTGTGAAAGGTATAGAAGAAAGAATCAGATTCGCAGGGTCAGAAACTGTACAAGGAAGTGCCAACGGTTGTGCTCACGGAGGTTGGTTTAGTGGTGAACGAGAGGCCAAGTTCATCTTGAACGAGATCAAAAAGGATAAAGTTATATTTAAGTTGTAATTTGCAAAAGTATCACTTTAATTTTAGGGGTTTTCGCAGCCAAAAAAGCTCTTCAAAGTTATTGCAAAATTGGTGCGGCCACTGCAGACGAACAAACAACCAGCATAAAGTGCAATTGGTGAAATCCGAAATATCCAGTATATGATATTCATATAATTCATAGATAACATATATATATCATCAATTTATACCCCATCTCGTTATAAAGGAGAACTTCAATAACGAAAGTAAACAAGTTTCGTCAGAAATTATTATCCATAAATGTCTCTCCACGTGACTCTAAAAAATTTCGATCCAAAGCTATATTTCCCCATGTCATCTCATTTCTTCAAATTATTCTCCACGTTTCCACACCAAACGGTTTAAAAAATGCCTGCTATACCCAACTCGATCAAGTTGATAGGCGGTAACTCACACCCGGAGTTATGTGAAAAAGTGTCTAAGAAACTTGGGCTCAATTTGGCCAAGGTTGGAGCTTTCCAGTACACGAATAAGGAAACAGCTGTAGCAGTAGGAGAGTCAGTTAGAGACGAAGATGTCTATATTATCCAAACTGGATGTGGAGAACAAGACATCAACGACTTTGTCATGGAGCTCTTGATCATCATCAATGCCTGTAAGATTGCCAGTGCCAGAAGAATCACGGCAGTGATTCCCAATTTCCCCTATGCTAGACAAGACAAGAAAGATAAGCTGAGAGCACCCATTACGGCCAAGTTGATGGCCAATTTGTTGCAAACTGCCGGTTGTAACCATGTAATTACCATGGATTTGCATGCTTCTCAGATCCAGGGTTTTTTCCGCGTTCCCGTAGACAACTTGTATGCTGAGCCCCTGGTATTGAGATATATCACCGAAAATTTTGACAGGAAGGACTTAATCATCGTGTCGCCTGACGCAGGAGGAGCCAAAAGAGTAGCGTCCATAGCCGACAAATTGGATGTTCAGTTTGCTTTGATCCACAAGGAAAGACAGAAGGCCAACGAAGTCTCCAGAATGGTTCTCGTAGGAGATGTAACAGACAAAGTATGTATCTTGATAGACGATATGGCCGATACTTGTGGAACTTTATGTAAGGCTGCAGACATTTTGCTAGGGAATGGTGCTCAGAAGGTGGTAGCCATGGTTACTCACGGAATCATGTCATCAAATGCTACAGAAAAGTTGAACAATTCGAAGTTGGACAGGATCGTATGTACTAATTCTCTACCATTAAATGATAAGCTTTCCCAGTGCTCCAAGCTAGAAGTGATTGATATCGCTCCTACTTTGGCTGAGGCTATCAGGAGATTACACAACGGTGAAAGTGTCAGCTATTTATTCAACAACATCCCAGAGTAGTCTATCTTCGTCCGAGACTAGAAAGCCTTTCTTTGTACATTATTTCTTATAGATTAAAAATGAAAATCTTACCAGAACGCAGAATACAAGATTCAAGTAATAATAATCTAAACTATGATAAAATCTATAAAAATTTCAATCAATATCAAATTGAACTTTCAGCTCAGTCTTGCTAAAAACTTTTTCCTAGAATATTAAAAGTGTTCCTCTTTCGCTTCCACCAAATACCATACTACTCCAACACTGAGCTGGAACGGGTTGCTGCTCAAAACGTCACCATTTTCGTCTGTAACCTTATTCTCTTCTATCGATACTACTCGTCCAACCATCCATTCCTTGTTATTGGTCCTTTCTTCGTCGTCCACTTTCAAGAAATAGTGAGGTGCACCGATATTGAAAGCAGCCCACGGTTGGACGCTTTCGTTGGCCACTTCCACGGCTCGATCTATTCTTGTAGGCAAAAACAAAACCAAGTCCCCGCTTTGAAATCCATTCATGGTAATTTTGGTGGCTAGCCTAGCAACAAGCTTGTGGATTTCTTGCTCCTTGATCTTATTCTCTTTCGTTTGTCTTTTGGCAAAGCCCTCGACGTCTCTGAACCGCTTCGAAATTGCGTTCAAGAAGAACTTCGTATTGTGAGCACTATCTTCTTGCATCTGGACATTCTCCTGGAACGAAATTATGCGAAGAAAATCTTCAAATTTGGCTTTATTAGTAGTGAAAATCTCGTTGAAAATTGTAATCAACTTCAAAGATTGACTGTTGAACTTGTTGGCTTCTTCTTCATTACTTTCATGGCCGTTTTCTGAAGCTGTCAGAGAGCTGCCAGGAACTTCGGGTAATATCGAACTCAAACTCGATATTGTAGTCACCCAACTCATACTCTTGTCGACTTCGTCAATAACTTTCGAGGATGGCTTCTCAATTGAAATGAACAGAGTATCATTGGGGTCATCTACCATCTTCTTGGATCTCAATCCTTTCACTCTAGTGATCTTGTACACGCCTCCATCCATAGTCAATAACAATCCCATTGATTCAAGTACAAAACAGAACTCCAAGAAGTACTCAAATATATTCTCTGCCAATCTCTTCATGTCATTCATCAACGTGATGATGATGTTATTCAAGTCATTGACAAGCAAATCAGCATTCTTTTGTCTAGTCTGGGTTATTTCCATTAAGTTTTCGTAATCTTCAGTCAACTCATCTACTTTGGCCAGAAGAGTCTTGATATCATTTTCCAACCCATTTCTTTCCTTACTGTGCTCAACTTCTTTGGCCGATATATTGGATAACAAATCGTTCTTCATCGCTACTGTGTCGCTTAATTCGTTTCTCACAGTTGAAATTGTACTGTTTAATGCTTTGATCTCATGAACAGAAGTAGTATTGATATCCGTAATTCTAGCAAGATCTTCTTGCAACTTGCTAACTTGAGCATCTCTCTGCTCTACTTTCTTTTCTAAACTGTCAACCAATTTAGTGTCGACTTTGTTATCCAACTTGAACAATCTGAATTCTTCTTCTTTAATTAAAAGTTTTGCATCGGCTTCTTGCCTTTGTGAAGCATTTATGGCTTTTAATTCCTCGATTTCCTTTCGGAGGTCCTTTATTTGTCTCTGATTTTCGTCGTTAGTTTGGTGAAGTGAGGTATTCTCATTAATTAATTCTGTATTTTCCTTCTTGATCTTGATAAGCTCTAATCGGATGTCGATATTAGTTGAATCCAAAACAGTTGATTGAGCTGAAGAAGATCTTGTAGGATCTGTTTGCTTCTGTAGTAACTGTTTAGGATCTGTTTTTGGAGGGGTTGTTACCATCTTCGTTTGCGGTTCTATAATCAAACTTAGTCTGTTGTCAGAAGATGTTGGTGCTACATTGTTTCGAGTAACTGGCCAGTTTGTTAAATTCTTGTACTGCTGCTGATGAAGTAAATTCTCAAGTTTCTTGATTCTTGTTTTTAAACCCTTGATCAAGTTCAAATCAAAATCTATTTCTTCTTCTTCATCTTGTTTCAGGATTATCTTCAGCTTTTCTTCGCCCGACAAGGATGAGTATGTTCCCAACGAACTAATCACTCTTGTGATTTTCTTCATGTTGTTGGTGCTTCTTATGAGGTCTTTAAAGTTCTTGTTCAAGAGCTCTACAAAGTTCTTGGAAGCCTTGGACGACTCTACAAAGGAAATGTAGCTGACTACATCCGTCCTTTCTACCTGAATGTCCTGAAGAATTTTGAAAGTCTCTTCTTTGATGCCTACCAATGTTACATCTATGTTTGGAAGCGAAGTAGTTGGAGTCTCATCGCTCAATAACGTCAAGAAGTTGCCAAATTTACGTAACCAGATCTTTCTAAACAATTTCTCATGGTCAATGATAGTAGATAATTGCTCGGTTACATTATTCACTATACCCTTCGAGTAGAAGTCATACCATTCAAATTGTCGTCTCTTTTCTATGAGAACAAAACCAAAAAGTAAAGGCAAATCGATGTTCAAGGAAAGATAATCTTCATACTTCTTGATTGTGTTGATGGTTTCAAAGGATACCGACTCTGTCGATTCACTCGGTGTAGTCAAAATCTTGAGGTCGCTCTTGATGCTTACCATTTTCATTTGCAAGTTGGCAATGCTATTGAAAATCTTCACACTTTGCTTAGTGAGCTTTTCCTTAAACTTGCGCAAGTCAACAAAATAGTCGTAAAGTTCTACAGCGCTGTCATAGAGAATTGGGGTATATTTTTCCTTATGATCCTTGTATACCTCTTCCAACTTAATCGAGTCATTGATGGAGACCTGCTCCAAATCGTTCATTATGGACTTGTTAATGCGGTGGATTTTTGCCATCAATTCCAGCAAGTTTGTATTTTTGAATGAATTTATGGAGTCGTTTCTTAAAGACTCAATCTCTTTGTCTACTGTCAACTTCTCTTCCCCGACACTATTGATTTTTTCACTCATGCCATTGAATTTGCTGACAACAAGAGGCAAGTTGGAGCTAACGTAAGTTGCTGCTTCCAGCAACTTGTCGAAGTTCAAGAAGTCTACAAGAAGCACCAGAGCATTCTTAATCTTGAAAGGGGGGTACTGTTTAAGAATATTGTAGTTGTTTATCCAGGAGCGATGTAAAGTCTTGTAGTTGATGAGCTTGATGTAGTTCAAATAGCTGTTGAAATTCTTTTCAATCTCGTTTATGAAGTTGGTAGCGAATTGAAAAATGGTATTGAGAGACTTGAAAATGACATTGATGCTTCGTACTAGTTCCTTAACAAGCTCTTCTGTATGGTGGCAATCCTGGACAATGGCACGGGCCCAACCCTGGTTGCTCTTTAGACTACTGGAAATGTGGCGGGTTTGCGTGTCTGTCAGTTCCATTGCCGTTGACGGAGTTGGCTTTACTACCTCAAAGTTCTCTATAGTATACTGACTTAGTACTTCAGAGTCGTACGAATTGGCAAAAAGCCTTTTGTCAAAGACGTAGACCTCGTTTAACTCGTTTGTGTGCCCAAAGTTGAGCTTTATGCCAAACAGTGTGAGCAAAAAGAGGTTGTCTACCGAGTCTACATGGAATTGCGTTTGCAAGTACCGTTTAAAGTCGCTTACGGTGTGGTACCGAATGGGTTTGGGAATCCTGGAAGAGGTTCCTGTGTGGGCGTTATAAATGACAAGGTATGAAAGATCAGACATTCTGTGAATATGATAAATAGATATTAAATGGTGAATGAATTATGAATATCAATAGTGAATTTGAATATATTGAATAGGTGTGGATAATGAATACGAATATTGAATGTAATTGCGAATACAAATATGAATATGTGCTGCTAATGGAAATTTGACGATGGAAACCACAACAAAATGACAATATAATGAAATAGACAATAAATTAAGAAGTTCCTATTCCTTTTTGCTTGTAAAGGTGGTTCTGAAGGTAGAACAATGAAGGGATGGCAAATCTCTCAAACTCAGCACACTAAGGAAGTTTGGTAGAGATAATTTCCACCTAAGCCTTTATCTACTAAGCGTCCAGACCGTGTGGATGAAAATGGTACACCAATGAACGCCGGTAGTGGAGAAACGGATGGATAAGAAGATATGTGCTCATGACGCTTAAATCTACAGCCATAGTGAATATAAGGAGGCTGGGCTAAAGTAGTGCGCATAGTTAACATAACCGTTGGAAACGGCTGCGAATAATGGTGATATGGATATGAAATGATAAATATGTGTATCATGAAAGTCCATAAAGTATACTTAAATACATAGAAGTAGATTGGCATAGAGAAAGATAAAGCTATAGAATCTTTTGTAGCTGTAATGTAGTAATTCTCCTCATTTTAATGGTATATCACTACCCATTGACTATCTACCATGGACTAAAAACTTGGACAAATTCTCTCTCTATAAATATATTTATGTATATATAATTCATATAGTATGAAGTTTTAATAAGGATTTGTCACGTTTGGCAAAGCCAACCATTATTTGTTTTGTAGTATATATCTTTTCTAGGGTAACCCAAGCATTTAGCAATTGTTCGTTGGTCGTTTTGCAACCATACTTAAGGAGAAATTTTAGCTCAATTAACAAAAACTAATAAACAATTGAGTCTCTACAATTTCCAAAATCCAAATGATGGGATGGTTACCATTCTGTCTTAATCTCTATTTTACTATCATAGCTATCTATGTCATTGCTGGTTGTTGTCACGTGATGTTCTCACCTGCAGACTTCCATACAAAATCCATTCCCCATCATATCTCTATTTTCACCACAACTTTTCTTCAACTCGATACAACAATTAACAAACAAAAAGCAAATGTTAGATCCTACTTCGTTAGATATTATCTCGCGATTTAAGCAGGCGGTGTTGACACGGAACAACAGTTCCCAGAATCCGGACTTGGCTTCTCTGAACCGAGGAAGCAAACTTATGATGCCTACTGCTACATTGGATACCCTACACAGCAAGATAGTGGAATACGATGGCGTCAACCATTTGGTACTAACCAACGACAGCATAGAAAAGAGCAATTTCCGCAACAAACGCAAATGGAACGAGTTCTATGGAAACGCAAATGACGAGTTGGATGGAGTGGAAGATGAAGAAGACGAAGATGATGATGAAAATAATGAAAATGATGAAAATGAAGACGAACATCCGCTTAAACGGTTGAAAATTGCCGAGATTCTTGCACCACTCAACCATCCACTGGAAATTGTTTCGCACCCTGCGATTCTGAAGACCTACAAATCACAGGTGTTGAACAAGTTGGCTACCGAATTGATAGAGTTAATTGAAGTTGAACAGGAAAACCTCAACTTCTTGAACAAATTGCTTCAGATTCTTAACGGAGAGGACTGGTTCTACCTCCTTGAAGAGAATCTCGGATTACAGGAGTATGACCATGGCTTGGATGAGGATATAACCAAAAAGCAAGACGACAATACAAATGGCTCTAAATCTGTGCAAAACGGTTCGTTAACTTCCGCAAACGTGGACGGATCACAGTCGGGCGTTACAGAAAACAACTTGAAACAAGTGGCTGTTGCTGAGAAACCGACACGATCAGCTCGCTCGCAACTGAAAGACGTTCAAGCAGAACAGGATGAAGAGGTGGCGGATCCATTCTTTGCGCTTCCTGAAGCTTTGAAGAGATACGAATCGCACCAAGTGCAGTTTGAGACTGATGATGAGTTGACGGCGCTTAAGGACGAGTTAATCAACTATTTACAAGTTAGCATCCAGAGACAGCACGAGTATATCAAAAACTTGTCAATTTTGAGAAACGGTATAGTGAGAGCCGATCGATTGAAGAAGGACTTGCACAAGTGGGGCAAGGAGATGCATGATAAGAAGAGCAGCTGAAGAGCGGGAGCAGTTAGGGAGATTTCTTCATGTTTGTATTATATAGATAATGAATTGTTGTATGAATAAAAAAATTGAAATATTGGTCTTCCTGTATTAACATTTTCATGTACAATTCGTTCGTTGACTGTTAATTACACAATTTTCAATGGTCTATTTTAGACAAGGTATATGCTACAAATACCTAGAATCGTTAAATAAGAGTACAATTCTTAATTGAATATCATTATATTAATACTAGACAGAACTAAATGCATTACTCGTCTTCGTCAAACTTAGGAGCCAAGTAGAATCTCAAGTACCCTCCGACATCCAACTTGTACTCAAACAAGGCTGGAGTCTTATCAGCCAATTTGATGGTGATAGTTCCAGACAACGAGGTAGCCTTGATGATGTCGTTCAAGTACTTCAAGCCAAACGTCAAGTCGACTGGTTGGTCCAAGTGGACAGTGACACTCTCTTCGGGCTTATCCATGTCAGTGTAAGGCTTCAACACAACAGATCCAGATCCAGACTCACCTTCCGAGGTGAACTTGACCGAGTCCTTGGTGACAATGATGTTGAGCGACTCCGACATGTTCTTCAAGTCTCTTACGATTTTGGAAAACTCGCTCGATGGCATATTTATGACGGTGTCGTATTCCATGTCGTCGATCTTCAAGAATTCGGAGTCGATGTTCATCAATTTTAACGAGTATTCACTGACTCTTTCCTTCTTCTTGTCTTCGAAAATGGTCATCACGGCATCGGGAGAGTCCTCGGCCAAAATGGTCAAATAGTCTTCGTTATTACCACACTTGATGATCTTGGAAAATGAGTCCAAGTCAATTCCCAATGTGATGTCTCTGTCGCATCTGTATTCAGAGAAGGCAGTCTGGCCCACCAACAACGAAACCAAAAGCACTCTGGAGTCGTCCACGGCCTGGACAGTTATGCCATGCTCTGTGCAGTTGAAGTTGCATAACTTGACACAGTCTTTGATGGCGTCCACGATCTTCTTCAAAAGAGTGGACTCGTCGAATTTACCTTCAAGCATTGTATTGTATATGTATTATTGTGAATAGAGATAAGTGCCGTGGAAAAAGAACAAAAGAGAATTGGACAGTTATATATCTGCCAGATTGCTGTGTCTGGAATGAAAAATCGCGTACAACGAGACAAAAACGCGTCGTGTTTTGATTTTCCACTACGCGTATACAAAAGCTTGCAAATTCATGCAATGCCGTGAAAGACAGTAAGGTAGTGGACGGACAATTGCAATTGCAAGTAATGGACGTTAAAGCATATATGGCATGGATTCAGAAATTAATATGGGTGTCTAATAGCCATTTTTCATAGATAAGTTGATAGCTGTAAGCAAGCTTAATAATACAAGTGTAGACATAAAAATACTAAGAGAGTAGTGATGCAAGAAAATCTGAATCGAGGATATTAAGTAGCAGAATAGAATTGTCGTGAATACTGTCGTTGTCTCTTAGTAATTCATTCTCGTTTATGCTAGCACAATATCTGTCATTGTACAAAGCTGTGAAAAGGTACTCTATCGTAGCTTCACCCATCCATTTGTCTCTGTAACTTAGCTATCGCATACCAATGGTCAGAAGATTATCTTATATTATTCATTTCTGTCTTATATTGCATATCTTGAAAAATTTGAAACTCTATTTCATGATTTTGCACCCAATACAAGAAAATGTAGAAAGAATTGCTAGCTTTTTCATTCTGTTTGACATAACCAGAAAAATCAGCAATCGATGTATTTATCCGATTTACATACAACTTAACAAGGTAAACACAACACTGAATCTTTTTATACTGTCATAACTAGTCTTCTTATCATTTTCATCACTTTATTCAATAGTCCAATTTGTATCCTTAGAGTAGAGTTGAACCAGAGGGGGCCAAATGCTGCTGACCACTGCGCCAGCAATTTACACCAAAACCGCAATAGTAAAGTTCAATAATCACGTGACTAAACTTATTCAAATTAATCTTTATTGAAGAAATGACTACGCTAAATACGGTATTCCATGCTATTTTCGGCTATTGAGCCTGCAGTGACCACAGGTGGCAAGAAGGCGATCCTCTTGTGTGACTTTGGCGTTATTGGAAGAATCAAACGGTATGCATCATGAGTGTTCAAGTAGTATCGATAGAGTCTCTTGGCTCTGAGGAATCCCAAGCCTTCATAGAGCCGTAAGGCACCTTCGTTTATGACTTCTGTTTCAAGCATGATCTCGTCGGCACCGTCTCTTTCTATCATTGTTTGTACTGAGAGTTTGACCAAATTGGACGCAATGCCTTTGCCTCTAAATTCCGGATCTATCACTAGCATGCCTATGTAGCCTCTTATGCGGACATCTCTGTGGGGCTCAATCTTGGAGATGATAACGCCGATAATCAGCGACGGGTCTTGAGGGTGCTTGACTGTGTAGCAATACTGTGGCCATGTGTTGAGGAAGTACCAGTATACATAGGTAGAATACGGTTCTGAGAGATGCTGGGAGACAAGACGAGAGATTTGGGTGAACTCGTTCTTGTCCTGCACGTTGAACTGGTGGTAGGGCAAGCCGTCGATGGTGGCGATGAGGCTCATTCTTGTTTTGGGGTTTCGAGGTTGTAGGAGGTTTGGGAAGTGGTTGGATGTTTCATAGAATAGATTGTGAAAAATTACTGTATAGACTGTAGATACATATTAGTTTAAAACTGTAAAATGCGGCTAATCTGTAATTTAGGTGAGCGGAACGAAATTAGAGATACAGTTGTTTTACGAAATGACATGAAAACTATCCTATTTAATTCATAGTATATAAATACTTCTCTAATCCAAGGATGGAGGAATTCAAAGATAAAAACCTCCTGATATTACCTAGTGAATAGCTTTAGAAAATGTAAAGATTCGGTCGAGTTATACCGGACTCGTTAACAAATTCAGCAATTTTACATCAGTATCGTATGCTAAGTCGACAGCGGTTACAGTGTCCCTAGCATTATGGAATATTACTGACTTCTTAGCGATTTCACTAGCACTCGACACCGTAGTTAATTCAAATAATATCAGCAATTCAAAACTAACAGAATATTCAACTTGTAGATCAAGAAAACAATTGACATGTATTGTATATACAGGATCAACATGAATTGCAATTCAAGTGGGGCTAGTCAAGAGAGTAGTCAAGAGAACAACAAGGAATAGTAGGAAGAGTCGTCAATAGACGTAGCCGAGAAGGGCAGAGAGAGACGGATGCAATTGGCCCAGAAAGCTGCTCAACAGTAGACAACCTTTGGTTGTCTTTACTGATTGAATTAGATCTCTACAACACGTGACAGAATCACCTGATGGTCGGCCTTACGGCAGAACCAGATGATTTTCATATGGGGGATAGCGACCGCCGGGGCTAGGCGGGACTACCCCATAAATCGGAGGCACGGAAGCAGTGGCCAGATGTGAACACGAGCTGAAGAGAAGAATTGCTCTTGAGTGTAAGGGAATATATGGAATAGTCGTATTTGATGCCAATTGGAGAGTCAAAAAATTATGATGTCACCGCACAGATAGCGATGCACTTAAAAAGGAGATGAGCCGGTAGAGGGACCAGCTGGATCGTAGTATCATCAGGTCAAAAAGCATCGTCTGGTGGTGGCAGATGGAGTGTACAGAGAGCCCGGTAATTCAAGGAACTTTTAGGTATGTGAATTCCATGGCTCAAATAGAGAATGGCAGAGTGAAAAATAGACTAGTGAAAAATAGAAAAACGAATTAGTAGACGAACAGAAGAATGGCAGATTGGCGAGGTGACAAAATGGAAAAGCGAGCCGCAACAATTCCCTTCGACACCCCTCCAACCACTCCGACGCCGAGACTCCGCTTATCTTAATTACCCTCATCTCTTCTCTGAAGGGCCCGGATGTCTGTTGCCCTTACGGAGTTGTTAACTATGTGTGCACCATATGGTGATTGTCGCACTGGCGCACCTGCAGGACACCAACATTTTGATGCCGAGTCTGGCCATATATAAGGAGCGAGAATCCAGTGTTTTTTCAATAGGCCCACCGTTCTTCCCATTCTCTCGCTATTGTATTTGCAATTGCTCCACTACTACTACTATGTCTGCTCCAGCTGTGTTAAAGAAGTCCGGTGTCATCTACGGTGACGACGTCAAGGACCTTTTCCTCTACGCCCAGGCCAAGGGCTTCGCCATTCCAGCCATCAACGTGACCTCCTCGTCGACCGTTGTCGCTGCCTTGGAGGCTGCCAGAGACAGCAAGTCGCCAATCATCTTGCAAACCTCCCAGGGTGGTGCTGCCTACTTTGCCGGTAAGGGTGTTGCCAACAAGAACCAGGAAGCCTCGATTGCCGGTTCGATCGCTGCTGCCCACTACATCACCGCCATTGCCCCAACCTACGGCATCCCTGTCGTTTTGCACACCGACCATTGTGCCAAGAAGCTCTTGCAATGGTTCGACGGCATGTTGGAAGAAGACGAGAAGACTTTTGCTGCCACCGGCAAGCCTTTGTTCTCCTCCCACATGTTGGACTTGTCGGAAGAATCCGATGACGAGAACATCGCTACCTGTGCCAAGTACTTCGCCAGAATGGCCAAGTTGGGCCAATGGTTGGAGATGGAAATCGGTATCACCGGTGGTGAAGAAGATGGTGTCAACAACGAAAACGTTTCCAAGGACGCTTTGTACACCTCTCCAGAAACCGTGTTCAAGGTCCACGAAGCCTTGGCTCCTATCTCGCCAAACTTCTCCATCGCTGCTGCCTTCGGTAACGTGCACGGTGTCTACAAGCCAGGTAACGTCCAATTGAAGCCAGAAATCTTGGGTGACCACCAAGCTTACGCTAAGAAGCAACTCGGCTCTGACTCTGCTCATCCATTGTTCTTGGTTTTCCACGGTGGTTCCGGTTCCACTCAACAAGAGTTCGACACTGCCATCAAGAACGGTGTCGTCAAGGTCAACTTGGACACTGACTGTCAGTACGCCTACTTGACCGGTATCAGAGACTACGTCTTGACCAAGAAGGACTACATCTTGAAGCAGGTCGGTAACCCAGACGGTGAAGACAAGCCAAACAAGAAGTACTTCGACCCAAGAGTCTGGGTCAGAGAAGGTGAAAAGACCATGTCGGCTAGAATCGCCGAAGCCTTGGTAATCTTCCACACCAAGGACCAATTGTAGGTTTATAATTCTTTATGTATTTATTGAATGAGTTCTAGGATATGAGACAGATCGTAGAATTTGTAAAGAAAATGATAAGTTCAATTATGAATATGATGATTATGACTACAGATTAGTATGCATAGATCTATGATTATAACTGTTTTTGAATGCATTAATGTACAGAAGTATGTGTATATACATGAATAATATGTTTGAGACTGGCAGAATAACCGGCTACTCCGTAATCCTGAGCTGCAGCACGACATCTTTCTTAAGATTGATTGAAAACCTTGAGAACATGTTCAAAAATTCAATAGCAGAATTTCCAAGATAGAACGTTTTTCCGTATTCGATAATTAATTTTAAAATTAGATTATAGTTTGGATATTTCAAAATATCATCATTTGTTGCTTGCCATGTCTCCACCATCCTTTGTTTCTTTCTCTCCTACTAGTCTCCTTCTTTTTCATCATTTCTCATTTAGTACTTTTTGTCGTTCAACATCGATCTCACCTTTTCGTACTCGGGCATATTCCCGAAAGGATTTATGTTCTTCTCCTGGAAGTTGGACCCCACTATGTAGTTAGCCTTGACATACTTAGCCACACACCGGTCTATACAACAGTTTTCACCTTTATTAAGCTCCCCTTCTCCATACTCATGGGGCAAGCACTTTTTTTCACAGGCCGTGATGATGTTGTTGAAGGTTTTTGCTGTAGCTGTGAACTGAATTTCGGCCATTTTGATTTTTTCAGGGTCGACCGAAGCGTACGAGTACTGGGAAGAGTTCCCCATAAAGAGCGACATGGCGGTGGTGTGTTTTTTGGGAGATCTAAAGACGTAAGAATATAAAGGTTGCCGATATATTCATAGATAACTTTTCTCAATTTTCACTGTTCATGATCCCTGCATGTAATTAATCGCAAAAAAGATTCAGTGCGCAAGTGACAGTCAATTGTTTCGCAATGTGCCACACATAGTCTGAAAAATGGAGATGCCTTCGTAAATATATATAGACGTCAACTATTCTTTTGAAAGCTGCTAATTAAAAGTTGGTTTGATTGATTTTATTGCACAATTCTACTACAATAATCCCAGAACAGTCCCCACATAACTATTGAATAAATCAACTCAACTTTTTCACAGTTTCATTACAATTTTTCATCCTTCAGATTCCTCACTCAATGCACGTTCTCTTAACCAACGACGATGGTCCGTTAGACGACAACTCATGTCCCTACATGAAGTACTTTGTGGACGAGATCCTCACCACAACGGACTGGGACCTCTCGATTGTTGTGCCGAACGAACAGCGTTCATGGATAGGAAAAGCTCATTTCGCTGGAAAAACTTTAACAACTACATACATCTATACTAAGCTTCTGACCAGCGCTCCCAACACCGATATCAACAGTTTTGAAGGTCCTTTCAAAACTTCTCAACCTCAGTATCCACAGCCTGAATGGCAGGAATGGGTCTTGGTCAATTCAACTCCAGCTGCCTGTGCCGATATTGGCATCCACCATGTCTACAGTAAGAAGAAGGGTCCCATAGACCTTGTTCTCAGTGGCCCCAACTTTGGCAAGAACTCGAGTAACTTGTACATTTTGGCTAGTGGAACCGTTGGTGCAGCCATGGAAGCTGTGACCCACGGAGTTAAAGCTATCGCATTGAGCTATGCCTTCAACAACCTTGACCACGACTTCCACATATTGAAGGAAGCGGCAAAGATCTCGGTTAAGTTGATCAAGAAGTTATACGTGCAATTGCAGACTCAGGAAAATGTAGATATCTTCTCTGTGAATGTTCCTTTAATCGAATCACTAAAGTTGGGCTCAACGAAAATTCACTACGCACCCATCTTAAAGAACTACTGGAACTCCATCTACGCTCCGCTGGACGAATTGAATGAACACGGCCAACAGCAGTATATGTGGAACCCAGACTTCAAGAAAGTGTACAAGGACGGATTGGAAGATCTTACCCATACTGACAGTAGAGTTCTTTTGAACGAAGGAATCAGTGTCACTCCACTTAAAGCTTCCTTCAACATTGTTGAGCCATTTTCTGGCGAGATCACATTAGACGATGATGAAAGCGTGGGTAATTTGGCCAGTAAATTCGTTGCCAGTGATATAAACAAGGACACTAGTATTGTTGGCAATGCAGCCAATAGAGCTGACCTGGCGAGGCACCGCTTCTTGATTACTATTCCCCAAGAAGCGTATATTTACAAGCATTTGATAGATGCTTTTGAGCAGTTGCCTGATTTCAGCATAACCACCGATATTTCAATTTTGAAGAGTATTCCTCAAGACGTGAAGGTCTTTCACTACGGCGAATACGAAGATATTGACATCGATCTCATTGGTGAAAAACCTCTGCAGTACTATTTACCCTCATATATCTATAGAAAGGCATTGATTCGTAAGCATTTTCTTGCAAACACTATCCAGCACTATGTGGCCAAACATCCGGAGTCCATTCTTGTCAAGAATGTTCCAGAAAGTTATCAGTTGGAAGTTGATTACGCTGAGTTTCTCGACGATGCCTTGGACGATGCTTATGAGTTGCGAGACGAAATTGAAGCTGGTGATAAAACCTGGATTTTGAAACCAAGCATGAGTGACAAGGGCCAGGGCATCAGATTGTTCAAGACCGTAGACCAGTTGCAAGAAATATTTAACTCGTTTGACGAAGGCGATACCGACGACGAAGACGAAGTAAACGAAACCGAGAACGGAGTCATCATATCACAGTTGCGTCATTTCATTGTCCAGGAATACAAGTCTAGCCCCTTGCTCTTGCCAAATTATGACAATAAAAAGTTCCATTTGAGAACTTACGTCGTTTGTAAAGGCAATCTACATGTATCAGTGTACAAGAATATATTAAGTCTCTTCGCCGCAACACCATACCACAACCCCAATGATGACGAAGAAGAAGAAGAGGTGTCTATGGATGGACATCTCACGAATACGTGTTTGCAAGAAGCCGGCAATCCGTTGGTGGTTCCTTTCTGGAAGCTAGAAGACACAAAGTTTAGTCAAGAGCAGAAGGAGAGAGTCTTTGAGCAAGTTCTCGAAACCACAAAAGAATTGTTCACGGCTGCTACGAGTGTTGACAAGATGAACTTCCAACCTATGGATAATGCCATAGAGATATTCGGCGTAGACTTCTTGGTCAACGAAGACTACAGTGTGACCCTTCTTGAAGTCAACTCCTACCCTGATTTCAAACAGACGGGGGACAACCTAAAGGGCCTAATTCACGAATTATTTGACAGAGTAGCGAAGGAAGTCATCAGTCCTCTAGTTACTGGAATTCCTTCAGAAACTACAGAAAGTTCCTTGGTTCCAGTTTTGTCCATCTAGTTGATTGTAGTTAGTAATAGATTCATCCACTTAAAAGTCAACGTGGTGCGAAATACTCAAATGAGCCATTTCAATAGCAAATCATCCAGACTTTTCTTAGGAGAATGTGCAATATAATACGAAAGTGAGAATTCTCAATACGTACCATTTGGTATCTTGATATTAGGCAAAAAACGACAAGGCGAATGTTGGCAACTGAATGGGAATGTGTGAATTCCAAAGACTTCATCACATGCGTAGTACTGTTTGTTGGGTCTATGTGGAAGGCTTGATTATGTGAAATCTGATCCAGATTCTCTTTAGCTCCGATTCTGGTAAGCCCCGACTAAGTGCCTCCCGCGATCTGGTAGAGATTCAAGGTGAGTCCCTGAATATCCAAGCAATCTACGGCAGAGCATCAATTCATTTTTGTCAAAGTAGTACCCATTTTAGGAAATTCAATATAGACGATAGAAGCAGCTTTCAGGGCGAATTTCTCTTCATTGTTGCGAAATGTCTGCTAACGCATCCATTCCCGTAAATGAATTTTGCGCATTGATATTATGCACCTTGCAACCTTCTAAAATTGCACATATCTAATAATATCTCAAAAGTCTCGGAGGAGTAACCGTGGTACCCTCTAATAAAGGCATACCAATGGTTCATAATGTAGAAGAATAGAATTCCGACGGAATGTAGGTAGGACCCTCTCTTTCGCATGGTGTCTTGTTTTCTCTCTGAAGGATAATAGTCTCATCAATCACTTCATCAAGAAAATTCAATATAAATAGAGCGTAAAATCTGCTTCAAATTTTACCAATCTTCTATAACTCTACTCAACAATCACAACAAATTCTCGAAATGAAATTTGAACAAACCGTCGCTGCTGCTACTTTGGTTTCTACCGCTGCTGCCACCTTCAACCTTGGCGGACATAAAGACATTGGTCACAAAGACTTGTTTAATTGCAAAACTTACTTCAAAAAATGGTATCCTCATACCACCAGAATCACGAGTAAGCACTGTGACAAGTGGGGTTGTCATACCACCACTCACGACACCGGTTACACCATTTGCCCAACCACTTCTAATGGAGTTGTAACTACTACTACGGTATATTGTCCTTTGACTACTACTGTGACCGTTGTTGAATCGACAAACGACCAAGGCTCAGTTACCACTTCTACCTGTTGGTGGTGGGAGGGTCCAAACCCTACTACCGATGTTGATACCACCAACAACACCCCACCACCCACCACTCAACCTGAGCCTGAAACCACTGAAGACGTTCCTCCTCCTGTTGAAACTACCGACTGTACTACTGAAGATGTTCCTCCTCCTGCTGAAACCACCGAGAACACTCCTCCTGCTGAACCAACCACTGATTGTGAAACTACTAAGAATACCCCTCCACCAGCTACTACTAGTGACTGTGAAACCAAGCCAGCCGAGCCAACCAAGCCAGCCACTACCAAGTGTAAGACTACTCCACACTACCCACCAACCCTCCTTCCTTGTACTACCAAGAAATGGTGGGGATGGTAAGTGGCCGTCTGAATTTTTTTATAATAGTATTCTAAGATTTTGTAGTTTTCTACAATAAACATTTATGAGTATTCTGTCTTTTAATGTAATTAGTCGTAAATGTTGCAGCCATTCATTGCATTTTTGCCAGAATAGGAAACGAGCTTGCGCACGCTCCGAAACGGATTTAGCATACAGTCACGAGACACAGAGGATAATGGCACCCTCAGAAAACGGAAAGTTTTCACATAATGGGCCCAATTGACCCACTCAAATACTGTAGGTGGTATCACACATACTCAATGTCATATATTCTATCAATGACATCACTAATCAACTTGCCATTCCTACAATCTATTTCCCCTATACCAAATTCCAATCCGACATACAAAACGCAGTTTTTCCGGAATGGATATAATTGGCTGAAATCTCAAATATTACCTGCACACAGAAAACGATTCCAGTCGGACAATAATCCTGAACGTGTGCATACCGAAATCCATCTGCGGCAAAATTGCGACATTCTTGCCATAGTAGATCTTTGGGGTAAAGATGGTGGCAAGGAAAAGAAAAGACCACTAAATATTAAAAAAAGGTAATATATCACATGTATTCAATGACATTGATGAATATTTGACAGTGCCACCTTTTTTGCGAACAAATGGACTCCCATATGGCCCTTACACTACATTTCTAGAGTACATTTTGAAATGTCGCATGTCGCGTTTTCACATTTTTTTCAATTCGTTCAACCATCATACTTTTTCATTTTGACCAAGTTATACCTACCAGCTTCAGTTCCCCACCATATCCAGAACTACCAGTCGACGTGATTCCCTAACATTATCCTCTCGTATATAGACCTCGTACCTGCAACCGATCCGTGTATATTTTGCCTCGTCGTATAAAAAGCAGCCAGACTCTGTATCGAGAAGCCAGTGAAAAATTCGTCCATTACCAGCAGAACGTCTCTGAAAGCGGTTTCTTCCTGAAAAATTCCTCCAGGAAGCACAATCCACCTCTCATATCTATCACATCCACAGTCTAGCCATGTCATCACAGCAGCGAAAAACATATAAGAATCATCTGAAGCGATTCAACAACGGCGCTACCAATTCAACCGAGTTGAATTCGTTGGCAGAGATGTTTGCCGATTGGGACGCCGATGAGTTGGCGGGCCTCCTAGCCGAAAACAACAACGACGTCGAGGTGGTGATTGATCTCATCATCAACGGCAAGGTCGCCAGATGGGAACCCATCAAGAAGGAAAAGAAACTTTTCAAGAAAGACGTCCCAGCCTCCAACGACGAAACCGCATCTTCCCACACCGCTACTAACATAGCATCTACAAGCTCAACAGGCAATGCTAACGACCACCACAAGTACAAGTTCAAAGATGGCAAAAAGTTCCCCAAAGATAGCCAGACCAAGAAGCCTTTTTCACACAAAAAGTCCGAATCCTCGGCAATTTCTGCTTCTGCATCTACAAATTCCGGAAATACTCATTCTGCCCATTCTTCAAATGTTGCTGCTTCTAGTTCTAGCAATAATGCTACGTCCAATTCTGCTCCCTCAAATTCGTGGGCAGCAGCATTATCGTCAGACAAAGCCAAAGCAAGGGCTGTGGCTAAGGAACAGATACAACAACCAGAACCAGAAACTCAAGAACAAGAGCCTGTAGTAGTAGAAACCGAACCTGAACAAACCGAAGAGCCTGTTGCTGAATTAGAAGAAGAACCTGTAGTAGCTGAGTCTAAGCCAGTGTTGAAAACAGCTTCGATCCCTGAACCAAAGCAAGGTTCGTGGGTGTCTGCCATTGCTCCAAAGCCAAAGCCAAAGCCTACCAAGACTTTCAGTGCTCCTATCCCTGCTAAGGAAGAACCAGAAGTTGCTATCGAAACTCCAGTAGAGCAAGTACCAGCTACCGCTCCAGTCGAAGCCGTTGTAGAGGAAGTAGCAGTAGAACAATCTTATGTCGAGCCTGTTGCAGTTGCCATTGAAGCTGAACCAACTGTGTCTATCCCAGAGGCTCAACCCCAAGTTGTTTTGCCTGCTGCCAGCCAACAGATCAACTCCGTAGGTGTTTCTTTCGGATCGTTATCATTGGGTGACGACGAACCAGAACAAGAGCAACCCAAAGAAGAAGTATCTCAAGCCCAGGAAGCTATCCAACAGCAACAACAACAGCAGCAGCAACAACAGCGTTATGGATTATACAACCAAAACCAAAACCAAAACCAGAACCAAAATCGTTACAATAACCAAAACCAAAATGCTTACGCTCAACAGGCCAAACAGTCGCAATCTTCCTACGACTACTACAACCAATACCAACAACAACAATATCCACAACAAGCTGCTCAAACTTTGCCCGGTGCTCAGTTTGCTGGATACCCAGGTGTTGACTACTCTGCATACAACAACCAAGCTGCTTACGGAGTCTCTTCTCCAGCTGCTTCCAATGCTACAACTGCTGCTTCCGCCTATGGCCAATACTCCGCTGGCCAGCCTGCTTCGCAGCCGGCATCTGGTGCTGCCCAGGACTCTACTCAATCGCCAGTAGTTAACCCAAACACCTTGCAACAGGTCCAGCAGCAGATTCCTACTCCATTCGGCTACCCTTACTACTACAATTACTACAACACACCTTTCTACGGTTCCGGTGCCGGTTTGGGACAGGGCAATTTTGGTGCTAGCGGTGCTACCATCCCAGCCTCTTCAGGTAACCAACAGCCACAAGCTCAGCAATCGACACAGCAAGCTGGCCAACAAGTTGGTGCAACTGGAAGTGGCGGAAGTGCTGCCGCTGCCAACGCCGTAGGCGGCAACGGCTTCAACTCTGCTCCATCGCAGTACTACGCCCAGCCAAATCAGTACAACAACAGGCATCCGGGCTACAGCTACCCTCCACAGCAGCAGCAGCAACAGGGACAGAGCCAACAGAACGGCTCTTCGGGAAGTGAAGGTGCCAACGGCCAGCAACAACAGCAGGGCCAACAACCTTCCAACCCATTACCCCAACAGCCTATCATTCCACAGTACGGTGGTTACCAGCAATATCCCCAGTACGGATATCAAGACAACGCCCAGTACCGTGGCTGGTACTAGGTGATTGACATTTGGGGTCGTATTGTTTAGTAGTTATTTGTGTACCAAATATATTATAGGATTCGAAGAAAGCAGCGTAGAGTTAGCGGTAAAGTTACAGCAGTTAACATACTTAGTGTAAGGTAAGTAAGGGACAGAGAAGGGTCCGACCTGTAGCAGTGAACGAAGGTTGAGAACAGCACGGTGCAACAACTAGAGTAAAGAGAGAGAGGACCGAGAGTGAATCACAGTGAAATGAAAGTAACCACTGTGAAATGAGAGAAGGGATAGCTATGGCGAGCTTGGATTGATAAGAAATCACGTTGACTCATGTTATGAACTGTCATGTAAGGTATACCAACGGAACAACCAGGACCATCATGTCTGTTGCAATAGCAGAGTCTTCAATCTTCCGTGCGGTTGCAAATGTGTTCAACGTCGGAAGTACATGGGTTGCAGAAACTACCTAATCGAGCATAAAAATAGTTATCAGAAGGAAAACCGTCAGATGCCGACTACCCGCATAATTATTATCAAAGGGCCCGGAATAGACCATAGAACACCGCCACACCGAACACCCTCCTAGCCAATCAGGAGAGTCCGGCGGCAGAAGCAGTCTACCGAACACAACCATGGCATGAAGTAGGGCTGGTTGTAGTGGTCACGCGACGAATGTCACGTGACCGAACGGTTTTCTTGTGGCCAATCCAGCGGTAGTGGCGAGATCGTGGCAGCGGCGTGGTAGAGAGAAGCGGTAAGAGAGAGCGGGATGGGTGGCATTGAGTCTGAGGAAATTCTGTGGACAGGTTGGCTGTGAAAGTGAAGGATTATGGCTATAATGGTGAGTTGTGTAAGCGAGGTTTTGGTGGTGTTATGGGAGGCCTGCAAACAAAAGCGGAGGTGGAATGAGGAGGGATCACGTTCATAGTACGAACGCCTTAAAGGAGTGCGGCGCGTAAATGTGGGACCGTGCTGGCGGGAGAATGAGACAACAGTAAGGAAATATGTATGGGAGTGCATTATGCGAGCAGTATGTATGTGAATGAAATAGAGTGAATATGTACGATAATAGGTGCATACGTAAATAAAATAAGAGTGTCTGTATGGGAGTGGCAGAAAATACGCTGTGAATAGACACAGAATAGAGATGGCAGACATAGTAGACATAGTAGACATAAGGACTACGAACTGACCGATGTGACTAGCGCTGGTTATGTCTGCTCGATCTGACCATCGTCAAATCGTCCACAAGCAGTGTACAAGTGGACTGCGATCTGACTACACGTCGACGTCATCTCCTTGACGTCGACATCAATCCCAAGCTTGTAGCTGTCACCCGGTGCACCTCTCCTATTCCCAGTTACAAAATACCACCATATTTCCACAATGTCGCCGCCTGCACACAGCAGTCGCACTCGTTTTTCCTCCAGTTCTCTATATATAATGTGACATCCACTTTAGAAGCCTACTACTAAGTGCCACTCATTTTTCTACTACTACCCATAGTTAACTACTATTACCAAACTAAAGTATGTATCAATCCTGACTCTGTGTCCTACAAAAAGTGTCGCAGCTCCAACTCCGGCCCCCACACATTTGCCCCCACCATTCCGCCGCCGTTGCTCCCAGCCAGCCGGCCGTCTGCTGCCATGGCCTAGACCCCGTCCCGCCAGTCGTTGGCCAACACCGACTTTTTCCCAGCTCTGGTGGTCTCCTCCGTTGCCAGAGCCGGTGGTGTCGATTGTGAGCGTGAGAAGGCTGCGAAATCCGCAATTGGCACGCAACCAAAGCGCCACCGCAGCCCGAACACCACCAATTGTCGCCGCAACCCGTTGCTGTCGTCGCTGGCCGTCTGGCCAATGGCATCGCTCAGTTTCTCCGGCCGGATTCCTCCCTCCTCCCAAATTTTTGCTGGCTCTGGTTTCGTAGGGGGAATGCGCTGCCACGGGAAAAACGGACTGCGCACGACCACCAAAGTCGACAACCTGCAAAGACAGATGCGACATCCGCATTATTATATTGCATGATCACCAGGCATGGAAAGCCTGTCTGCAGCGAGCGTCACGTGCGCATTTGTTTTTGGTCGACAGAAACTGCGACATGGATGACATGCAGGAGCGACGCGCTCGATGTCTGTTTACCCTGGGCTTGTTTACGTTGGAGCGATTGTTGTGGTTTTGTTTGTGTTGTTTTTACTTCCTGCTGCACATATATATATTCGTGGCTCGAGGTGTTTTTTATTGGACTTGTATTTTTCTTCTTTCTTATCATACTAACAATATCCAGGATGGCCCCTACCGAAAAGAGAAAAGCTACCAGAAAGAAGAAGGACCCAGATGCTCCTAAGAGATCTTTGTCTGCCTAC
This sequence comes from Scheffersomyces titani, assembly GCA_030565185.1. Taxonomy (NCBI): domain Eukaryota; kingdom Fungi; phylum Ascomycota; class Pichiomycetes; order Serinales; family Debaryomycetaceae; genus Scheffersomyces; species Scheffersomyces titani. The sequence continues at coordinate 955 of JAJMBD010000005.1, read as the reverse complement.
ATGTTCTTCGCCAACGAGAACAGAGACATTGTCAGAGCCGAGAACCCTGGTATTTCCTTCGGTCAAGTCGGTAAGCACTTGGGTGAAAAGTGGAAGGCTCTCACTGCCGAAGAAAAGGGCCCTTACGAAAACAAGGCCGAGGCTGACAAGAAGAGATACGAGAAGGAAAAGGCTGAGTATGCTAAGAGAAACGGTAACTAAGCGTGACTACCTTGTGTCGTCATTCTTGCAATCGGGAAACACCAACGACTACAATGATCCGCTGAGAATTTAACGATTCTTGTATATTACATATGCCTTTTGTTTTGTTTGTTCGTGGTCCTTCTAGTTACTACCAGTTCATTTCTGTATCCAGTGCTGCTGCTGTTCTGTTTTATTAGCGTATTGTACAATTCTGTTGTGAAGAGCATCTTCTTCTATGTATAATTTAAATAAAAAATGTTTTTTTTTCAAAATCGTTGTAGAATACCCAGGTAATTATTCATCTCAGTAGTTATCGTTCAACCTTGCTGTAACTACTCGAACTTCAAGATTACACTTGTTTGTACAATTATCCTGTTACTCAATCTAGAGTCAATTCCTTATGCGTTGGCCCTGATAATCTGTTCGAAAGTATCGACAACTATCTTCTCAAGATCAGCGAATTTGAAACCCAACAACTTCTTAGACTTCTGGTCATCCCATCCGGAAAACCCTGAGATCTTACCATCGGCAGGAACGCCAACTGGCAATCTCTCTCTGAGTTCAGGGAACTTGTCTCTGGCAATGTTCAAGATAAGCTGGGAGTTGAATCTTCCATTGGAAGTGATGATTCTTTCGCCCTGGGCTTCATCCTTCTCGAAAGCAAGAACATGAGCCTTTGCCACATCTCTGACATCAACGAATGGACCGGAGAATTCACCAACAGGATCGTTCTTGGACAAACGGTACACACCACCAACAATTTCAGCAGTCA